>JAIPRK010000075.1:0-88381 GCA_025469195.1 Chaitophorus viminalis
TTTGTTAAAACGTGATTGTGCATACAATTTCCCGTTTTTTCGTAATTTTTTTATCGTTTTTTTCGATTTTTCAAAAATATATTGAATAAATTGGATTTTTGACATGCCCAAGTACCATCTACATTCACTTGTCTTTCAGAAAAGTTGCTGTTTGAGAAAATCGAAGCATTTTTACTACCAAAAATCGTGTTCTCAGACACAAAAAAAACACACATCATTGTAAAACCAATAGATTGCATCACTCCATTCAGAATCTAAAATGTAGGAAAATTTAAATGGGGTGGGCTGGGGAAACGTACGTTCAAAATCGTATATAGACGCCAAGAAAAAAGATCACAACACTATGCATTTTTCGAAAAACAGCTAAAGATATGATTATCAATCTTAGTTTTATGCCATAGAGACCTATTAACAAAGAATTATCCTAAATTTAATCCACTATAGAATTAAAAAGTACAAAAGAGTGTAAAAATAGAAAATACAATTTTGCTGTCGGATTTTTGGAATAGTAGTACACATTATCAAAAATACTATACTTTATAGCATTTTCTTGAATCATATTGTATTTGTTTATTTAAAATTCAAATACACTATACAGTATATTATACTAACAATCACTACATTTTAAAAATGAAAAAATAAAAGATCTTGAAATAGAAACAAATATAACCACTATGGTTCTTCTAATATTCTAGATGTGCAATAAGAAGGAACTTAAAAAAACGTTTAAAAATGTGGGTCCCAGCCCAGTCTGTCCCTTGTGAAACTCAGTGAGCGATCAAAATGACCATGTCGATTCATGGAATTTTGAAGGAATGTATTATAATGACTATATTAAGTATAAGACAGATTACAGAACCGATGCATCAATATTGGAAGGATTGAGAATACAAGAGAACAGACGACTCCTCTCCTCAATACAACGGCAAATCCTAAAATCTTTTGGTCATATCATAAGACCTAGAAAAAATAATTATTCAAGGAAAAGTGCAGGGCCAAAGGAATAGAGGACGTCCTCCTAGTCGATTTATTGATCAAATCAAAGACTTATTAGGAATCAGGTCAATAGCAGAAATCATGCAAAACATAGAAGACCGGGAAAATTGAGGAAATTTCAGTAATTATCATACGTTTGTATAAATTAAATGGTCATGACGTTCGAAATCGAACTTTCGAAGAAGAGAGATTAAGTATAAGAACATTAGAAAGAATTGTTTTTAAATATAAAATGTAAGAGTTGAAACGGTTTTGGCGTATACATTTTTTCACTCTGAACTATCTTTCTTCAAATTTGTTCTATTTTTTTTTTTTCGTAAAATAATGAATGTAAATCATACAAATAACTTACCGGATTATTATCGATTATATTTTACGATACCTACACAAGTTCTTGAAAACAACTAACAAGATATTTATCACAAATATATACTCGTGTGTGTGTATATATATATATAACTTAATAATTTAATATGCCGTCATCATTTCTTATACGAGTAGTTATGGTACACTAGTATACTACTAGTGTACTTGTGTCTGAAAGGGCCGTTAACACAGTAATTAAAAACAATAAATTATGGTAAAAAATGATTTTTTGGATTATAGAATGAAACTGATTATATAAATTGTAATTACTTAAAAGCGACCCAAAAAAAGAGAAAAAATCGTTAAATTCAACAATACAATAATAAACACATGTGCGATTGCTGATCATGCATACATATTACCAATAATTATTATTACATGACATGTTGGAACAGTGGACCAGAACTACTAAAAAGTAAGTTATTCAAAACTGGCTATATACCGACGGTTTAAACTTAAAGTTTTAATTACACACAAAGTTTCGAAATAATGTATAAAAAAAAAAAAAAAATACTATATATTTAGTATTCTTATAGGCAGTTATTATATTATATTGGGTTGAAAAATGTTTTGAAACTTTTTGGACCAATCTGTGCTAGAAAACATTCTTTTGTGCCAGGTAATTTGATCGAACTTCGTAAAAGTTTTTTTTCGTTTTCTTTTTTTTCGTGCACCAGCCGCGTATATTTGTTCGCGTTGACAATAATAATTTTGTTTTTATTATCTTCGACGCACTAAAATGTATAGGCACGTTCCCGGGTCCAGAGAAAGGGAGCGATCGGGTCAAACACGCTATTGATGCCAGCGGCGAAAGGAGGCAAACACCACGTACGCCGTTCCACATATTCGGAGCGTTTTTTTCTCCTCCCGAGAGCGTGTAACACGTGTTTCCGCACCGGCGATGTGCTGCGCGCGGAATACAGATCAACGGATTATGACCGGCAGGCGTCGACTTTGACAATATCCGATCACGAAAAACCCAATTTACCGGCTCGTGTTTGCCGCGATGAAGAAACTAACCCGTCACGCACACAGATACGCACACACACGCTCAGCGATCACTACTGCAGTAAAAACACATCCCACTCCAATGCGTTTTCAATAGCTCTGACCATTCGGTCAACTGTGTACTAAAGCTGTAAAATCTACCAAGTCCCCTACCCCCCTACCCCTGCATGTCCGTCGTAACTATGTACAGGGTGTGCCACCGAGATCTGACAAACCTCCATGACAAAAGTTATTGCGCATATTTTGTCGGATATCCATGGGACACACTGTGTATAGTCATCCCGCGAACAACCATATGCTATACGAGCGACGATAGTTTTAGAGTTCACTCAGTATATAGAAGTGGTTATATTACATAACCCTTCTTGTAAACCCGAAAAAATGTTTCTTATGCTCAAGCTGTTTCTGTACCAGTACCAAAGTCCACGCAGTATATCAAACCAACCTGGTCTTTTAGTATTATACATGACCCTATATGTATACCTATCATGTTAGTGCCTGCTATTACGCTGTACACTGATTGACGAATTTTTAATTCTAATATCTCACTCCTACAACAATTATTATTTAAAACCGTCTAATTTCCGGGATTTAATATTAAGCTTATATGATGATAATATTTCACTCATTTCCATGAAAATGATAAAGAACTTATTTATTAATCGTTTTACTCAATATATAATATACAGACAAAGGCCAAAGACTAATTACAAATATATTTTAGTACAGAAAATAATACAATACAAGAGAGCTTAGTATCGGCGAATCCTGAGGCTTAATAGTGGTTCACCGTATAGTGAACAGAGGAAAAGAGAATATGGAACTATTATGACTACACGCACTATATTAATGGAAAAGGTTGAACGTTTTGCAGTATAATACTCTTATACCTGAAACCCACTTAACAAACTACACCCTATGGCCTTTGTATATAATATAATATAGATATTACATGTATAAATGCCCTAATGAGACATTCTTGAATATGTTGATCCCGCGACCTACGTTCTGCAAATACAAACTGAAATAAACAGACAAACACATTGACCATACTGTCAGAGTGACTATATAATATTGTTTAAATAATCGGGGTTTTGTTGTTGTTGTTCTTCTTCTTTAATATTTGCCACGGTTTTCAAACATAGCTTGTAAATAATAATTGCATAAAGGTTCGTCTGCACCGCACATTTTCAGGACAATGGAAATCCGACTGTTATAGCTATTGCTTCTCACATATTATTTATATTGTTTTACTTTGTCAATCATTCAACAGCGCCCGTTCAAATAATTCGCTCGACGGTATTCGTATTAGTTTATTTTAACTTAATTGTGTGTAATATAATTTTATAACTATATTATATAATAGGGGTCACCAGCTTATGATCTACCAAGTTAACGGATGTGTTGAAAATATTATAATAATTTTCAAATCAATAATTTCTTATATGAAAAAAAAAAATTATTAAGTTATAAATAATAGCTAAAAATTGTTTTTTCAACTGTTGTTCTTAACGAATATATTAAAATACAATATAAAATACCTAATAAAATGGTCAGAAAATAATACTCTTGTCCATCTTCGATTAAACTTTCTATGTATACATCTCTAAGCAATTTTTGCCAGCAATTCCGAAGTAAATCTTGGTTTGGCTCACTATAAAAAAAAGTTGGTAACCCTTGTTTTATAATATTACGATCCGTTTAGTACACTAATCGTGTAGGTTTTAGTATTTCACTACAAATTATTTCATAAGTTTGTATAAATTAGTATTAGTGTTTAAGTTAAAAATATATATTCATTTCTATATACTATTCTATGACAGCATTAATCATTTAATTTGATTAAAAAATATCATGAATCATGATGAACATTTTACAATCAAAATTCAATAATGTACTCCCGTAATATATGTATCAAAACAATATTAATAATTCAAACATCACTAAAGTACATTTCTATTAAAATAATAATTAGATAATATATTTATCGATCTCAAATTTTTAAAACATGTTACATTATAGTTTCTCAACCGATTTTAATACTTCACTCGAAGTATGAAAATTCTCATCTTCATCTAAAATTCAAGACTTTTAAAATACTACAAAGTACGCAGACTGTACTTCATCAAGATCTTTTTTTAGTAAACTAAAAGTCTTTTATTAAGATTTACTACATCAGAAACTGGAATTTGATGGTATTTAATAAGGTATGCCAACATTTTTCAATTAAAATTTTATTTATTTTTTTAAAGAATATATCTCTTTATAAACCTATTTTGACATGTTTTTTATAAAAATCAAACAATAGCCTGACTTGACGAATGTATATTTTTTGATCCGTGAAACTTTTAAGCATTTCGTTTTTTTTTTTTTTTATTCCTTCCAAATTATACAATAACGGTACCGTATACTGTATAATATGTTAATTTCGGGCATTGTGAGCTTTGCACAGTACAATAACCTATTAATATAATATGTGTGTGTGTGTGTATGTGTGTAAACATAGACATATCCTCACGCCAGTTTGAAAGGAAGACGATGGTATGGTCTAATTGTATGCAACGACGATGGTGGTGGTACGATGAGAGCAAACGCTCCGGGTTTAAGAAGGATTAGCTGGGGACCTCACTGCAAGAGGCCGATAAGGACATACGACGATAATACCGAACTGGCTGCGCGTGGCTCGAATAAAGCGGCTTATAGCTTTTCCAATCGTAAGTCCTCGCTCGAACCACCTCAAACTGTGTGTAATTAAACTGGCGAGCACAAAAGCCAAAGAGCGGTGCAGTATATATTTCTCTATTCACGTCCCACTACCACCACCATATATATTCGCCCCGTCGTTGTGATAATTTGAAACCGGCTAAAGGTGGAAAACCTTTGCGCTGTATAGGGCAAAAAGACACAAAAACCTTTGTCTCCAACGGCGTACTTCTCCTTTCCTATATATATAATACCCGTGATACGCACATATGCACGTAGGTATAACACACAATATATTATGCTTTCTGTTCCCCACCCTCGGATCCTACAACATTGGCTTTAGTCACCAAACTCTCTCGTAATATCACTTCTATTGTTTTCACCGTGGTGGTGTGTCCGCGTGGTGCACAACGGAATGTTTAATAACTGACTTCACCCTAAACATCTATATACACAACAAACGCGACCGAAAACCATAAGCCTCGAATAGGTACCATTCTCCTCGGGGATTAAAATCATTTCGTCTACTGTTTACGAAAATTATTAATACTGCATTTGTGCGCGTGAAGTGATTGTATATACATCAGCTTTATACTATAAGTCGCACGTTGAAATGTTTAGTCTATTGCTAGTTCAAGTAATATAATATTATCTAGTACCAACCGAACATTCCACCAAACATTGAAAATAAAATTAGCATACTTACTACTTTCGAGATCGACCAAATCCATTTTATCGTGAAAAATTAGACATATGGTATAAATGTTACCTATCTAGTTGATCGCTGATATTTATACTGCTTTACCGATATCATTTACATGCTGTTAGAAGTTAATGATTTTAAATCTTTAAGAGTAGGATTGAGGAAAAATCGAAGTGCTCTAAACCTATAGTTGTACAAAATCTAACCATATACCTTCTTGGAGGAATGAAATAGAAACAAAAAACAGTTTTGTTCATGAACGAATTTTATACCGAAAAAAAAAAAAAAAACTATTTTCTATAAATTTGCAGATTTCGATAAAATACATTATTACAAGTTATTATGCCGAATCATAGAATGTACAACATTCATAGGGTTGAAATACTTTAGTACTAGTTTTATGAAATCAAAGTTTATTACATTATGTGTCATAACTAATTATGTATCTATTTATTTAAAAATGTTCAAATATTACATTAGCTACTTCCGAAACATTTTTCTATAATATTCTAGTAGTCAATCATATCATTTACTAATTAACAATTTACTGATACAGATACAAAAACAGGTATACAAGAGCAAAAAAAATGCAACATTTGCTGTCTTCGTAGGTACACTTTTTTATGGCTTTTTAAATATTTTTCTGATAATACCAAATAGCAGATAAAAAAAAATTTCCCAATTAGCTGCTTCACTGACTCATAATCAACGTGCAGCCTAGACAGTGATAGCTAGGGACTTTAAACAGTATGTTTCAGTATTGTTATCCGTTTGGAATATTTTGAAGTTTGGACTCTGATCAGGGCGTATAATTTTGTTTTTTTATTACCAAGGTAATATTTTATGTTAATTTTGTGTTGATTTTAGATTCTGAACAGAGTGATGGAATCTATTGATTTTACAGTGATGTGTTTTTTTTTCTTTAAAAAAACGATAAAAAAATTACAAAAAACAGGAAATTTTACGCAAAATAACGTTTTTATAAAATACATTTTTTGAAAATGCTCTAACTCAAAAATGAAAAACCACAACAACTTGAATTTTTCACCAAATCTTTATATTGGCATTCTCTATACATGGTTAAGTTTTCAAAGTATTTTAACATATTTTGACATATTTATAGACAATTTAAATTTTCGATTTTTGTAAAAAATTTTTTTTTAAACATCTATAAAATTTCAAAAACTTTTGAAAATTTAATACAAGGTTTATAATAAGTAAAACTTATTACAAATAAAAAATATCGGAGATCGTTCCACTCCATTTTTTTTTATAAGCCCATAAAGCTCAAATTTGTATAAAATGTGTCAAAATCACGATAATTTGCAAGTTATTTTATAGATAAAAATTCATAAAATTTATTCTGTTCATACTTAAAGTTTAAAATTTTTACATTAGGTTATCCATAAGCTATTCTTCAAAAATCTTTAAAAAAATTTCTACCGGACTCAGAGGAAAAAAAAAAATGATTGTTTGAAATTTGTATTTTTTCGAAATTGCATAGAATAGTGATTTTTCCTCAAACAATTTTAAATATTTGTTACAATTCAAAAAGAATAAGTCACAGAAACTTGAAATTTTTACCAGTTATTAAGATTGGCATTTCCTTTATATGTCATATTTTTTTCAAAATATTATATTCATTTTTCAGCCACTTATTAGTATTTAAAATATTCGTATTTTTTACATTTTTTTTCTATAATCGGTTATAAAAAAAATGAAACTTGTATAAACTACTAGAAAATTTAATAGAAGATTCCACATAAGTAGTTTTTATTGTCATTTAAAAATCATCAAAATCCATAGGCACAATTTTTTTTTAAGCTTTGAACAGCGAATATTGACATAAAATTACATGTAATAAATATAATATAATATATATAATATAATATATATATAATAATATAATATAATTATATATATAATATATATAAAATTCTAGACTGACAAATCATATCGGTTTTCGAAATTTGCTCTATAACACAAAAATGAAAAATCGCAGACACTTGAAATTTTTACTAAACCTTTATATTGGGGTTTTCTATACATGGTTACGTTTTCAACATGTTTTGACTTTTTTTGACTTATTTATAGACAATTTAAATTTTCGATTTTTGTAAAATTTTTCTTTTTAAACATCTATAAGATTTAATTGGCTGACCGAAAACTCTTGAAAATTTAATACAAGGTTTATAATAAGTTAAACTTATTACAACTAAAAAATATCGAAGATCGTTTTACTCGAATTTTTTTATTAGCCTATAAAGTTAAAATTTGTATAAAATGTGTGAAAATCATGCTAATTTGCAAGTTATTTTGTAGATAAAAATTCATAAAATGTATTCTGTTTATACTTAAGATTCAAAATTTTAACACTAGGTTGTCCATAAGCTATTTTAGTTTTATGATAAATATAAAGTAAGTACTCAATATAAATGAACTAAGTCACTATAATAAGGACAACTAATATAACAATCAAATAACTAATGTCAATAGTCTAATTTTTGCAACTTTACTTTGTTTTTCTCAATTATATTCGAAATGCCATTATGAAATTCAAAAAATAACCCCCCCCCCCAATTCACCAACTAGACGAATGTTGTAGCTTTATATATGTTGGAGCCATCCTTCTGGTTTAAACCATATAAAAATTAAAAATAAAAATAAAAAAAGAAAGAATTTTATCAACCTTTGAGGTCAAGAAGGATAAAAGGGGTGAAATGGAAAAATACCCCAAGCCAGAACCAATGAAGATATGGGTATGAAATTCGGTCAGTATCTTTGTTTTATAATTGTCTAAGGGAGGATTTTTCTAAAATTGAAGCTCTATAAGATTAATTAAAACGGAAGAAAGATATAAGGAAATAAAAATAAAAATCACCTAGTCAAAACCACTGAATCTTTGAGTATACAATTTGGGCAGGACTTTTGTTTTTTGATGCAGAGAACCACTACTATGGCGAATCTTTAATACCTATTTAAAACTTTCAAACTTATGTTATTTACAATTACAATTATATACGGTCGAAACTCCAAGTTGACAGAACCGATAAATACCTTAATAATTACATTATAATTAATACATATTTCTATGTATTTATTATAATTTGTAATAAAAAATATTTATTATGCATTTATATACTATGCATAATTTTAAAAAAATACATATAAACAAATATAAGGTTAGAAAATTATTTAAGGCTTGGGAAAATTCATCATTGACCTCTAGTTTTTTTACAATAAATCACCTAAATCGTAGTTTCATACACAATTATAAAAATCGAAACTTCGAGTTATTTACGAAAATATTTGAGTTAAACAAGATTTTTTCGCATCGTTTAAATAGGAAATTCTAGGGACCAAGGAAAAAGTTCAATACCTCAACAATGTCGAGTTGAAGAAGTTCGAGTTAACCAATTTCGACTGTACCTAATCACATTATTACTGGCTAATTAAGCCCCGGGGAACGCCTGGTGATGAAATTTAAAGTACTCGGTAAATGTTTCGAGTCACGATGACAACCAAAATTATCAGCAAATTACTTATACCCTGGGCTAATTTTTGAAATTTTCAGGCTGTTTTATTTCAATTACTTGAAAAATTGTTCAAAAGTTCAATAAATGACCATATCTCATTGCACCAACTAGACATAAGTTATTGTCTTGCAGTTTACATTATTTGAGCAGTCCTTCTGACCAAAATCGTATGCAATGACACAAAATATAAATAAATAAATAAGTAAGAACAAAATTTTATGATAGCAATATAGCAATAAAAAAATAATTTTTTAATATTCAATTGTTATGTAGGGTTAAAAAAGGAAAAATTGAAAAAATTCCTCTAGTCTGAACCAGTGCAACTAATCAATCGTAATTTTTAATGATAATCAGCTGGATTAAATTTTATTTAAATAGATGAAACAATATTTCATTACGAAAGATAACAACAATACGTACATATATGTTTTATTTAACCCGGCAACGATGATGTAAAATATTTAGCTGGTTTCAATTATAAAATAAAACTTAATTAAGTCTTAATTTCTAAAGTGGACGTTTACATTACCATAGGTTACATTAAGTACTCTTCTAAGAATCATATTATATTTTTTGAAACAATTCGTTTCTTTTTTTAAATAAAGAACTCTTTTCATAAGCGAAAATATTGTGAAAGATAATATGAAGTGTGCAACAAGATTAGTTTATCCCCGTCCGACGCATGATGTTTCTATAGCGCCATCTATCCTATAACAATGATGATTCGAGTTAAAAAACGAATTTACTAGTAGATAGCGTAGAGCATTAATTTTATTTTTCAAAATCGAGACAATAATCCATAAGGTTATTATTACAGTTATTATAGGTATTAGTAGAGCTCAGATGTTTATGACTTTACATATATTTTTAGCGCAATTATATTTATACCGGAATATGATAAATATTTGATTCATGAAGTCTAGATTTCAAATATGCAAACTTATTTTGCATATATTTGCATATTTGAAATTTTTGAGCATATCAATGCATATATTGATTATTTCTAGATTCAGTAGCATATTTGAAATATTTTAAACATAATATAAAACATTTTCCGTATAAACGTCGTTACAGAAAAATTATCAAATACAACTTCATCTTATCAAGGTAAATTATTAATAGACACAAAATTTCAAAATGTTTTGGAGAAAAATATAAAGATATAAAGTATTGTCCAAAATTTCTAAAATAACGGATGACAAAACTGATTTGTTTGATGGATTTCCTGAAGTTATAGAAACTATCGATATTGTAATTCAATATTGATATTCAAGTATGTACCGGCTAATTCTGTAAACGTGTAGTGGTCCTTTTCAGTTTACAAAAATATACTATTAGATCGTCAAGGTCTTTCAAATTTGAAAATATAAGTAAAATAATTGTTATGCTGTGTAATCCTGATATTTAAATTATTTAACCTAATCCTAATTTTTTCTATCTATATATTTAGTGCACGTTTAGATTTCATAGTGTTTATAATTTGTTTTTAATCACCGTTAAATGTTAATACCTTTTTTGTCTATATTTGTTGCATTATAATTGCATTATGATTGTATATTTTGAATTTTTTTGCATATATTTGTTGAAAAATAGGTATATTTGATATATTTAATGGAATGATAAATCAATTTCACCATTGTTTTCCTTACTTGGCTTTCATTATCAATATGTTTGTCCCATAACTTGTTTCATTATTGGCAACACCAAGTGTCAAAAACGCATGACAAGTGCAAAAATGATGCAACATCTCAATCGGTATAAAAGCACATTGTTACATTTAATTGAATTCATTGACAAAATCTAGATTTTCCTGGTAGAAACCTATTTTTAAGAAAAAAAAATTGATGGTCGGAGACATGACTCTCTGGTCGAAATCACGGGTTGACCGTAGAAAGGAAAACATCATCGTGGTAAAATCAATACATTTCTCCGTTCAAAATATAAAATATCATCATCGGGCTTCCCCACTGAGTATGGTGAGTATATACGCCTCCGTACCATAGTTATCTCGTGAATTTCAAAATCAATCTGTATAATAATGTGTACATTAATTTATGAGCTTATAAGGAAAGAATAATAATAGTTGCTCTTGCGAGTACGGGGAAAAACAGTTCTATAGTACACACATAACACAAAGTAAAATAAATTAACAATATATTTACTTCTATATAATAATATAATGTATAAATGTGTTTCTAAAGCGTTAACTAACATATTATAATTATTTCGATCAGCGTTCCGAATGTTCCGATCAGTGGGTGTATCTCAAACATACCGCCTCAGTATGGAAGTTAAATCCATCCGAGTGGACGGTAAAAATGTTTGCAACATTAATAATTAATATAATATTTTGATCTACTTCGAAAATTAGGGAGGCTGTCGTTTTTACAGTCCCTTAAATTTGATTTTGCTATATAACTTCTGGAAGGATAGTACACAAACGACCGACGTGCACATTCGATGCACAAACAATTGGTGTGGGATTTTTTTTCAAAATTTCGATGCTGTGAGAGGGGAGGGGGGAGGCTAAAATATTAATTTCGTTTTTGCGAAAATTGCTGGCGAACGCTCCCCTTCCCCTTGACTACCGCTACAACCAAACCCACGTCGTGTATCTAAGTCCTTTCGGACTTTTTCACCACGCGCAACTGACATCTCGTCGTTTCCTCTTAAAGCCAACTGATTAACTTCGTGTGCTAGAACACAGAAGTAATCCTGTGAACTAGCCGGATAGCAGATACCGCCATAAGAGTATCCGTATCCATCTCCAGAGTTGTTATGAACTTCCGCGATACATATTGACGTCTTTTTCGAGATTCGAATATAACTTTTGCTAAGACCTCGAGCGCCCCGAACGAACTCGGTTAGGCCACCAAGTCGATGATTTTTTTTTGGGGGGCTATCGCTTATGCAGCCTCTCAAATTTGATCTCACTATAACTTTTAAAGGAAACTTTTAAACAAACGACCGGATTTGGTACATATTATCCGTGCTCAAACAATTTTTCCGAAGTTTGAAATTAGGAGGAGTGGGACATCGGAATGGACCCTAAAAATATATTTTTTTTTTATAATAATTTCCGTAGGTATACCTGCGTCTTATTATTAATGGTATATTATAATAATCTGTACGGTCAAAAGTTGTGGCAGTATATATTATGAATACGTATATAATATATTATATATATAAGTGTAATACCTAATAATAATATTGTAATTTTTACCCGGACGGTATACGTTTCTCCGCGCGCATGACGATCACTTTACCGCCTCTCGACCGGCCACCGCAGAGGCATATACGTATATACCTGTTGCCTGTATCTGAAATTAACACCGAGTCGGATGTTTTCTAGATGTCTACGATGAACGATGGTGACAATAGTAATAATAATCATATCGTATACAGCACGTACATAGAGTAGTGTTGCCGCGCGTGTACCGTATACGCCATGATCATGTAGTGTTATCGGTTTGTTACGCATTTCAAATGTCAATATAACGACAAATAATAATAATAATAATAATAATAATAATATATTAATCCTTTTGGGAAAAAATAATAACCCGAAAAACTCCGTATCGACAACGACGACAAGACCGGTTGATAAATCAGTTGCTGTAACCGAGCACGCGATAATATGTATTGCAGTGTGCGCGCACCGCACCGACCGCGACGCGGACAATATTATATAATAATATAATATATAAATAATGCACGCGGCGCGTAACCGTACACTACGCGCGGGTATCATAATATCCAAGTATCACGACAGATCGAGATTAAAAATTCGAGCAGTGTCTTGCGGTCAATATGTAAATAATATAATAATTTTATACGTTATTCATTTTACGACGATTCTACGTAAATACTGATTTACTCTATATGTTATGATACACTTATACTACTACTACAACTACTACTACTACTACCACTAATAATAATAATAATAATAATAATAATGCTAGAAAACATGTCCAAGTAGATAACCGCGGTTTTGATATTATATTATATTATTATCATCATATTATACATATTATACAGGGTTCACCATAATAATATAGCCAGTAACTGGTGGACCGCGGATACGTGTTTTTAGGTGGATACCGATGGTCACGTTTATATATATATATACACAATATTATGTACCTACGTGGTATTAGTTCCACTGACTGAATTTCGAATATTTTTGAAATCCACGTAAAAACTATAAAATATAAAAAAAAAAATTACAAATTTCGAAAATGTAAACCGGATTATGTTAATATTTTCTAGTTTAACAGTTTTGTTCCACAATTTGGTAGATTAACACAGATGGTTGAATAAAAAATTTGCGTATTTGTCAACAATTCGTGTATGTGAAAAGGTCAGTAAAAGTGTTTCGGGCCACAGACAATCTGGCAAATGTCAAAACACAAACCTATTTCCTAATAGAAATGAGATGACGACCTTTATTTTATTACGAATATACTTACATATATTTTATTGTAGTGTGTAAACGATAAGGAGGAACGCTCAATATATTTGCGTAGATTCATACAATTTGAATAACGGTTTTTTTGTTTTTTTTTTTTTTTTTGTGATTTGTTGTTATATATGATAATATAAACATTTTTTTTTAAATTAATAAGAAAAAAAAAATAAACATTTTTATGAACTTTGATATTTCACCTGGTAGTTGGACATGCACATGGGCAATACAACATTTTTTTTTTTAATAACGATTCCTACTTTTGACCACAGATGATTTTCTACGTTTTTTCGTAAATTTCGATGGTTTAATTAGGTTTTTATGTTCAAATATTGGCAAAATTTCATAGTAATTTTAAAGTGTGCAGTATTTTTTGCAAGAATCGAGATGATATATCAGCCTTGTTATGTAATTTTTGACCTCTAAATGTTGGTTTTACTAGTTACTTTATAGTTTTACAATTTTGTGAATTTTATTTTAATATTAAAAATACCTAATGGTTACAATTCCAAGAAAACCGTGCTGTTCACTTATTGGAAATGTCAAAAAACGCACATCGTGCAACAAAAACTTAAAATTAACGTTATCTTCGTAAGCTTTCTATTATTATTTTTAATAATTTCCTATTTTGTTATTCACTTCCGATGGATACCATCCAACTCAAAGTCTTAATTCCTGCTTAGAAAGTAATCTTAAAACTTATGATCATTTTCTAAAATACCAAAGAGTCAACCACAAGTACAAGCTGATGTATTAGGTGAAGAGATTGAAGAACAAGTATTGGCCTGTATGTGAAACAATCTTAATCGGTAAAAAAGTGGAAATTAAATGTGTACAGTAGTTAATCACGTGTAACAATTCTATAAAATAAGGAAAAAAAAATTTCAAGTTTATCGAATTCTATGTTCATGATTATAGTAAAAAAAAACTTAAAATCACACACATTTTGCCGTTTTTCTTTAAACTACTGTAATTCTGCCGATTTTGAACATAAAAACTCAATTAAACCGTCAAAATTCACGAAAAAAAATATGTGGTCAAAAGTAGGAGTGCTATTTAAAATAAAAAAAAATGTATATTATCAAGTATAACAACCAACCGAAACTTCTCACTTGTCGTTTGCACACTGTGTATGCACGAACATTAATATATGAAATCTATGTATAAGTATATAATATGCCTACATTATAATAATAATTCATGTAATTGTATAAGTTGAACTAAATTTGAAAAATACCGAAGTTTTACTCGAACGCGAAAAATAACATTTCGTGTCTGTGTATGTATACTGACTGTGTGTATTGGTATATTATAGGTATCTTTAAAAAGACGATAATATTATGTGTCAATAATAGTTGATTTCAAGCTGCAAGACCGCAAAACACGCACACTACGACTGCCTGCTGAGTATTTTTTTTCTTCATATTCCTTGAGCAGCAGTAGATTAGACGAGTAATATGATCTCACGTCGGGCTTTCCTCTATACAACTACGAGACGATTGCGACAAATCACGAATAATATTAATAAAATGTATTATTTTTTTCCCTATATTTCAAAGTAAGGACGTAATACCAACGATATCGATATTGCTGACTGAAAAGGAATAAGAACGTGGATCAGAAGTGTTTAATTAAAATTAAAAATCTAAACAACGATTGCGTTATCTGGTGTGTGCGTGTGTGTGCAGTGGTTGAATTGGAAAAAATAAACAAAGACTCTATAAATATATAGTTGAAAAATTAGCATTCTGAAGCACATGAATATAAAAATAATCCAAATCACTTAAAAGGGGACGCTATAATTTAGAGAAAAATGAAGATTAGCTTTGTCGTGTGTGTTTGTGTGTGTGTGTGTGTGTGTGTGTGTGTGTGTGTGTGTGTGTGTGTGTGTGTGTGTGTGTGTGTGTGTGTGTGTGTGTGTGTGTGTGTGTGTGTATGTGTGTGTGTGTGTGTCGAATATAACTAAAAAAATATACCACATAATAATTGATTTACAAAGTTGAAGAATATTAATTTAAAAATCATAGATCATATTATATACCTTTTCGATAAATATCACTGATCTCGCGGGGACACTAATTTTTATTGTACATCCATTGTAGATCCTGTAGCGTCTAAAAGGTTTTGGGTGCATCCTTTATTATGCCCGATGATGTAATTTTGATAACCTAGGTTTTATCATAAGCTCATATTAACTCTGAGCCAAAAACCCAATAAATAACGACCAAACACACCAATTAGATGACTTAAGTATATTATACGCGCTACAAGAAAGATCATAAATATTTATATTTGTTATTGATCGCTGGTTAATTGTTGGCACCCCAAACATAATGCACTCAACGATGTAAATTTTCCGGTTGTGGGTTAATACGAGGCATTTATTTTTATTTGTTTGTTAAATTTTAATTCCATTTTATGAAATACTGGGCTCCACTGTGGAAAAGACTCTTGTTGGAAGCATACACCCAGCCCTCGTATAATTTCAGTCCGATTATCTGGGGAATTGTGACACCAGATGACTGTCGCTGTTCTTGCATTTTTGATACGAACCATCAGCGTGTTAACAGACTTTCATATTTTTTAAAGACCGATAATGATTGTACCCCACTCTATAACATTGATGCCATGGGTGTCCCAATATATCTACATGCGTACGCATTTGCTTATGCTTAACCTATAGGCTATAAGTACCTATAGGTATATTATTATTGCGAACAATTTAAGCCAATATTAACTAATTATTGCCGATGATAATATTGTATACCTACACCTACATGTTGCTATATTAAAAATATGTGCGTCTTTATGAAAAAAAATACACCAAGTCCAATCTTTAATTTTTTGTCACCACCGAGTAATAAAATAGGCTTACACTACATACGAATTCTGAGCCAAAAATAAAAATCTTGTGCTCTTTTTTAAATTTTACCAATTGAGATGATCAAATTTCAAGTATATATATATATATATATTATATGTATTCACTTGACGACATTTCAGAAAGCCACAAAGTTTTTGGTCAGTTTTCCTTATTCATATTGAAAATACCGAAGATAAATTTAAAATCCAACGAGCATTGCTTTATAATTTGGTAAGATACCTCATGTACGTATATTATCCAAAAACTTTTGATGCAGACTTAAGTACTACACAAAAGTTTGATCGGAGAATTCAAATGTATAAAACAATAATGGTATTGTGGTTTAGGTACTCCAAACAATAAAAGAAAGAAGAAATAATATCGAAAAAACCGGTAACGAGCTGCACTATATTATATACTCCTCGTGCACACGTATTTTACGAGTATCGTCTGAATGCGCTTATTATTATTATCGAAACGCATCGAAAAACACAAGACGGGTTTTATATGCGGGGAAAAATCGTCATTGTTTATTTATTTGCCAATTTTTTTCCCCTTTTTCTTAGTCTCCGGGAGGTCCACACCACAAATTCGGATCGATTATTCTCTATACACATCCGATGACTATACTTTAGTATATTATATTTTTTTAGTTTTATTGTACACACGTATTTACGAAAACCGAAACAGACGGACATACTGTACATAATAATATTATCCATTATAAAAGTATATAATACTATATAGACTATACAGTGGTCCAAGAATCAAAAAATCGCAATAAATTCGACCCGAATGCAGTTGTAGTGTGACATCTGTACAGTACAAGAGATAATATCCAATGGATAAATGAACATCGGTGGTAGCCAGACCTACGTCGAATACATAATAATACTGTTACCGCTGTCAATATTTTAGGAAGAAAAAATGCAGTTAGTTGATAGTGACGGATTTGTGTCTTTATTTGTTTGTTTTTTTTTTTTTTTTGTTTTCTTGTGATTAGTGTTTTACGAAATCGTATAAATCTATTCTATATTACATAAATTTACATGAATTTGTTACGAAAGCTATGGGAAAATTATGAATTTTTTTTTTTTTTTACTGACATTGAAATTGAAAAATTGGCGTACGTAAAATAGTTTTTATAAAATGACATACTACTTAGGTATATTTCGTTTCAATCGGGATATAAAACATAAATGTCACTTACACACGAGGAAAATAGAGCGATTTTACCCAACGAGTGGTTCCCAATGTGTCATAAACTACTATGCTCTTATTTAAAGTGTCTACAGGTATGTATTGTTTGTATTTTTAATGAACACAATTGCTTGATTAAAAGTTATAAAATTTTACTAAAGGTAATAAACAGGGTTATTATATTATCATAATAGGTTAATAGGTATTATATTTGGCTCAATAATCAAAATTTAATATAATATAATATATAACCGCACTATATTGGTTGTCGTATCGTCTTTATGTAATATTACGATTCATTAATCATGGTCTTAAACACGTTTTTGGTCGGCAAGTTATTTAAAGACTATTTTTAGACACATTATAGTTGATTGAACGCACATCCATCGTATTCACACTTCTGACGATCGACTTTGTGCGGTGCACAAAATCAGATGAGACTTTAACATGATCGTACATGTTATTAGGTATATGCATAATGCGCGGTAGACAGGAAAATTGTATATATTATATTATATTCTCACGAAAAGAACACGCTATGCACATTTTGTAACATAATTTATGAATGGTTGTTCCGATGTAATATATTCTAATAAACCTAGTTTAATCAAGTCCGCCTTAAATGATCGAATAATACAGTACAAACTATAATTTACCGTCACGGGCCGTACACGATAAATTACATGTATAGTTTATAATATGTATATCTGTGGTATATTTTTGTAACGATATTATTCTGTTTATCGTTTTTATTATAATGAACAACGTGACCAATACAATTTAATACAGTAGGTATATGTTACGTGCATCTAGTATACGCGTATGTATAGTGCACGAGCAGAACATTATGTGTGTATGTATGTGTGTGTGTGTGTGTGTGTGTGTGTGTGTGTGTGTGTGTGTGTGTGTGTGTGTGTGTGTGTGTGTGTGTGTGTGTGTGTGTGTGTGTATGTGTATAGATCATAAGAGATCATCGGGTCCACCACGATGAGCAACTGCAGAAGCAACCGCCCGACCCCGAGGACATAATATTCGATTGAGAATCCGAGACGCGCGATTAAACAGTAGCCTAAAATTGTATGACCGGGGGGTAAAAAAAACTCGTATAAATAAAAATATATTATGTATATTAAACTTACCGACGGCCGTGTGTGTGCCTACGACTGTGTACCTCTCGATGTACGGGTAATTTTTTTTTTAATAATGACAAAAATATATATTTATATATAAATATATACAATATGATATAGATACATGTACCACACGTACCATTATTATTATTATTATTATTATTATTATTATGACTATGTAACATAGGTATATAAATATTAGGTAGCTGCGGCACAGATGTTCGTGTTTTTCGTTTCGGACTAGTTTCCCTGCTCCCGGTATACATTAAAGTACGCGCGCACATAATACAAGAGATGTAAAATATGTAATATTATAATAATACACACACACACACACACACACACACACGAGAAGAGGTAGTCTCCGCGCGCACAGGTAATTTACGTTTGCCCGTATATATATATTATATTACCCGGGGCGAAAATATTATAATATATCGATCATATTATTATTATTATACATGTTAATACGTGCGCGCGCGCGCTCGTCCACGTGTGTATAGTGTAGGTACAATATAATATTATAATCACGAAGCTGCGCATTACGTTACATTTCGTTAGGTTCATGTTAATGTTATCATTATTATTATTATTATTATGTTTTATTCCCCGAGAACGAAATAAACAGCAGTATATGTGCTTAAAAGTGTTTTCGACAAACTCCAGTGAGCTATATGCCTCACTGATCATAACTTAACGGTCCTATAGGTTCCTAATGCGCCTTATTATAATACGCGTCAGTCGTAACTCGTAAGACACCGGGGCACCGATATAGGGCAGACAAGTTTGAACCAAAGTAAACGATTTCTCGTTTTGCCATTAACATCTTCGACAAACATTTATTATTTTGCCGCAAAACGCATTTTGGCTCTGCAGTTTCCGTATTCCGTACTTGCTATGAGATCTACAATGCAGTGTATTAATTTTCCAAGAAAAACTTTTTTCGAGTACGCAGTTTTCATCCGATTACCGATGTACCTACAATTTTTCTACAACCAATGGACCAACGAAACGTATTTAGTACTTTAGAATATAGGAAAGTGCATAAAAGTACTTATATCCGTCTATCAATATAATATTATATTACGTTTCGTCTTTTTTTTTCTTATATAAAACCATTTATTATAGAATAAATTATCCAATAGCCAATGATAAAATGAAAGAAAAAAACTCTAAAAATACTTTTGATGTGTAATATTATATATTTATTTGTTTCAATTTTATCCAATAAAATCGTTAATAATAATATAATATATACAAAAAAAAAAGCTTAATATATTAACTATTGATACCCACATAACCAGTTTATAAACTTATTAATGACCATCATGCAATAAAAAAAAAATATACATATTATGTTTAATATATTTATTTTTCGAATTCGATATCATCAAATTGATGATACATATTTCGTGGAAAAATTCACTGGCGTCTTAATAAAAAGACTCGAATAATTAATAATTTATGGAATATAGTTATAATAAAAATTGTACGATTTGTGGTCATTTTAATTTGAACCATTTCAATTAATAATAAACATTTGTATGTAATATTTGGATATGATGACACACTGACCCTATATAGTGTAATATACCTACGTTGTAAACACAATACGGCCACGGAAAAAAAATGTTCTCTAACTTTCTCTTGACACTATAATATAACATATATTATAAATTATATATTATAAACACATAAACTACATGACAGCACATCATTTCAAACAGAGGTATGTCGAACCGTATGATATAACTATTTTCCAAAAAAATAAAAAAAAAAATGAAAATAATATCATTATTATAAGTTATAAACTAAATTTTCATATTCAAAAAATTTTGCAAATGTATACACTGAAACAAACGTTCGGAAATAGACACTCGTACCGTGATTATTACAAATTTAATTTTCCAAAAACTTGTTTGTTTAATTTGTGCTTGTTGATTCTTAATTAGAATATTTGTTTACGTTTTTCTCAACAAAATTATAGTAATCAAAATAATAAATGAAATCTTTGTTCGTGTACTTAGGTGGTTTTATTGAGAACGCGTAAAAGTTAATGATTATTCCAGATATCAAGATAAAATCTTACATAATATAAGCTATTCTAACGAATTAATGTACTCGTAATAAATATTTTATGCGTTTTACAAACACAATAATATGAATACAGCTTAAAATTAGGTAAATCATAGAACACTGACCGTTATATCTTGAAATCCTTGACACTACTATATATTATACCTATAACCTATGTCATCTTCGTCGATTCGATTATCATCACGCCAATTGATTCCAGTAGTAAAAATACAAATTCATTATTTTGTACAAATATTAAGCGATAAACAAATTTAGTATACTGTTCGGAGAACTTATATAATTATTTATTACTGACAGGTAGTTGTTCATCGCATGTTTTGCTCAAAACCCAGAAGCAAATTATCTCGCACCATCTATACGATTAGTTGTTCTTTTTCCCTTTGATTCGACGTACTTTGTACAACAGTGTTTGAACACATATAAGTGTATTTTAATAATTATATAGTGCGTTGAACGAATACAATATTTTTCTTCTAATTTTTATCAATTCACGAATCGTATTTTCGTTTGTTAATTAATAACAGTGATGGTTGCTCTGCCTTAATTTGACGTTATTTGCTATATTTGCTGTTTGAATATAAGTATATGCGTAAATGATTTAAATATGCATGTAACAAAAACGGATGGGCCTCGTTTTGGTGTACAGTTGGGAGTGAAGTGCACCTCGTTTATAGGATAGGTCATTATTACAATGGATTTGTTAAATTTGAATGCAATGATAGATATAATTGTATACGAATAACGATTCTGAACGAAGTTAATATGTTTGTCTAAAATGTGTGTATAATAATATAGTATTTTATATTTAAATTGAATTATAATGCAATTTCGTAAAAATTTAAATTTCAAACAGTCATAAAATATTTTGTTTTAAGTCTGGTAGGAATCCTTTTATGTATTTTTGAAGGTAAGCTTATGGAAAATATAGTGTTAAAATTTTGAACCTTAAGTATGAACAGAAAATTTTTTATGAATTTTCAACTACAAAATAACTTCTAAATTATCGCGATTTTTACATATTATATACAAATTTGAAATTTATGGGCTTATAAAAGAAATTTGAGTGAAACCATCTCCGATATTTTTTAGTTACAATTAGTATAACTTATATTTAATCCTTTAATACATTTTCAAGAGTTTTCAGAAAGCCAAAAAAAAATTATAGATATTTAAAAAAAAAAACTTACAAAAATCGAAAATTTAAATTGTCTATAAATATGTCAAAATACTTTGAAAACTTAACCATATGTAAAAAACGCTAATATAAAAATTGGGTGAAAATTTCAAGTTGTTGCCGTTTTTCGTTTTTGAGTTAGAGCATTTTAAAAAATTGTATTTTGTAAAACGTGATTTTGCGTAAAATTTCCCGTTTTTTGTAATTTTTTTATCGTTTTTTTCGATTTTTTTAAAAAGTATTGAATAAATTGGATTTTTGACATGCCCAAGTACCATCTACATTCACTTTCCTTTCAGAAAAGTTGCTGTTTGAGAAAATCGAAACATTTTTACTGCCAAAAAAGATGTCGTCAGACTCAAAAAAAAAAAAAATTAAAAAAAAAACCTACATCATTGTAAATCAATAGATTCCATCACTCCGTTCAGAATCTAAAAGTTATGATTCAATGTTCTTCGAAACGTGTGCATGAAATAAATCTCTTGGTCAATCTTTAATAACAAGATTGATATTTTTATACATAGATATATTCAGGGGTTAAAGTGGGGGGGCGCAGGGGGACTCAGTCCTCCTTCAATCGTTTCTTTTAATAATCTTTAGAATCACTCATTATTATAAAGCAATCATTTTTGTTTCCCTTATGCCCAGTGGTGTTCCCATCAATTTTGTCGAGAGTATACTATACGCTGACGAGTCTCTCATATGGAAATATTTATGATAAATACGGTGATGGTAGAGGGTTTAAATATATAATATATGTAAATAGATATTAACATAAAAAATTTAAATAGTAATGAGCTGATCGTCTGAAGTAAAAAATTAACATTGATTACAAAATGTATTTAAACAATAATTGTTTAACAAATAATTATAAATTTATAATATTATATTTTGTATTCCTTCAGGAACTACTTGAAAGTATACGCAATATACCCGTAAATTTTCAAAATAAATTTGAGAGCATACGGCGTACATGTAGTACACCCTATGGGAACACCACTGCTTATGCCTCTGTTAAAAAAATAAAAATAAAAATCGTAATTTTCGAAACAATATTCTCAACAGAAAATTATTGTTACTTATCATAGCCTATATATGCTATCACAAATAAAGTTGTATTGTTGTGTTACAGCGTTTTCCACTTGCCTGCGCTAGTGTCGACACCGTGTTCTTGTTGATGTCAATCACTATCACTACATAAGGTAATGTATAATGTGAATTCCACATGATTTTATAAGCTAAGTTATGTTAGTACCACCGAAATCGAAATTGGAAAAAAAAAATTATACCAACAATTTGTAATTTCATTTATACACATTAATTTGATCATAATTTCAACATTTGTACACCATCCTAAACAAGTTAAAATCCATTTTTACTACGGTGGTACTAATGTAACTTTGCCCTGACACCCCAGTTTTTGTACAATCGTCCTATCGACTTCAAAATGAAATTGTAATTCCACTTATACACATTTTTAATCCTAATTTCAACATTTGCACTACACAACCTTAAACAAACTAAAACTAGTTTTTAGTATTTCGTGCTTTACTTTGCAAATTGATTTCTCCTTGTACATGCTTAAATCTTCAATTAAAGTTATACTTTTGAATAATACACTCTCATGAACTTTAGTTTTTAATTTTACTTTATACTAGAAAAAAAAATTTAAATTTAAATTTTTAACCCTTGTAATATAAAAGTCAGATATTATTATTACTATTAAATATAGCAATTATCGATCGCAAGTCGAAATATGTATATTTTTGCTGTAATAGTAATAATAATAACAATAAAAGGGTATCTATTTCTCTTTATAGTAAAATTTAAGTTGTAGTATAATATACACGAGTACTAGGAATTAAACACCCACCAAATTCGACGGTGTCATCCGTATCATTTATGACAAAACACCGGGATCATATTATGTCTTTTGCACTCGTGTATACTGTATAATACAATGAACCGTGCGAACTAGAAAACGCTATTATTCTGCGTACTATAATAGTAAGAATGATTTATTAATTCATTTTTATAAACTTGTAATATTACCATTTATCAAAAACTCAACTTGAATTAGGAACATTTTCGAAGGGATACACATGGTTGCACGCATGTTTGGTGTACTGTACATCATTTGTAAAAAATTGCAACATTATTTTGGTATTAGAGTGTCCCCTATGGATTGGGTTCGCTTTTAGAGGATTGTAGCCATGATCTTTTGCCTCTGTTTATCGCATGGCGTGCGACATAGGAATTTAGACGTTTTATATTTTCAACGTACCCACCGATCAATCCATGCCGATAAGTATTTGGAAAACCGATTTGAATTCGCTGTGAAGTCTTCTTTTAATCGATTTTAACACATTTTTCAAATGTTGTACGTTATCATGCCCAAATATGAACTTTTGTTGGAACTATTTTATGAAATTTTTGGGGACAAAGTCAAAAAAGTGGTAAAGTTGATCTGAAATAGACTTGGCGACGAATTTAAATAAGTTTTCAAAATTCTTATCACATTAATATTGATCGTTTAAATTCCTATGATGTTGCGTGTGTGATGAACAGAAACAGAAAATCATGGCTTACAATCCCAAATTAAAATAAGATTTGAATTTTCGAGTTCAATGTTTTTTATCAGCAAACCAACATTTTGGAAAAGTATTTATTTGATTTATTATATTATTATATAAACGGTAAATTGTATAATGTAGTAACCATTGATCAATAAGACAGAAAATCATGACTTGCAGTCCCCTTAAGCCCTGGATATACTATTATTGTATGCATATAATAATAAATAATTATAAGGGCACAATATAATATTGCATCCGACCGAAAGGCTTTTTATGGAGTACTACGTCATACTTTTATCTCGAAATCCCATTTATTATACATTATAGCATCGTCAAATAGTATTTTATTCATTTTTTTTCTCTTGTATTTCAACTGACCGCTACCTTTAAATACGTACATACAATCTTTGGCCAATGCGCTTTCTCTCTCTCTCTTTCTCTCTCTCTCTCTCTCTCTCTCTCTCTTTCTCTCACCGTCGTTTTATATTCGTCGGTCACCTGCACGCATTAACATACGCGTACACGTACAACGACTCTCCGTCATCGCCACCCCGTGTACTTATATATATATATATATATATATATATATATATATATAGCTATTTACATACACATATGTATGCGCATAATATATGCGCCGCAAGTAGTGTACACAAAACTATATGGTGCGTTGAGCGAATATAATTTTTTCTTCTAATTTTTATTACGCGGATCGCTTTTTTTTTTATTATTATCGTACCTATACATGTATATATGCACGACGTGTTTATCAAGCAACGTTCACACGCGCGTACGGAACCGGTTCTTTGCGCCGTCGCCAATGTTAAAGGCTCCCCGTCGGTAGGAAAAAAAACCACGCACATATTATATATCTGGCATAATAAAAATAATAATAAAAAGTAAAATTTTGAGCGCCAGAACGTAAAAAACCTGCCGCCCATTAGTGAACATAGGTGAACGCATCATTACCCAGACATTATCTTCCGTTTTATATATTTATATATTATTATTATTATTGAGAAATGTATATTATATTCATCGCGCTAATATATTGAAAGTTTATACATATATACACGCCTATATAATAACGGCCGACGGATAATTGACTAAACAAAATCAGACATTTGCCTCCTATAAACTGAAGGAACGCGTGAAATACTGGTTAAGCAATATTAATCCTAGATATTGAGCGATAAAAATATAGTATGACACTAAGACCGTATATTATGTGTTCTTATTATTGTGAACGTATATTACCGACGTTTTCGTTTAGGTACGTAATAATATACATCTTCACCCTGTTTCTATATATATATTTTAATCCGTTAACGGTAATTTATTTTCTATATTGTTTGCCAAAAATTTGTTCGTTTCCAGAAGAAATGTTGTACAAATATAGAAAATATAATAAATAAGTTTAAACATTTTTAAACATTTTATTAACCATACTTATACATAATTATATAACCAAATGATAATAAAATCAATGCATAGGAATTAAAAACAGTTGTTTGATATAAATTGAGAATGTAAATAGTTATGGCAATCATCGCAAATGTTCCAATTAATAAATTACGATAGATTTTTTTTTTTTTTTATTTAAAAGGAAAAGGCTTCAACAACTTAGGTTAATAGCCTGATATTAAATTATTACATGGTATTTTTCTTAAAACTAGTTGTTACATAATACATACATGTTTTATAAGTTACAATTTTTTAATAATATTTGTGATACTTAAAAATGTTAATATTTTGTGTGATTGATTTTCGCCGAGTGCTATGGTAGATGGCATGTTGAGATCGGTGTGAGTTTGGGAATATTGTGAACACTCCATTATGTGCTTGATGGTTAATGCAGTGTGGCAGGATTACGACAGATTGTACAATAGATGAATACTCTCTAACCATGGAGTTCGTCCAAATATATGGAATTCATTTTACGTTATAGATTGACTATTGTTAATTATTATATGTTCAGTGGCACCAATGGCGGTCTAATGATTTTATCATGGGTGGAGGATGTGGTTTATTTTTTGATGTGTAATTTTTTTTTTTTTTTTTTTGATAAATATTCGTTAAAAACTATATAGTACTCATTAAGTTTTGACAAAAGGTGAGTGGATCTATCCCCACATCATAGCCCCCTTCCCCGTTTGAGCATCACTGATTATAGTGTACTTGGTATATATTGAATATATTTTACGCATAATATTATTACTAACTGTAATTTATTTGATGAAATAATTGATTATAATTTTACAAAAGTATATTTTACATGCCATTATTATCGTTTCAATATTTTCTGGATCCATGATAAAGAATTTTCAAATTTTCTTGTAAGTTTGATTATATAAGAAAATACATTATAACCTTCTTTATTTTCGTTTAAAGTAGTACTGAATTGAAAATGAGAAAAATTAAATTTTCAAATTTGATTTAGATACAGAGATAATTTCTTTTGAAAATCTTTTACTGCACATATCTTATTGTGATTTTACAAACGTTAAATTTTCATTAAAAATCTGTAAGTATTTAATTTATTTTCAATTTTGATTACTTTGAATGGCCGTACTTGACCACCATTGCCGTAGTCGATCACTGATACTGAATAGCATATAATTTTATCCAAGAAACAAAATCGACGTTGTAGTCGCATTTTTGCTTATATATTAATTTTTCATCATTTTAGTGAACTAGAACCTTCAATTACTGTTGAGCGAACATTTTTCCAGAAGACTATAATATGCATAAATAAATATATTATTAACTGCTTCTGTTTGTACAACATAAGAACAATGCAAACGAAAATAGGATAATATAATGCTCACAGACGTGTAAAAATGTGATCGGTGCACCAAATTAGACTTACACATCGGTTTCCAAAATTGTACTAACATATAGCTACACACAGCTTGATACATATGTTAAGGCTATTTCGTATAGTCGTATAGGTGCGAGGTACCTAGTCACATGTATTACAGAAAATTCGTAAATTTGAGCTTCATAATAATATTGCAATATGTTACACAGCGGTTTTAAATTTATTCATTAAAAATGATCTTTTAGAGATTTAGGATATAATAACGAGTCGGCAAAAAACAGCAAAACAATGTGTGCATTTATATAGTTAATCGATAATATATAGACTGTTTCATCCATGTTAGGAAAGTTGACCTATTCTGTTTGAACTGTGCTGTGGTATAACCTGTTACTTTTGTGTGCAACCAGAATTATTTATTGATAACTACATGATATAATAATAATAGTTGTTCAAAAGTCGTTTTAAAATTACGGAAGGATGAAGATTCGCGAATTGGATCTCTTCTTTCAGTGATAAAAGTTAATATGAAATTAATAACCTATAATACTATTTCAAACATTATTTAGGTATATATATTTTTGTTCAATTCCGTTGATCCCTCATTGTTCATATAATTTAAATACACTAACTTATAATGCCTCTTTTTTAATTTTTTCAACTAAACATAAAAATATTGGAACTTTGTATTTTTTATTCGGAATTTGAACAACAATTTATTTACCATTATGTGTAAGGCAAACATGGAAATTCGTAAATCACTAATTAAGAGAAAATATGGTAAATTAAAAATACAAATTTGTATATTTATAAATTTATACTTATTTAGTAAATTATACACGTGAACAAATATCATTTCTTTTTTTCTTCTATAAAAATAAAAATAAAAACAAGGTTTTTTACGAATAATACTAAAAACCTATTTTTAAATATATTACACAATGGATATAATATAAAATAATATTATTACAATACAAATAAATACACCGTTTGTTTAAATATATTTAAAAATAGTCATAAAAAATTATAATAATAATAATAATAATAATAATGATAAATGAATGAAAATAATAATAATAATAATAATAATAATAAAATAAAGTGACTAGAAATAATAATATAATGTACAAACCCGTTCGGTTTTCGAGAAAAATAATATAATATAATATGTACAAAACTATAATATGATATCATATTGGATTGCTTTACAAATGAAAGCAATAAAAATGTATAAATATATGTACACGATATAAACACCCATCAAATAACAAGGTTAAGGAAAAAAAAAATAAAAAATCAAATCAAATTTACAAACTGATGAGATAATAATAATAATAATAATGTATAATATTCTTTCAGGTAGCTGCGTGCCTCTGTCTTCGAACACACGCATATATATATATATATATATATATATATATATGTAGATTATGCTGGCATTAATTAACAAGAATTGAATAGGAAGATGGAAAAAAACCGTCGATTCACATTAATTACGTCTGTTTTACGACATTGTTCTTCCGATAACTCGTAAATATTTTTTTATTCGACCGGCTCGTTAAAACACAAAAATCGATATGGCTTAAGTGCTTTTTCATTTTATTCCGGTCGTTCCGTTGGTTTTTTTTTTCTTCTTCTTCTTCTCATTCTCCTTTTCGGCGTGTATAGACAACACTACCATGGTCTGCATGTCGTCGAGCACATAAAACACGTTATTTATAATATTGTCTTGGACAAGAGCTGCTGGCGTTATTTTTCGGTCGGCTGTGAGCATATGATTATTGGACAGACACACGCACACCGCGCACACTACTCGCACGTCGGTGTTCAAACGACACAACAACAAAAAAAAAAAAATACATATTATATATAAATAGGTACTTTTTATTTTTGTCCATTTTGTTTGGTTTTTTTTTTGTTTGTTTTTTTTTTTTTTTTTTTTGGTTTTAATTAAAATTCGGTAGTAGTCACACACCGCGCGCCCGCCCACCCGCTTCACTTCACTAATACGTTCATATTATGCCTTTTGTCCTCCACGGATGCCATCGATGAGCTTCGGCTGTCCTCCGAGTCGCCGTAAGACGCGTCGTCCGCAGGTGATGGCGACCCACCGCCGTCGGTCTTCATGATAACGATCGTCGTTGGTGGGGCGCACTCGGGACACGTGCCTCGACCCTTGTCCGATTCCGGTGCCATGTACACCTTACCGCATTTGTTGCATTCTTCTTGGGTTTCACCTGTTGACAAAAAAAAAAAAAAACACGGGAATATTATTATTACGAAAAAAAAAATTATTTCATAATGAGCTCGACGAGCATATATTACGTTCAACAGCGTATTGCTGACAATATTTTATAACAGTCTGGAAACATATTATGCACATGTTACAGTAAGCTAAGGCCAGTTGTTGAAGATTAGTCAAAGGAAGGGACAGGGGCGTATTTAAGGGGGGGGGCATGGGAACCGTGCCCCTCCCATTCACCGTATTATATACTTTTTTTTTATTATTGACTATTGAGAGTATGAGAAATCAGTGTTGCAGTGTTATCAGTTTATAGTGTTTTTGTTTCATTTATACGGAACGTAAAACGTTACGAAACGTTGTTCATTGTTGTATCATCGTAATCAGATAGTGAATAGTGATAGCAACCAAGATAATATAATAAACATGCAACAACTGCCACTTGTAATACAAAAAAGTTTTAAATTATTTCGTGTAATTTTGTGTATTTTTTTTACTTTATTCGTTATACTTTTAATAATTTCTTACAATGAGTTCTACACCGATTCCCTCGAATAAAAGGGGAAAACAAAAAATTACAGAATTTTTTTAAAAAAAATTAAGTCTAGTACTGGTAAGTAATTTCAGACTACATAGCATAATAATTTATTCACATCATGATACTTATATTAATAAAATATTAATTATTATTTATTTTTTAGAACCAATTGATCCAAGTATTATAAATACCAATGTTCTTCAAAAAGAAGTTTTTCAAACAGAAACTGGTGATATCCAAAAATCAAATGTTGAAGAATGTATGTATTTTATTTATTTAATTGGTTTATTTTGTGTAGTTATATTATGTATGTGAATTTTTAAATGTCCATTTTATTTAGTGAAATCAATATATGTAATTGCTTTTGTGATTTTTTTACCATATGTTTTTAAGTCTCATGATTAGGATGAATCATGTATCCTAGATTCCTAGATATGTATATTATTTTTTTATTTTTTTTTAAATATTCCGAGATTATTATTTTTGTAAAATATTGCTAATCTGTGATTTTATATACTTAAAAACATCTTCATTTGAAAACTGAAAAGCAATCATCCATTAAGTAAGTACATTTTTTTTAAATTTTTATTATTAGAAATTAAAATTGTATTTATTGTTTTATAATGCTTACTGCTTACTGCTGTCTCACTAACTACTTGACTATAGTTAACTAACTGCTGTGTTGAATGTTGGTTTTTATGGAAGTATATTAAAGTTTAAACATTTAATTGAATTAAAATTATTTGTATATGAAATTTGATTCGCAAGATCAACATTCAGTCAATAATAGCAATTTTGATCCTCTAGATATTGGATATTTTATAAACAATTCTACACTATCTAATGATGAAAATAGAAATAATTTAATAAAGAAATCTTGGATTCCATCAGAAAACTTTAACTTCAATCAAAACCTACTTAAGATCAACTATGGGAGAAAATCGATTGAATGGATTAGCATTGCTTAATATACATCCGGAAATAATTATAAACCCTGAAGAAGTAGTTGATATATAAGCTAACAAACACCCTAGACGCCTTCAGTTATTATAACTACACAAATTAATTTAAATAATATTGCTTTTATATGTTTAATTATAAATTTTTCTAATAAAATTTTATGTTTATAATCAAACACGTGTATTGAAATAAATTTGAATAAATTTTGTTATGAGTGATGAAAAATATGAGGTATTTTATAACTCTATGTCCCATGTACGCTAATTTGAATTTTTTGTTTGTGCCCCCCCCCCCCATAAGACATTTCTAAATACGCTCCTGGAAAGGGGGACGATTTAAAACCTCAATTACCACAAGACACAAGTGCATATAATAACCCTTGTCACTAATATAATACGTCATAAATGGTATAGATTAGATTAATGTTTGTTTATTTAAATTTTTAACTCTAAAAACGTATAATTCTAAATCACCGACATATAAAATTGCGTAGAACAATATATATAATATTGCTCTATAAATAACTACATAATTTTCTTTACGTCTATTATTTCGTATACGTATACTCTTAAATGATAACGTTCGCGGGTAATAAATCCATCAACTACCGTCTAGTTATATCATAAAATAACGAAATCCAACACATCGACTGCACAGTATATTGTTAATCTTCCGGAAAATCATTTCCAACTCAATTCCAATCGTTTAATTATTTCGAAAAATATAATATAGACCATCACCACGTACAATCGCTACAATATGAGTATAATAAAAATATAGACCTCGCGTTTGCGATTATCTGCAGCATTATCTATCATTACGTGCGTGGCGCATTAAAAGAGTATAAGTGGTTTATTATTATTGTTTTTTTTCCTCGTAGGTCACCACCATATAATAATCGTCCACCGTATTCTTGCGCTTAGTACCTATATATATATATATATATATATTTATATTGTACATCCACTTAAAAATAGTTAGGTATCGAAAAAGAGTAATTCGGTGGGCGTCGATATCGGCGCTCGTGGAACGGCTAAATGTGCGGGACGGACAACAATATACGCGTCTATTAATTTTGGTGCCTATACAGTGCACGGTGTACTGTATTATTACAATATTATTTTTCATCTTTACAGGCGCCATCGGATAATCTGAGGACAATTTTCGCGGCATGCGCACCACGGCACTGGCGGCTCACGAAAAAAAGGTATACGTATGACTTGCGGCGCAGGTAAGTACAGGTACATGGATTTCGCCAGTAACGGTATCCAAAGGGATAAGACGTGCGCAGTGTATATTTAGACCGATTCTCGGCAATGATGCGAGTTGTTCCGACGACGGTGAGAAGGGGATGATAAGTCTTTCACAACAGGTTCTTCTTCTTTTTTTTCGGCCTCTTATAAACACACAGTGCACGCGAAAACAACGCCCACGCCGCGCGTATACAGTATAACGATAATAACAATAATAGTAGTACTAATATAATATATCGTTAGTGTGATCGCGTTTGTGGTAGCAGCGGTGGGAAAATGTGGAAAAATTCCATTTTGAAAAAAAAAAAATAAAAATAAAATATATGATTTAACGAATAATGCGATATTGACGTATAATATGACCTAGACCCATTGCCTCGATGATGCACGAGGATCACACGTAAAAATATTACCCAAAAATATCTGCACGCTAAAATGAAATTAATGTAATTCGCTTTTTATTTTTTTCGGATCAGTTACAAATGGTGGGCGTAAAATGAACCCAATACATTAAACTGCCATTAAACTTAGTGGCGGCGTAACTCGCCAATATTCGGTGGTCGGTATAAGCTACAGTGACTTCTTTCTTATATCGAATTATTTATATTATTTTTTTTTTTTTTTTTAATTCAAAATTTGTGATGCGATTTCAGCCTATGTTGACAACCATTTTACTCTAGAGCAGTGGTGCGCAACCTGGGGGTCTCGAAATTTTATTAGGGGGTCGCCAATAATTTTATATATAGTTAAAAAGTAATTAAGTAAAGTTATTAAGTAAAAATATATTATTATACACTTACATAATTTTGGTAGAAAGGGGGGCCGTATTATCAAAATAAATAATTTTGGGGGTCTTGGATCAAAAAAAGTTGCGCACCACTGCTCTAGAGCAATATAATTATGATTTTAACAATTTTACGTCGGTAATATTCTTTTGAGATGGATTCTTCTTTTAAATAGAAGTACCTACTCGAAAACTGTATGGAGTATTTATAAGGCTTGCGACCTCAAGTGCAACAAATATTATACAAAATAGGTTTATACGATTTAGATCTGAGTATGAATAGAAAATAGGCATTGCATACACGTGCAGTTGTATTCTTCTTTGCCTATACTCACTATATGTGTAACACATATTACCTATATTATCTTCGATTCGTTTTTCGTGAATTTCAGAGTATGTGGGAGGTGTATATCTCTGTATAGTATGGTATCTGATCGTAATTCACTATCGACTGTCCATCAATTCATCTGATTTATGTAGCCCGGTAATCGCATCGATTAAAAACCAAAATTAATAAACAAGAAACGGTCCAAATTCCTATACTCCTCTTTCACTCAATGACTGATGAATATATCATATATACATAATATATATATATATATATAATACATATGAATATAATATAATATAATATGATAATACGTGTTATACGTACACTTATGCTAATCTTACACTCGGTATACACGTATAGCAACAGAATCGCCTTCATCGAATAAAGTTTAATGTTACGCGTGGTGTATATTATATTATACATTGAATCGAATACGATTACAAATAATAATTATTATTGAGGTGTAAAATATGCGAGCACGCGTGAAAATATCGAGTTCGCATAATGTATGGACGAATAAAATATCGTTTTCAGTGGTCATCCGAATACAATTTATTATTCCGATGCACAAACGCGCGCGTATTTCAGCACAAAACATATTATAGGTATAGGTATAGAAAGGTGCAGTTGTCTATATAGTGCATGAGCACACACAAGCACACGCACACGCACACACACACACACACACATACACACACACACACACATATACGCACATCAAACTTATTATTATTGTACGGGTTAGCCGGGTACGACCCGTACCGGAAAAATAATGAATAAAACACGTTAGACTATTCATTATTACATAGTTCTAAGACGATATTATATTATATTACATATAAATGTGTAACTATATATAGGAACCCGTTGATTGGTGTGTATATATATATATACGTATAAATAAATGTATACAGAGTGCGTGTACTCCTGCGTACGTAAGGACCGCATGGAAATTACATGTTACACGCGACGCACTTGTACACCGGTGCTATATATACCCGGCCACTATATATTTAATAGTTCTACCCGACTCTAATGAATCGGTTCCCTTCAAGATTCGCCATCAGATTTATTACAGGTAATAGGTACCCCGTTCACGATGGGCTACGTGCAGACGCGTAAAAGTAAAAAAAATAATAAAAAATAAAATAAAATACAATAACAATATAATGAATGCGCGCGTCTGTCTCGTCTGCAGCATTCGTGAAATTGTATAATATCGTATGAGCGATAATAATATTATAATCGTCAGCGCAGTGACGGACAAATATAATATATAAAGCTGTGGTAGCGAGATGCACTATATATACATATTACATATGTACTATGTATACAACGTAAACGATAATATAATACTATATACATTCCTTACACGTCTGGTCCGACTAATTCTATTGAAGCGATTCAAAACCGTTTCTTGAAACTTTTATATTATAAATGTAATATTCACCGTTTGTGGCCTCACAACACCTCTTATGAATCATTATTATTACATTTAAACGTTGATACGCTTCAAATCGGAAAGGTGAAACGTGATATGTGTTTTTACACTAAACTACTAAATGGGTACGTTTACTGTCCAAATCTTCTGTCAAATTTGTCATTTCCAGTTCCTAGCAGTACAACTAGACAGACCGATACTCTTTCTGTGCCTTTTCATCGTACTTTATACGGTATTATATAAGCTCCCCTTTAATCAGATCCACGCAACATTATATAAATTATTTTAATATTGATATTTTTATTTGTAATTCTGTTGTTTCTTTTAATGTACACCTTAATAATGTATTCACTTATATCGTACCAACGCAACAACCATTGTTTATATTATAAGTATACATTAATTTTATGTTCCCCCATATCATTGCAATTAGGCTCACCCGTTTGATTCAAATAAATAAATAAATAAATATGCAAACGCGGTTTACTTACTCTCGTGGGTCTTCATGTGCGCTCTTAGGTTGCAGGCCAGGGCAAATTTCTTTTGGCATAGTTCGCAAGCGTGTGGCTTGTCTCCTGCGAAAAAAGAATCAATAATTTATTACACTTTTCTCTAATAAATAATATTTTACACATTGTGTTCCGCAGCGACTCTCGTCAAATTGTATAACACACACATCATATATATATATATATATATATATACATATACATTATACATAGATTATTCGCATCTTTGCGCGTCCACATTATTTAATATCATACATTATCATTATTATGATGTGGGTATCACGCGAGAGCATCATCGCGTCTCCCCTAAGGGTATAAATATATACGTAGCCGGTCCGATCGTTTCGAGATCGTTTTAATTAGATATCACATTGTTCAATTCAAACGTCACCGCGGCTTCATTCGTCGCACACAATAGGGCGAAGAAATCTCTACAAGCTCGACCCCCCCCCCTATCACTCCCCCTTCCCCCCGTTCAACAGCGCTATAATACGCTACTACCACTGAACACTTCAATACGTATACGAGCCGGGCTCCTCGCGTGAATGACATTTTATACATAATCTTAGCCGCCAATACAACGTATACCGGTACTTCTGTGTGTGTGTACAAAATAAAGAAATATGATAATTTACGCACACCGTACAATAGCATATAATGTGACCGTCCCCATCTGCCCAACAGTCGCACGCCATACATGCATGCAGCGTATATCAATTTAATGCAATTTTCAAATAAATGTCCATCGAAATTGCGTCAGGTCAGCTCGACCGCGACGCGACGTAGTGGACATTTTTCGAATAATATCATATTATCGTTTATTCCGGTTCGCTATTTTAAATATTATATGCCTTGCGGTCTTCGCATATGCAATAAGCCCCAGTTTCCTTAAACACGCGTGTGTAAAAGTGCGCCTGCAATCTCGCGTCATCACAGCGTGTACGTATATATTATAATTCTGCGATCGACATTGTCCCGGATCAGATGCACGGACCATAGTACGCGTACTTTGTATAAGTTTACATGTCTGAAAGGCTTGCGGTATGCATTGGTACGCTCTAGAGCAGAGGCACCAACTGGTAGATCACGATCGACTGGTCGATCGTTAATTTTACCATTATTGGTCGATCCTAAATATTATCTTGATCAACAAGGACTCAACATTTCGAATGTAGTTCACTTGTTTAAAAATGTTGGCGACCCTTGCCCTAGAGTTTGATTCGCTTATTTGGAACCCTTGACAAACCGGTCTCATAGATAAAATGGATAAAATCCAGAATGATTTTATTAGAATGATCGCCTTTAAACTAAATTTGCATGGGCTACGATCTATTGCTAACGTTGAGAAACAATGTAAAACACCCTCTTTAGTTAATATAGAGGTAATACTACAACGATTGTTTGTATTTATGTAAGCTACTAAATGGATTCGTGCATTGCCCAGAGATCTTGAATTTTATTGGATTTAAGGACCTTTCGGCAAACATTAGGAATAAAGCCGTATTTCATATTGTACCAAGGAAACGTAACTTTGCTGTCCATTTGATATAGTTCATCAATAGAATAGTACATCACACTAATAAACACCTATCTAACTTTGATTTATTTTGCATTTTTGCAACAATAGTTGAAAAAACTATTGAATATTTATTATCTTTTATTCTATGTACATGAATCTACTGTACTCGTTGCCCTTGCGGACATTGTTATTTATATAAATAAATAAATCAATAAATACGAAACAAGGGTGGTAGAAACCTGCAAGTGTGAGAAAGTCGATCTTTGAAGACTTGACAACGAATTCAAATCGGTTTTCAAAAATTTCATCGCATCAATTGATCGATCGGTACGTCAGATATAAAAAACGTCTAAATCTAAAGATAGAAGATCATCATGGCTTACAATCCCCTTGATAGGCATCAACGATTGACTCCGTTCCATTATTACGAGAACCTATGTATGTTATATGCGCTGCGTATATGGATTTGAGTAAGATAACCGCGGCGTAGCAATAATACCACATGATTCGAGCGACTTTAACCATGTCGTATTAAGAAAAACAATAATAAAATCTACTATATAGATTCGAATAGGATTTAATTTGGCTTCCTTTCGTCACACGAATGATTCGATAGGTACGCGTAGTACGGATAACGCACGGTGAAAATGTACAGTGGTTTCTTCCTCACCTATCCGGCTGCTTGACCGTGAGCGCGAAAACGTAACAAAACCGGGGAACGCGGGTATTATATTATTTTCTCGTATTGTCGCGAGTAACATTCAACAACATTCCTGCTACACACGGCTACTATAATATGTATTTTATACACATCAATAAAACGCGCCTACGTAAAATGATATTGTATCGGTTTGTGTGTGCTGTGCACGTGTTTTTTTTTATTTTTTTTTATGTGTCTGATACGGGTGCGGGATGAAAACGTTAAGCGAGAGTACTGCGAAAATAATAACAAGTCAAATAATTGCGAATGCAACTAAATTACGATGATTATTATTCCGAGGGAACTGGTTTGACCTCCCGCCCTGCAGAATATGTACCTATCAGCCGTTCAATCAGCCCCCCGTGTATTGTATTATTATATTAATATTATTAGAAACGGTAACACACCGAATGCGTTCCATGACAGTACACGAGTATATTTATAAAGTTACGCATGTACGTATATAATAATAATTTGTAGCATTCCAGATATCGTCATGGTGCCGATGGCCACGTGGTATGCGGTCGCAGAACGTCCGATACCGAGGCAAAGGCGACGATACAAAATAGACTTGTAGTAAAATAATAACATCTAATCTTTTATCTGATTTTATAAGCTTTTCCGCTGGACGCTTATTGGTGAGCATACATAATACACGCACCACCTAAACATTATGTACAAGGTGTAACAGAAAGAATTCCCAAGTTCGATAAGGTATTAGTTTGGGTTTGGGTGGAGGTACATAAGTGATATTTACATCGACAGAAAGCCTTATCAATGCCATTTTTAGTATTTATCATGGCTTGGTTGGGAGAACATCGCGCGTTTGTTGTCGAGGAATTGGCGGTACACTAATAACGACCCTGCGTATATTGTCTCCTTGTGATTTAAACCAATCATACGATTTTTTTTCTCATGGGATATCTAAAAAGCTTAAGTGTACCAACAACATTGTCCACAAACTTTGGAAGCTTTGGAGGAGTCAATAACCCGGGAAATTGCTTCTGTCTCGGCCGAAATGACCCGTATAGAGTCATAGAAAATTACCGAGAAAGATTCAATCAGTGTATCGAAAATGAGGGCCGCCACTTAAGTGATATAATATAACATAATTAATGTAAAATTATATTATATATACGATTGATAAATACAATTAATTTCCGATATTTGACTTGGTTTGCAGGTTTTTATTATGTTCTTTAATCAGGGAGTTTTTTTTGCCGCGCCCTATAATATAATATGCATACGGTGCTCTGTTATGACCAGTGGTATATTATATATACGCCGTATGCTTTCAAATTTATTTTGAAAATTCGTTGGTATACTCTTAAGCAGTTGGCGAAGAAATATTAAATATAATATTATATAACAATTGATATCACGTAAACATATCACAATGATATCGTGTGTGATGTAGTATACATGCAGTATGTACAATATTATTACGACCGTCGAATTGTACAAGAAAAAAAACTTTCCGTCGATCACTAGCTATATATATATATATATTATATAATAATATATAGGTATATATTACACGTATTGTGCGCGTTGGTGGATGCGGAACGAACGCCGCGTTCTAATAATAATATTATAATAATAATTATAATTATCCGGCGACCGGATCGTGTGTGTCACCACGCGTAAATCAACATCAGGCAATAATAATAATAAATAATAATCTATCGACGACGACGACAATATAATACGCCGCGACGTATATATTATTATATGGGTAGGTATGTGTATATAAAAGATGCGTGATGTGTAACGCACGGTGTATAATATATTTACAGCACGGGGAACGCGCAGGGTACTACGTGGTACGGAGATATAAGTCGCAGATAAGTGCGATGGTGCACGACCGTGTTTATGTTAATGAACCGCCTGAAATTACAAGTTAATTTACTCACGTGGCTTCAGCGCGATTGATAAATATATGTATATTATATCCGTCGTATTGGAATTTTCTTTTCAATTTTTTATTTTTTTTTGTTTTACTTTTTTGCTCTAGTACCTACACACACGCGCGCGCACGCACAACTTGTTGTTGTATACACTGTCGTTGCAGTTTACGCGTGAGTGGACGACGATACGAGATGATAATGATGATGATGATGATGATGATGATGATGATGATGATGTTCTGTGCTCAGTATGGAACGACGCGAGTGGTGCAAGGAGAACGGAAAATATTTGCGCGCGAGATAAGAATTTTTACGCTCCGTGCAGTACACATACGATGTACAACAATAATGTATTCGTGTATACTCTGTATTATTATTTACCCGGTTATGTCGTCGTGCTTCTTCGCTCCCGTTTTCTACTTTTATATAGATGTACCTACATAATATTATACTATATTAAATCATTATCCCGTGCGAGAGATACTCGCGACTGATACGCGACTATATTCTATATTATACATGTATTGTATACGCGCACGTTACATTATCATAATATATAAATATCCGTATGTGTAATGATAATACGTTGTACGCGCTATTGTTGTGCTTGTATTATTATTTCGTCTCGGTGCGCGCGCGTGTGTGCATATGGGTAAGTATAGTGCTTCCTACAAGTACCGTACATGTGACGCGTTTACGAGCGCGCGCGGCGACAAGTATAAATACTGTTCGAGCTTTGGACAATGGTCGCGCTGACACCTGGCAACAGGTGTCCTGAGTGACGTATTTTCAAATGTTTTATGTGGAGGGGGTCTAGATGTTAAGAAAAAATGTTTATAATATGATAAAAAAAATACATACGAGTTATGATTTTAATATATGATTCGTAAAATTCGTCGTCGGGAAAAAAGTTAAACCCATAAGTTATTTATACGAATATCTATCGTAATACAAACATTAAAAGCACATAATATGAATTGAATATTCTCTTTCTCGATACCTATACGTAGCAAATTATTTATGAATTCTTAACCTTTTTTTCTACTGAGTGTCCTCATCCTAAGGTGGACACACTTTTTCTTCGCACCCAATTAATTGTTGTTGTGGTAATACTCTACCGAGAGAAACCCATATTATTTTTTTTTACTTTTTGTTACATTTATATTTTATTTTATAACAGAACGGACCGTGGCTCAAAGTACAGTAGTTTATGGAATATAACAGTAAGAAAGTATACTTATAATATTGTTAGAAAGAGGGGGGATGAATACTCGTTAGCAATGCGCATCGTTCTGAGCATCGGTTTGTTTACGGAGATAAAGTACGGTGCAAAGTGGCATGGAAAAAGGATAACTTGTACGTGATAGGAAACTATAGGGATTTTGAAGTTAAGTTGACTAAGCAGTTCAGGACCATCTATCGATGCCATCAATTAGGTTTTGTATAAATATATATTGATATAACAAGAGCATTGTGATGTCGCCGCATGTTATGATGTGTACATATATAGGAAGTGATAGAAAAAACTACATTTTTAAAGAGTTTTGCAACAATAATTAGATATTATGATGTTTTTTATTTCTTTGTTATTATATTAATTTTAATTTTTAGCCAATTTAAACAACAATGAGAAATGTGTTTGTTTTCTTATGATGTATTATTGTATTCTGATGATATTATTTCACATATAGTGTAGGTGTATAGTTTCAATTAATGTACCTACTTCGGTGTACTTTTCCACTCGGAAAGTACTTTTATAACTGCATAAAAAAGATTGCATAGAAAAAATTCCACGTGTTCCCTGTGACGAAATGGTTAATACTCCGCGAACATTTAATAAAATATTTTATAATCATTTTTATGGAATTCTTTTTGGTCATATTGGTTTTTTTATTTATTTTTTTTTGCTTCTTGTTTACGAATGGTCACGTTCAATTAAAATCATACGCAGCACTGATTCCGAACTGCGAAAATATATTGTCCATTCGATGTAATATTAGCATAATATAATATATCGATGATGGGTTCAAACATAATGTTTTAAAAATCGTTAAAATAATCGTACAACTATTTTATTTTGAAATAATGTTTAGTTTCACTTGCACAACTGAACTGTACTCTTATACATTAACCTGTTTTGGCCGTAGGGCAGTAAAAAATAATCATGCTGAAGTTTACCAGCGGATAATAGGATCTCGACGATCGGTCGTCCAGATAAGTATCAGATCAATTAAATTTAACATAAAAAAAATGACACTGAAACTGTATTAATATGGTACGTGTAAAAAAAAGTACTGCCGCTGGTGAACTACAAGCGAGTTACGTATTACTGCAAATAGATCCCGATATGCTTCGCTTATTATTCATTGAGCTGTGCAGAGGAAAACCTTGTTTACGGAAAATTTGCATTATATGCTAATAATTAATGATCAATATAACTATACGATAATGTTATGCGAACATAAATGTTATTAAAAACAAATAATTTAAAACATGACGTGATCTAAATCCGTAAATCGTATAAATCTTTCAGAACATAGATTATAAAGACTCGGTGATGATGGACCGAATCCTTTGAAAAATTGCTCATTTTTATTGGTGGATTTGGTCCTTGATGGTGAACGGATTTTTACGTTAGTGGACACAACGAAAGATTCTGTACCGCGGACCGAATCCGTAACGGACTCCAAGATTTTAATCCGACGGGCTAAATCCACCAAACAATCCGATCGGGTATACTTGTGGTTAAAATAAAATACGGATCCGTATACTTTAATATGTGTTCTACGACAACGGGCGCGGATCCACTAGGGAGGGATCGCCCCACCTCCTTAGAATTTTAAAATAAATGCTATGTAATTAATTTTCGTGTAAAAATTTCTTGTACCCATGAAAAAACACTAATCAAAAGTATTTTTTACATATAATTGAGACATTCAACTTGATTTAAAATATGTCTTCTAATTGGTCAACAAACAATTGATAACTTTTAAAGTTTTAACCTATGGTTCCCACATTAGATTTCATATTCCATATTTCAGAGATCAAACATATAAAACATATAACAACATACAAATAATATGAGTATATAATCATTCAATCACTGAAAACGAATTGATTACCAATTGTGCGGGAAACGCACGTTGTTTTATGCGTGTTGCACAAAACCATCGATTTTATAAAGTAAAAATTATGTATTATAAAATCAGTTATAAAACTAATGATTTTTTATTCACACGGTAAGTGGCTCTATATATTATTATAATGGATTGATCGATTTTATGCGTAGTACATCTACCTGCGATAAAATGAACGATATTGTTGGTTGACGTTTTCCTGGGGAAAAACAGTCATTATTCTCGAAATTCAAATAGGTATTATAAGGTATATACTATACGGTTCAAAATAAGACATTTCATTTGACTTCTTGTCTATTCTACTGTATATACTCGTTGTTTAATAAAAAATTATGTAAATAAACGCAAAGTAAAAAAGTGATAATAAACCATCTTATGTTATACATTTTGGAATCGTATGTAAAAAATATGTGTGTAAAAAGTATGATTGATCTATTTCTGTATATTCGCTCCCAACCCCCCGTCCTAACCGTCATATTGCAATCCTGGATCCGCACCTGTACGATCGATTGAGGATGGGGGGAGGGGGGTACTGAGTTTTACGAGTGCGAACAATATTATTACATACTATCTATTGTTGTCGGAATCCATATAACGTGGTATTATTTTCAAAAAGACTTGGCGGCACCTTTTTGATGACGTTTGACAAGACACGCATCGAGACGACACGACGACGACGTAATGTCATTTCGTCACCGTTTCCGCGTCCGCACACGAGAAACGCACGGTACACCCGTAGGTATACGTGCGTTCGACACGTGCGTCTTAAATGTTTTATCTGTCGCAGCCGCACGGCGTGTACCGCGCCGATCAGTGTGCACAACGCACAGGCAGGAGATTAAAATATTATAATACACGCAACACGCCACGACAGTGCGTATTATACAATGCAGTACATGGTGATAATATTATGTAAATCGCAGGCTTATCCACCCTATATTATATATTACAATAATAATATGTACACGTGTGTTGTGTACGCGAGATGTAATAAATAAATACGTATTATTATAGTTTTCTACTATATTTTCGTAGCGGCGACCGTCGAACAGTAATAATAATACGATCGAATGTCCTTTGCATCTATATATATACGCGCGGCCCGTAATAAATGTTCGGTTTTTCGATAATAATATTATAATCCGGGAATATTCACGCAACCGGTTTTGTTTGTGCAGACGACAATCCGTATCGACGACGACGTAATGTATAATTATTATTATATATTATTGTCGTTGTTATAAACACACGCGCGTCCGATGACGAACATCGAAATCGTTGTGACAAAGACGAAACATATACGTCCGTACGGGACACGGGATAATAAATGACTGTGGTCAATTCGGACGACGGCGGGTATAAATCGAGGAGAAAAAAAAGACACGCGCATATTATTATTATTATACATTTTCGTGTACGTTTGAACGCTGGAAAAAAGAAGAATGAACCGGTCTAGACGTTGGATGTAACGTTATATATTATATTGAACATGTAGGTATCACATCCATTTGTGATATGTTCGATGATTTTTTTTTTTTTTTTTTGTCTCCAAATTAATTTGGACACACCAAGAGGTCACACGTGCACGCGCGCGCTCAGCTTATGGAATTCCACATTGCCCTTGAGACGTGGTATTTTCAGGGCTGTATACACACCAACAATGGGTTTTCCGATTCTTTTCCCGCATGAAGTATGCTGCGCGCGATCCTGTTACTATTATCCAATATACACATTTATATATAAATCTAATCTAATAATGTGTCACACATGTGCAGTGTCAAAGTCGTACGTATGTAGTGCAGTTTGATGGACAAGAAAAAAGTGATGACGCTAGAGAGACGGGAACGTGCACTTCCCGTACACTAAAAGTGACTGTACATATATAATATACTGTATGCACTGCAGCTATTCGCCGTTTGCAAATCCGCGAAAACGGTATTATAATGCTGTGTACGTTTTCTATTCCGCGCGCTGCTGCACAGATTTCAATCGATACTCTACGGTAGAATCATTTTGGAAAATAATTGACATTCGACAATCGATTCCATTTCAAATGTCATTGTCCGATCAATCTGCAATCATCGATTGACGCGATGCCCGTTGGATGGCATACTACTCAGGCATTGCACGAAGAAATATTGCAAAGTCGTATGGAAATATTATGAAAACTACTCCGCGGTGCCTACATAATATAGAGACACGTATTTGTTGTTGTCGAAAGTACTCGTATACACGAAAATTGCTGATGCCTAGTATATACCATAAGTATCCAAAAGTATCGAAGTATAATTTTAAATTAACTTTTTATGTTCTACTAGACGCACATTTTTATTTTTATTAATGTTATATAATTAATAATTTTTAAGCGCGATATAAATATGTTATTAAGAATTATACGCATGCGCACCCAATAACTCCTGAAAGACCCCCACACGAGAATACTCAGTGAGGCTCAGTATTCTCTTTTCGAGAAATAAATGAATAATAATAATAATAATAGTTTATCGTAAGAATAAAAATACAAGATTGGGTTAGGCTCATAAGCGGACATCTAGTTGAATTTTTAGGGGGGCTACAATAATCCAATATAAAATTATAATTATAAAAACAACGAATAACATTTCAAATAAAGTTTCAATTCGAGGAGGGGGGGCTATTCAAATATTTAGGGATACTAAGCCCCCCTATGCCCTCCCCCGATGTCCGCCTAAGGTTAGGTTAAGACTCGCATGCATGGCACAAATCACCGTAAAGGATGTTCAGATAGTAGGGTGATCCTCTGTTTTATCGCGTCAATTATAATCGCTATTTATTTCCTACGATTTAACGTAAGCGATGTTTTTTTTTTCTTTTCTGTCCATGTCTTTTGTCAAACATCACGCTAGTATTAAACTCATAGTGCATGTATTATGTAGCTATAGGTATACGCGTGATACGGCACAGTACATGGGTCAAATAGCTGTGAAACAGCACCAAACGCTTTGTAAGTAAATATATTATATTGGTGTATAAATTACAACTGACAAGGTATTATTTATGGACTGAATTTTACCGTATTATCTTTGAATCACGTATACACTATAAAATATATGGTGGTGATGCGATGATGGTGAAACACCTTTAATATTAAGAGCCCAGCAATATTGGTATCCATTTAAAACAAAACGAAAAAAAAAAAGAAAAAATCATTTTAAAAATAAAAGAAAATTAGAAGCCACCCGCGAAACATAATAATATTATATTGTCTGGAGAGTTTCTTCTAGCGAACACACACGGACGTTCCTTTTGTCCGTCATCATCCGCCGCGCGCCGACTCGTAATCCGCGGTAATCAGTGTATGTGCACCTACATCATACCGTCGTCGTCGCGAGCATTCAAGCCCATGCAGAGAATCGGCCGTTTATCATTCGACCGCGGTAATTGGGCCATGTCTATACGACGGAACGGACGTTTTTGACAAGAAGTCAATTACTATTAAAACACGTGCACGCACACACACACATGTAATATCATGACCCGTCCACGTGCGTATATACGTGTGATTGGAAATCGGTGTTGTATTCCATACGATAAATACAATTACCAACAACTACGTGTTTGTATACGAGCACGTGGTTGTGATTTGTTTTTAAATAATATTTTCCTCGGAGTTCATTGCAAAGCAATTATTATTATTATTATTATTATTATAATGGGCGCATTAATAACATTATATTCTTGTTCGACACCTTTTCGGTGCAGTACCATATTGCCTATTTTAAAACCATCAATGCACAATATATATATACATATATAGGTACCTGATATTGTCGGTATAGTGCGGTAACGATTTATTAAAAAAAAAAAAACAATAACAATTCCACTGAGACTGATCCGCAGATTCTTATATACAACGTCTACTAGCACTATATCGTCTGTTATAAGTATACCCATACAGGAAAACGCATTAATCATCTATATTATGATTATTGTACTATAGTTGAATTATATTATACTCGCACAGAACAGTCATGGTCGGGGTGTGAAAATATGGTTTCAAAAGAAATCAAATTATTATTTATCGAAAGAAATTAATATGTTCGAGTGGTATAACGAGCGTTTACTAACGATTTTTAGTTAATAGTTATAACAGCCATACCTAAGTTAATCCTGATAATAGTATTTTAATTTTACCTTCTAATTAAGTGATTGTTCGCGCTATATCAGTCTTAATAAGTAGTATTCGTAAGATTGTGTTTCAATCAGAAATTGCTTCAAATGTTCGTTAGACATATAACACTCCTCTATATACGTTTAGTCAACACAATCCCATTAAACGATTTATAAATGGTAATGCTTTTTATTATTTTTGATAAAGTCAATCTCGTAGATACGACCAAATCCGATTGTTGAATTGGTCGTTTTTAAATATATTTATGTATATATTCCCTAAAATCACAATGATAAAATAAGAATTGCCCTCATAAACCGAATCCAGTGGCCATATTAGGCGCGCGGTTTTTTTTTTTAACCTTGTTACAATATATACATTTGTATTGGGACCAGACCATTTTGCCCATATTACGCGGATGCCCACATTAAGCGGAATCCACTGTATATATAAATATATCTGGTACGATCGAAATCCATGAACCGTGGACGAATATGTTAAATATAATTTTTATATTTTTATTTCTCTGTACCGTGAACGAAAACCCCAAACGATCTGTATTTCGATACAATATACCTATATATATATATATATACATATATATGTTTAAATATCAATGCATGCGTTTAAAACGGAACTAGTATATTTTTTTGTACGATCGATATTCGTCGATATTACTCTCTTGTGCATTGTATAATAATATGTTATAATAAATGGACACCTATATATACGGAGTAGTGGCCCGTGGCGGACCGAAGACTTTAACGCCATGCACGCGCATGTTGCCGTGATCGAATTGAAATCTCATACTTTAATACGCGTAGTGTACGTATTATAGGACACGCCAAAAATAAAAAAAAAATACAACATGACGTACTGCGTATACGAATCGCACATGGAACGCGTAGCGTGTGCGGCGGCGTATATATCGTGATAGCTACATAATAGTCGTCTCGTCCGTCCAGTCGGATATCGTTCGTGATTTATACGTATCACCACCGCCGGGGTCAATTCACCACTATACTTATAGATCGGTACACGTAACAGTACCGTCTGTATTACGACGGTGTATGATATGCGGGAGCAAAATATGTAGGTATGTACAAAAAGGTATCTTATATATTATATTCCTGCAGAGTGCATAATGGGGGGGGGGAAACCAAAACCTGTCACGAAGTGAATTCGGAATCCGGTGCGCTTGGTCTGTTTGATATTATAATTCAATATTATAACGAAACATGATGTGCGCTGCAGCACGCGTCATCGCACATCGATAATTTCCATGTACAGCTGGAAATACAGCGTACGTACAAAAAAAATCACACGTACATTTCAAGACTTATTGGTTTTGGGCTGAACACACACACACACGCATATCGCCAGCCGACCAGGATACACATTGAACATGTACATATAGGTACCCATATACATGGTATAAATATATAAATAGTGATTCGACGATCGTTTGTTCTGATCAAAATAGATACGCAAGCATAGCTCATAATTCATACATAATTAATATCATATATATCTATGTATGTGTGCCACGTTCGCTTATTACAACCAACAAACATTTTATTCCAACGCCGGTGATTTTTCAATCTCGTGCTCGGTTCGTTCACTACATATATATATTTCAATTATTATTATTGTATGGCTTATCGATAGATTGCATAAGTTATAATTTAACATCCACCTATTACCTATTACACACATACCTGCAGGTATATTGTCTGAAACCCAAAAGTACAATATTCATCACCTGCAGTGGCGTATCCAGAGTATTTGGGGATGGAGGAGGTTGTAAAAAAAAAAATGTAACGAAATAAATAGTTTATTAGTTTTGTATTTTAAAATTAAACAACAACTTTCGAGGAGGGAAAGGGGTGGTTATAATTTCTACCACTCCCTCACCCCTTCTCTCCCGAGAACGTCATACCTATACACAGTCCGGTCATGTATAAAATCGTATACGCCTTATAGTCCTGCTACATAAATAGTGTATCCGAGTGCTTGACTGGGGGACACGAGGCGACTGAGTACCTCGACTGATTTTCAGAAATGTTAACGTATCCCTACTTTTTTTTAACGGCTATATAAGGTATAATGATTGACTCGGTACGCATATTTTCTAAAATTCTCAGAGTACCTTTACTTTTTTTCCCCCGATGCTGAGTGCTGAGTGTATCCGAGTGCTTTTATTTCCCCATAGAAAACTATTGGTAAACAATCGAATTTCGTGACGGGAGAAGAAACATTTTTAGCGTAAGTACTCATTTCTCAAATCGTGCAATATTCGTATGTGTATACGTTTCAAAATAATACTTCGTCAAAATATTCGATACTTGATGTACAATTGTATATTATTCCTCATCATCCGGCCGTTACGTTTGACGAATATTATTGCCTTTATATTGTATATACTGTACCCAACCACTGCACGTTTCACGTAAAATAAAATTTCAGATATTAATGTAAAGTCAACATAAAATAATGTTTTTATTTATATTATACTGTACCTATTACTCGCGTGTATATTATATATAATAATATATTATAAAACATTTTTTTTTTTTTTATTAAACTTTTATTATTAAAACAAACAATTTGTAATAATTTATTACAATAAGAATAAGTCAGTATGCGACAATAATAGATGACTTGGATACACGTGAACAATTATAATGAAATAAACACTATAAAACTTAATAATGTATTATTTAGTTGATTTTTTTTTTTCAGGAGAACCGAACGTCTAAGAAAGCACACGGTACCTATGTTTATTATAAAATGCTGCGAAGTTCTGGTAACCTGTTCGTGCAGCCAATACACAATTATAAGTATGCGAGGAGTATTATTTCGCTACAAGCATAGAAGAGGTTTTTTACTACCCAGGTGCTGCAGGTGCAAGTATGTGCGTATAATCATAATAATAATAATAATAATAATATGTGACCTGTACAATCTGTACGAGTACGGATCATTAAAATGAAAAAAAAAAAAAAGTTAATCCATTCATATACGGTGCGCGTGTATAAATATATACATATGGGACAGTGAGAACGGCGCGGTACCTGTATACGCGCGTATATTGTGAGCGCCATGATGTAGCCAGCGGTGTGAGTCTAATATAATATGGGTGTACGGGGGGAAAATAAAAGAGATAAATAATGATAAAAGAAAAAAAGTAAAATAAATAAATGTAATAACGTAAAGGGGAAAAAAATTGGAAAAGAAGAACCGTATATAATTGTGGATGGACGTATTTTTAACTAGCGGTTCGGTCGCGCAGAGATACTAATCTAGTTGCACTCTCTCTCCCGTTGCCGTCGTCAAAGCACCTGCCCATCGTCGTTCTTACACCGCCGCCGCCGCAGCACATATACATAACATTATATTATATATATATATATATATATTATTATTATTATTACTATTATATTCACCTGTCCCCCCATTGATTTATAAAACATTAATGCGACTGTGGCGGCACCGGGTTCGGGCACGCGACCATATTGCAGTTTGCGCTGCAGCTGATAATAATAGTAATAACAACAACAATATTCGAAGACGGAGGAGTTTCTTACGTTAAACCATGTGCGTATAACAAACGAATAGGGCCATACGTATTTTTTCGAATTTAACGAGGCCAATTTGCGCGTATAAAATACTTGTATAATATGTAGGTACCTGGTACACACACACACACACACACACACACACACACACACTGCTGCAGGATATTGCGTGCTGGAGAATGCAGCCGTTACCGCGATGACAAAGTGCCACCACGCGTCTATATGCGTTACGGTTTGTTAAAACGATAAAACAGTGTAATAATAATCAGCCATCGAAATCTTTAGAAAAAAATAAAGTTTTATAGTTTTACCTTTTATTATTACGGCCGGCTGGATAAAGTTATGTATATATATACACACGTACGAAGAATTCGTGAAAATCTCTGTATCTCGACTTACAGACGTGTGTTACATACGGTCGTACGAACAACTGGGGGGAAAAAAATGCAAAAACCATTTTTATTGTTTATATTATTGCGTATCACATCGATTTTGAGCACGAAAACATCATGATCTCTCCGGCGGAGAAGTATGATTATAATAAACGATGGTTTCGTATACTGCAGAACTAACACGATAAAATATGCTGCATTGTAACCCCTTTCGGATGTAACGGCATATTATTATGGATATGTCAACAGAATCAATTTGCTGCGAAGGTCCCGCCGTTGTAAATATTTTTATTATTATTTTTCGAATCGAAAATTCCTTCCGGCTCGTGAATCCGATTGTTAAGATTCTTGTACAAACGTCTACGCGTGTATTATATTGCTTTTAAGTCGACAATGTTTATTTAACTGTACGATTTGTACCGATTATATTTACTCAACTATTCTCATAGCGAAATCAGATCGAAATTGCAATGCACCCAATTAAAAACTGCATTTATTACACTTCTTTTACAATAAATTATATGCGCAAAAATATTTACAATTATACTAATACAAGTGGTTATAGTTATATATTATGAACCGGTGAATTATATCGAAGTCGTACCACTAAAATCCTGGCACGAATATATCATATGCAATTTTATCATTTCAAACCAGGTCATTGAAAGCAATCCCTCCAGTTCCTTCAAAGTTGTATAAATACTCATAACTGTTTTTTATACCATCCACATATAGGGAGCAATGGCTTATGGTATCTATAGTTTTTAGTCGATTTCCTCGTCAGAGAGAACAAAACAAGCATATAATTCGATGGTGCAATAATACTATATGAAACCAGTAGAAAACTGACGTTATTACATTTCTTATAATATAATGTTTTGGTAAAAACTGCTTTTTTTTTCAAAAAGTATTATCGAAAAATACGAATAACGCGCTCAAGTATTACTTCTTCGCCATTTGCTTGAGAGTACACGTAGTACCTGGCCGTGAATTTTTAAAACAATTTTGAGAATATACAGCGTATAATAATATGTAGTATGTACCCTGCGGGAACACCACCACTGCATGTATAATATATTTTATTAAATTATACTATGGTTATCACCAACACGGCGGGCAAGTGCGACAGTAGATTATGTTGGCAATCGCCCGCTGCAGTTTAAAAGGATTGATGACCGCTTTCTGGACGTCTTCTGCTCCTACGCGCATATTATACGCGGACAGATCGGCATACGCATAATATACTATATAATGACGCGACGTTCTCACGCGTCACCGACTCGGCGACGGAAAACGATTATAATATATTGTTTTTTTTCCTTCTTCTTCTATCCTCACGGGATACACAGTGATATATATATATATATATATATATTGTATACACATACACGTACACATAATATATAGTTTTGTTCGGGGAGAGGAAAAGACCTAAGGATATACGTAGACAAACGGTCTGCACATACGCCGAACGCACAATATAATATTGTTGTCTTGTAATAATTATTATTATACTTTGTTACATTATGTACATCGCGTAGCCGTCAAACGCGTTATTGGCTGGCGATAATATAATTGATAATCATAATACACGGATGATCTAGCTGGGCGACGACGTACAACAACAACGGCAACACAGTGTTTTCCATATACACATACACCTCTATATATACCTACACCGGAACGATCTTGGCGCCGGCTAAAACGGTAAGCAACGCACCCGGAGGCGGTGAAATAACGAAATACATCACGCGCGCACACCAGCCAATTTCTTCGTCTCTATGTGTGCCTGTGTGGGTTGGTGTGTGTGTCCATGTGTGTGTTGGTGTTTGTGTGTGTGTGTGTGAGTCTGTATCCGTCGGTGTGTCTTTGCACGCTTGTGTGTGTGTGTGTGTGTGTGTGTATGTGCGAGTGCATGTTACACACTACGTTTATTATTATTATTATTTTTTTTATATATAAAAAGGTGGCAGTATGTTCAATTATTATATTATTATAAGACCATCTCGTATTACATAGTCACGTGACCGTGGCTAATACATACCACATTCACATAGTGTGCGCGTATAGTACACCATTAATATAATATGACAACAATAACAATATACCTAACCTGAAGCGAAAATACTACGGATACACACACCTATCTATATACGTATATTTTTCCCCTAAAGACATGACTGCCGATTATGATGAGTCTCCCACACACACACGCACACACACACGCGCGCGCACGCACATACATATGATGTTTTCGTGTGTATACGGTTTATGGACTAAATATAATATGTTATGTAATACAGTACTTTGTATATATATATATACGCACACGCACACGTTCACTTGCTCACCCGAACACATTTTTCGACCCGGTATAGATCTTTGCCGACTAATTGGGTTTTTTTAAATTATACCATTACGCCTACGCAGCCGCGCCGAACAGCGCCCAGGTACGGTGTATACATCTATGTGTTAGTTTTATTTTTCTCTGTATACTAAGTTCCGTCCCTGACGGGCCTGACGCAAGATTACTTACGAGAACAAATGAATATTATAAACGAACACTGCTACGGGTAGAAAAATATTATGAACAATTTTGGTCTCGGTGAATTATATTAAAATATTATATAGGTTAATAGCGTTTTGAGACAACACCTGCCTCGGCACGGTATTCCGTTTGTTATCGAGAAATAATAGTATTGTTGAGATATTGCTGTAGTCGGCAGAATGTTCAACGAAGATTTACCAATTGCAATATCTACAGTGATATAAAAAAGATGCACATCAAATTCTGTGTATGGATTGTATACCCTTCATAATATTCTTTAATTCGAAGGAAAACGAGACGGCAATTTACGAATAAATAAATTCTGTAATAAGTATAAAAATCCGGTAGCAAAATAATACGTTAAAGTCTACAAAAAAAAAAATAAAATAAAATAAGCAGTTTTACCGACAAAATATTTAGAAAAATAAAATCCACGAAATACAGAGTGAAAAGTTATTTTTTAACTTGTTTTCTGAAACATCTGTATTTATTAAAAATGTACTATTAAATAAGTAGTGTTTGACTATTTTTTGAGTTTATTAATTATTTTATCCGACAAATGTATGTGAAACGACACTACCACCGCGATTGATTATTTTGAGATATTATTTACTTCTATAAAACAGTTGAAAATAATGAATTCTGAATTTTCGATAGATTTCATCACTTTGTAAATTATATAATATGGATTTCGATGAACATCAAGTACACGCGCAGGCAAGTACAGATTGCCTACTCAATTAATATATTATATCAAACCGAACATGTTAATTTTTTTCTCAAACATAATAATGTCGCGAACTTTTATCAGTATAATATATGATAATTCGTCACCGGTCGATCACTGCAGTGAATTCGGTGAAAATAACGCGTAACCAAGCTACTTGACGAGAACGGATGACGGCATAGGAACTAAGGTGAATTTTATGCACGGCGAAACGTATATTATCCATAAGACGTGTGGAAAGAAAAAGTTATAAAACAAGTTGTTTTTCCCCCCTCGCCGGTATAATATTATACATATGCGCATGCACGTCTCGCGGAAATTGTACATATTATAATAATAATAATAATAATGGTGTAATTTTTTTTACGTTCACATAAACCGCCGCGCAGTGTGCGGGTTGGCAAAAAGAAACTCAGTTCTGTGTCTCATCAACGATACACGTATAAGCATAAAAAACCGAATCAATTAACATTTTTATTTTCAATTCATTTGGTGTAAAAATCAAAGTGGCGCCTATTGATTTTCCCACGAATGTCATCGAAATTCCATGTGCCACTCCGATATCATTTAATTATCTCACCGGTGTGCGCGCGTGTGTGTGCGACCGATACACCGATCACGTTGGACCAACAGGATTTTACCGACCGAGGATTAACGGTCGTGTTTTCTGTATACATAATAAATACGACGATATTATAATAATGTGTAGGTACGTTAATATTATTCTATTTATAATATTCTTAGTCTGCAGCGGTATTATACGCGTATACACACGCGGTGTTCGTATAAAAATTAAAAAATAAAAATAAAAATATTACGTGTTCGTGTAACGTTATTATAAAATATAGTACGCAGCGGAGAGTAGTAGTTATACACCCGTGTACACGGAATATATTATAATATCGTTCATACGGCGGTGGTGGCGCGCGAACTGTCGGGTTTCAAGTTCAATATAATAATAATATTTATAAAAGGTGATGGGTCTCCGGCGTAAGGTAGCGGCGGCGCGGGGCTCTAATGGGAAACAACCAAACCGGTTGTAAATCATCGACGCAATCGACATAATATCGCTGCGGAGCTCTTGTTTTTTATACAACAATATAATAATAATAATAATAATAATAATATTATTATTATTTTATTGTACGTGCCCATGGTGTAGTATATTAATAATATATTATTACTGATTAATTAATATTATTGCCATACAACAGCACCCGGATATGTGGTCTTTTAAGGGGATTTACGAGTCATGATCTTGTAATCCGCGCGTCTATGTTCGTGGTACATGCAAAACATAGAAATTTATAGACGTTTTCTATTTCCAACGTAACTATCTTTCAATTAATGCAATTTTAAAACATATTTGAATTCGTCGTGAAGTTTTCCGCAGATCGACTTTCTTACATTTTTTAAATTTTCTTCAGTAACATATTATCAAAAAATTAACTTTTGTCGATTTCAATTACGTTTCCAATTTGTTTAATTCTATTTTGTAACGTTTTGAGGGACAAAATCAAAAAAAATTCGACCTGAAGTAAGCTTAACGACGAATTTAAATCAGTTTTCAAAATTCATCTAGTATTGATTGAACGATCGGTACGTTGGAAATAGAAAACGTCTAAATTCCTATATGTATTGCGTGTGATAGACGAAGACAGAAAATTATGGCTTACAATCCCCTTAACGGCTTCATGTGACGTACGCAGGATTCATTTATGGTAGGGGGAGTTTATCACAAAACGTATAATTAAAACATTTTTATACAATTTTATTCTTATATTCAAATTCAAAATCACAAAGCTATAACTTTGAAAGTTATTGTACCTGAAACAGTAGCGGATCTGAAATTCATTTAATGAGGGAGCGAATTGGTATCATAGAATTATATAGGTAGTAACAAGGATGTAACTGAAAACAAATTTCCGTGGAGAGGGGGGATTTTGTCCTCATTTTGTTTTCTAATATACTACATATTTATATTTTTTACGTTTAAAGTGTTTTTAGTAATTTTAGGAAGTTCTGGTCATTCTGGACCACTGCAGGACACGTCCCAAGTTTAGTAGTCCTTCATGCATCGACATTTACGGATAAAAGTTTCCAAAAATTAAATAAATAAATAAACAATAATTTACAGCTTAATATCTATTTTTCATGATGATTTTGATCAAGTACTGCAGTATCATCTGTTGGGATTTTAATATCTCTTTTGATTTTTCCTTATGGAAGAGAGGTTAAATCCCTGTCATATATCACTGAACCGTGTAATTTAAATATTTTACGCACGTGCGGTATGGATCACCTGAAAATATTAACTATTTGACGAGTATAATGACGTATATTTCCGTCGAATTCGATATAGTAGGCTTATAGGAGAATGACGTACATTTCCGTCATTTAATAGTTATTATAGTTACTAATACAATTTTGAGTGTTTAAAATAGTGTCGTTATACATAAAATACCTAGTATATAATAAGTACCTACATTATACAGCGTAATCTCTTAACCAAATTGTTTACTAGAAAAAAAAAAACCTAAAGATGACCACAACGTAAATTTCCGTCATTTACTACAATAAAATGTGCGGAGATTTTTTTTTTCTTGTGAAAAGAACCCACTATCTTTGGTGTATAAGTGTAAAATAATTTACTCGTCAAATGATTAAATAATCATAATATTCGTGCGCCGCATTAAGAGTGCCGAACATCGTTAAAATATATACCGAGATAATATTATTGCAACCGGAAAAAGAATACTGAAGTGTACTGAAACAATATCCGTTGTACACAAAATCCGGAGACTTGAACGCCTACGTAATTATTGCCAGAAATATGGAAACATAATAAAATAATACCGGGGATATATTATACAGGCACTCGAAACATCGGCGTTCGAGCGATAACGGGCATGCTCACTTTGGTTAAAAACTCTGTCCTTTTAAAATTCCACAAATTTCAAATCTATCCAAAACCCAATAACTGCAATCTCTCAATCCAAAACTATTGTAACAGGATCGGGGAATCTTGTATGTTACACTTATAAGTTATAAGTTATAAGTAATTCGGCGAGGGATCTCGGGGCTTTATGAATTATATTTTAACCGTGGCAAGAGAACGTTCAGGGAATGCCGTTCAAACAGCAGATAACAGTTGTTGTATAGTCGTTTATTATTCAATATCGACCAACGATAACATTAAGAAATATATATGTAGGTATAGATTTAACATTGACGGATAATAGTCATCCGGAGTTCATCAGTTGTATCGATGTGATGTTGAACTGATGAACTTGTACACGCACACGGTGTGAGGCTTATATATATATATAATTATAATTTAAGTGTTTTGTGTCCAATCGGATGACTATTGCCCAACAAAATATCCAATACGTTGGTAAACATTGTACGTGTTATAATACAATTGATGTTATACTTATGCAGTGGATGTACGAGTATGTTATACATTGCTGTTACACTATGTTTTACAAAAACTGTGTCGCCGATCATAATTACATGACACTTCTACAGCTGAAACACAAGTCCCCTAAGACCACTAAAAAAATACTATACTCAATACTCAAACCCTATACTCTATAATATGGATGGACCAACTTACCCAAATAAACAACCAACAAAAATCTATTAAATTCCTTCTAAACTCCCATATACTGGTATGTAGGTGCAATCATGGTACAACAACGGCCAATTCCACCCCCCCCCATACTCCTCTACCCCCCCCCCTAAACAAAACAAAACACTCGAATCTTGTTCTATGATTTTATATTCAATCGTGCATTTAAGTACCGGGTGAAACGTATACAATGTTCATAATCAATGTACGTTATATTATATACGTAAAGAATTACTATTAGATGAGAAAACAACTTTTGTTCGAAATATGATAAAATCGTGTAATTAGTATGCGAGGACTTTTTGGAAACAATTTTGCTCGAATATCATCATGCTCCATGCACCGTGCGAACCTGTACTTGTTTTTTTCCCCTAAATGCAGTTTATTGAATAGATTATTTTATTAAGATTTTTTAATTATTCTGCTAATACATATTATGGTATGTACGTATATCGTGCGCATTAATATTCTGATTAGAGATTATTACATAGGTGCTACGAATAACCCGTGGGACACACACGCGTGTTGGTTTTTAATTGAAATTCCTTTGTAAATTCATCGTTTTTGAAAAAAAAAAATAAACAAATAAATAAACTAATTAAAATCGAAATCTGTTTTTTCAGCATATAAATCGGTTTAAATTAACCTATTGCGCACATGCGTCACACCGGACGAATGTAACGTTATTCCCAGATTATGGTAGGCACGATAATGTAGACTTGTTTATTTTACAGTTTATTCGTTTTTATTTCTACGTACATCATCATCATACACTACACAATAAACACGAGCGGTAGTATATGATGTGTATACACAAGTATGTGTCATCGTAATCCTAAATTATGAATAGATATCACCGCTCGTTCGTCGTGACTGTCGTTGCTGTATGATTACCCTGCAACAACTACGTTTCACTGCGTTAATACTTATTATTCGACGAGTATTAAATTATAGTTGTTTCGATGTTTTAAAACATTTTCCGTACGCAATATATAAATAGTAAATAATTTAAATGTAAAAATAATACACAATCTAAAATCTATACACATGATGTATGTATTTTTTATCATGTTTTACAGTATTTTTTCGATGTCTTTATAATGAAAGGCTCCATAGTTATAGCAGAAATAATATCAATCGCACGTCGTTCCGTTTAAATTATTTAAATGATTTAGTTAAATTATTAATATTTTGTTCGTTATGGCGTATATTACGTACCTAATTAAACACAGTATTATATTACATTATTGTTAACGCCAATTGTTATACATCATAATATGGCCCCGATGATGAAGTGTTAGATATTGAAAAAAAAAAAAAAATGATAATTTGCATTTAGAAACCAAAATCGTACACATATCGTCGGGTTTTATGATTTTCAACGAACCGTTTTGGGATTATACTAACAGGACTATATATATATATATATAAATAGTATATGATATATAAATATATATAATACAATAAATAATAGTATAATAATATACTTTGGTTTTACACGTGCGTACAGCAAGCGTGTTGTACAACATAACGTATCGTAATCGGGCTCGCCCATAATCCCACTGTATCCTGCAGTAAAGAGATATCGTAGTGTTAATATTTATCGCGAATTGTATTACTATTGTATATTATTATTGCAGCGTGGTGGCCGCATTGTGTTGGTAAAAATATAGAGGAGGGGGTGGGTGATGTACCAATATTACATTAATAATTGTTACGAAGGTGTTGGCGAGATTAATGATCTCATAGACACCTTCTTGTAGGGATTTCTGTTTCTGTTTTTTTTTTTTTTTTTCAAAATATATTCCAGAACGGTTAGAAGAAATTATACGATTTACAGTAAATGAAGACCACCGCGGGGAAGAGCACAATATTGTCGGCAACGGGAGAGACGAACATTATCCCGTCCGTTGCCTCCGCATCGACATGCGGTAGTGGTGTACAGTACTTTTTTTATTTTTTAATCAAAGAACATCATTAAGTTAATTGAAACAGACAACTCGGTATAATAATACTATATAAAATAATATAAAGAGCATATAGGTGTAGTATACACGTCCACGATATGCTATATTTTATAATATATTATTATAATGTGTACAATAATATAGGGTGGCGTGATCAATTCGAAAGTCACGGATGAGATCGTACAGGAAAAAAAAAACATAATACAGTTTTGTTCTGTCTCAAGAATTGTATTAGGGCGTCGATTTATATCGTAGACAATATTGTTATTATTATCCACAGCAAAAGGAAATAAGGGATTGTTACGCGTGTTCGGTACCGAAAAAATATAAGTAAATTATAAAAATATTTTATACCCGACAGCTGACATCACGCTATTTTAATTGGTATACACTAAATGTTATTGTGATGTACAATACATTTTATTTCAACGATCCGATAAAACTATAAGGATTTGCAAGTTGAATGATGACGATTTCTTTCTGTGTTAATTCGGATGTTTATATAATGTCGAATACATTAGCTTTATGACGTATAGGTACATGAGATCAAATATATTCATTTTTATTTTTTGTTATTAACAAATGAAAAATCATTCATGTTAATCAAATTAATGAATAATAATAACTTTTCAGAAATTTTTTATTTTAATTTTTCAAATAAATCGGTCGGTTAAACCGCAGTATTTTTTTCCGGGTTTTGGTAAGTTTGCAATGATTATATACGTTATTTAAATATAATATTTGTGTAATGCCAATGGTGTCATTACAGTATTTCGAGTAAGCTAACTAACCGTTGGGGACTGATTTTTCAAATGAGATTTATTATTGTACTTAAACGTTTATAGACTATTAAACGCGTCAGCAACTGTTGTTGACCAACAATCAGGCACTTAACCGTCTTTTATAGACTTACAATGTCGTCCGCGATCAGTGCGTAGACGTGCGATGAGATGAAATAGCTATGATGCGTTATTAAGCCGATCAAAATAGCTTTCATAGCAAATAATACTTTTCGAAGAACAACGTGGAGAAATAAAATAATTTCGGTTATGAATGAATATCAAACAGTTTTATTTCGAAACACACGGACTAAAAATTAATAACCGTTGTGTGTGTACTGCGGTTTTCGTTCAGACTTAATAACACACTGAGCACTGCGTGTTGGCATCAAAATTATTTCAGTAAATATAATAAGCGTATATACTTCCGCGTATACGCGACTATGGTTCGTTTTAAGATTCAGTTTATGGGAGCACGGGTGTGGCGCTTTGGTGTTATACATATGCACAACAACGCGAGTTCTCTCCTAACGCGTATACCGACCGATCGATAAAAACTTACAGTTTCCCAACACACATCCGACGGTATGCCGGAGCTGCTACGGATTAATAAATAAATAAATAAACAAATAATTTATCGACAGCCTAACGGCACATTAATATTCATTATAAATGCCCAATATTCTCGGCCATTCGCAGTCATAATAATATACTTGTCTGTATTATATTATATTGATATTGAGATTCCTATAACGTGTTTAAAGTGTATTTTAATACAGGCAGGTACTACCGGTGTTTTTATTTCGTTATTGTTATTGTTTTGACCAAGAACGTTCTACTTTGCAAGTAGGTCTTCGGAGAATTAAAAGGACAATAAAATTGACCGAATCGCCATTTATAATATTTTAATGCGTACAAGTGTACACTGGTATTATGGATCGGTTTATTAATATAATAATTACAAAACTGGTTGGGTTTTTATAGTCCTCCGTAATAGCGAATAATAACATTTTTCTTCTAGAAAAACGAGTAATGGTAACCGTTAACAGCTTAATTTATAGTGCGGACATAAACGCGCGCGCGCGCGCGCGCGCACCTCGGACGTCTATATTTTATGAGAAAAATACGACATGGATATTGTATAAATGATGGTGATGGTGACGCGTCCCACCCAATACGAGAATATTACACTGCACACACACACGCGAGCGAATGCAATATAAAAATAATACGTTCTTTTCATCGTAATATATGTATATATATATATATATATATAGTTATGGTATACGAGAAGTTTCTAAAAAAAGAAAAGAAAAATTAGTTATATTTCCTAAAAGCGTTTAAAACAATAAATATTTAAAAGTTTCTTTGTAAATACATAAAATCATGATGACGGAAGGAGTGAATAAATCACAGCGTGCGTTGTTCTGGGAATACTACGCGTGATGTACATTATTATATGATACCGATCTACCTGAATCTGCATAATGGTACAAGTATAATACGGTATACGCACACACGTCGTGTAAGCTGAAATATTATTATCAAACGAAACAAAATGGTAAATGCAGTTACGCCGAACACGATATTACTCGGAGACCATACGATTATAATTAATAAATATGTACCTAGCTGTATAGTGTATATATATATATATATATATATATATAATACCTGAATATAATACGTACACGATGAATACGTTAATAAATCTCAATAGTGTTGTATAATACATTTCGATAAACGCATAAATTGAAGTACGACGATTTCAAAACGTTGAAAAGTGTTTTGAGTAACGAAGATAAACGTCGGGGAGAGAGAGAGAGAGAGAGAGAGAGAGAGAGAGAGAGAGAGAGAGAGAGAGAGAGAGCTATGGAGAATATTATAATATATATATATATGTATATATATATATATATATATGCGTTCTTCGAAGTTCAAGAACGAGTTTATATATGTTATGGTAAACGCTGAAGTTATTACGCGTCATATTATGTATATTAATAATAATATTATAATATAGCGTGCATGTATCGATATACGATATTATATTATATGCTATACGCCACGGTCTGCCCTCGAAAGCTGACACGCGCCTGTTTGCACAGTGTCAAGGTCTTGTGACAGCGTACAAGTGTATTCTGCGCGCGCGCGTACTTATAACATATAGCCTATTGGCCGGAGGCAATATTGTACGAAAAAAAATATAATATATATATATATATGTGTGTGTGTGTGTGTGTGTGTGTGTAAAAATTGCGTCGATTCGATTGAAAAATAAGAAATAGCATACAAATTATACGTACATACAAATAAAACACACATTAAACGTTGTATCGAATCAAGTTCGAAATTGTGCAATGCACGTGCGACTATGTGTACATAATAATGTACGTATTATTGTAATGGGTATATGTATACGTACCGATGTGTGTGTGTGTGTGTGTGTGTGTGTGTGTGTATAACTGTACGTGTATAATATTATAATATAGGTAATTGTTGGCGCGCCGTGTCGCATTCTCTGACTTGTCAGCTTCGCGGGCGCGACGGCGGCGCAAGAAAATGTGATATTAAATTATATGCTATACGTAATTAATACAATGTACACGCGCACCGCCGTTATAACGTAACTCGGTAAGTATATTAATATCGTAACAATGAAACAATAACACCTGTTTTCGAATCGTTTTGTTTTGAGCCGATCGGCATCGAACAACGCAGCCGCCGCCGCGCAGTCCTACGCAAAACCGTTTCGTAATCACTCACGTACACATCATTGTATCGACAATATTCCATCATAATATGTCAATAATCATATCCGTGCTCGTTTGAGAAACAATTTATGGTTTTCATCACTATTATATTGTAACAATGTAACAGATGCGGTATAGTAATTAGTAGGTAGTATCTGCATAAATATAATGTCACTCGCAAGTGTTTATTCGCATAACTGTTCGTTACACATACGAGTACATAACTATGTGTACAAATTAGTGTAAATTATGTGTAAAAATAACTGTGTCTCGCCATATTTATGCGGGACAATGATTATTATTATTTTTTAATAATATAATAGCGGTGGCCGGTCTTTCGAATCATCATGTTACCACAGGACAGCGTTTTCAAACCCGGGAGCATGACGTACCGGGGAGGCACAAGCAGTCATCACAAAATTGAGTTTTTTTTTTTTACAAATCGTATACTTTTACGACGTAGGGATAAATTAATAACGACCGGTCATTGTGATCGTGTATCTATCGATAAAGATGCCACTAAACGGCTATTGGATTATTTGTAGAGTGTATTAAAAAAGGTGATCAATTATTAATAAAATGTGAAGGCGAGATTTTTGAAAATCTAATAGAACTGCTAAGGTTGGGAACCACTATTGTAGGATCGATCATCATGTTTTAAATTTTTCGATACGGAAGCGACATAATGGGAAAACAATTACGTGAGAAAAAAGTAAGTTGTTGGCGAGGACAAACTTCGCGGCGAGACATCCTGTATAGACGATCAAAATATGAAATATATTTACATAATATTGCATTGCTGTAACATATTAATGTAGAACGTTATATATAATCGAAGAAAAGATAAAATTTACTATTTTTATCAAATTAAATGTACTCGTAATAATATAGGTAGGTATATGATGCGAAGTTCGTACGAACTGATAATACACGTAAATTTTTTTCTTATGTACCATTTTTAGAGTAAAAATAAATCGCGTTACTAGCGAAAGTCGAAGTAAATAAGTAGTAAGTACTAAAATATCTAAATACTATTTCGGCCAGAGGAAGATGGTTGGAATTATTCGAATTATACGACGTGAATGCTTGCTTCGATGTTTTAAGCAATATAATACATACATAATATAACGATACGTAAATTTAATACCACGGTCGAATCATATAAATTTATAAATAAGCAAAAAAAAGTATATTACAACGCATGCGTTGTTCGACATTGTGTATCCGTCTCGTGTACCTGACTGCAGCGTACCTATTATAATATTAATATAGTGCGGTGCTCCTGCCCCCACACTGACAACATAATATTATATTTACGGGTGCTGGAGCTACTGTTGCCGCCGCCAACGAAGATAATGACCGACGCACGTATAGTAATAATGAAGACGGTAAATCCGGTCCAGTCTCGTCACTTCGGGGTTGCCCCGAAGCATAATATTATGTCTTCCACATATCTACCTACCTTCCTGCCTACGCGTTTTTATACAACTACATACATGTATGTACAAGTATGTAGTATTCTAATGTATAATACACGAGTAGGGAGTCTCGCCTTATCTCGAGGCCACGTGTGTATAACGGGAAACGGGAGGAAATATATATATATATATACACATACAATTCTATCAGTATAAAGGATTAAAAAAAAACGTCGAGATGAAAAAAGACATCGGATCCCTAAAATCCCGTCTAGACCATGACGGCGACGACCGTTTACCTGGACGAGACGACGACGATGGAGATACTATTATACATGGTATAAGGACTAAGGATAAATACTATAATATATAATGTAGGGACCTCTCTACATCATGCGTGTGATGGTTGTTGTGACGCAGGGAAGTAAATAAATAATAATAATAAAAACAATAATGAACAAGGTAAACACACCAATCGTCCACTGGATAAAAACATATCGTCTCTAACATGGTGATGGAAATATTTTAACAACCGATAATATTAAATACGTGCAATGTGCGAGAAAATATTCAACTCAATTGCAAAATACTGCTGCCGCGGTGTTATAGACAATGATTATCTCGATAGTGATTTAAATGGTATGTGGTAACAAAACATAATTAATCGTTGAAACAGATTAATAATATAATTGGTTTTATTCTTGACGATTATTAAAATTATAGCATATAGAGTGGTATGCGGTAGGTATACATAAAAAAAACCTATTTCTTATAAAAATCAACTCTGCAGTTTAATAAAATTGGTGAATTTGTATGAGAATTATACACATGATTGCAGTTTGGAATCATTTTCAATGACTTAATCGAATGCGAAGGTTTGGGATTCATGAGAGATGTTCGATTAAATTCGACATGTCGTTTAAACATTTTTATACGTCGGCTTAGTTAATGAACGAATAACAATAAAACTATACGCCACGCACAAATGTTTCGAACAGTTTTTATTTTTTACTATAATTGTTCAAAAACTAATCCGTGCATAGCATAGGTACGTATTCGTATGTATAGTACATATGCATAATACATTAGTATGGTTATTTATAACAGGACAACAAATATATAGGTAATATATTTATAACAAACAAATATTTGTTGGCCGTTGAATATTGCACTTAACTATAATGATAGAAACAAACTACAACTCACTTACCAGTATGCAGAAACAGATGATTTTTCAAATTCGTGTGTTTGCTGAAACCTCTGTTGCAAATGTGACACTTGAAAGGCCACGATCCGTTGTGCACGTACATGTGAGATTTCAGATCGCCAGGCGTAGGGAACGACTTCGCGCACAGAGTGCATTTGTGCGGTTTTTCCTGCGAACAGACCACAACATTATTATAATATTATTGTAAACGCACGTTTAATATTTCGATAACATTGGTATTGCAAAATACACGGTTTTCGGTGCCGTGTTGATTGAGTTTTCAATGAGGACGTGAAGAGATAAAAATTAAATAAAAAATATACAACTGGGTGCAGAAACAAGTGCGGCTAATTCGATCCAACCGTCTCTTGGTCGTAAAAAATAAAAATACCTATAACCGATTGCCGCCGCCGACTGCTGTATTTTTAATACACATCAATTTCGGATCGTAAGCACCAGCAGCCGCCGGAATTTGGGTTGGATATATATTATGTCGTATAGATGTAATAAAGTATAATTTATTCATATAAGGCAGACGATAAAAATCTTATTATTATTATTATTATTATTATTATTACTTTACTTTTTTATACGCACGTCAAAGAAGTGGCAAGCAAATAGTGTTATTATACGTTCCACGCTCGGACGTCTGGCTCACACGAATAAAATACGTTTATAAAATTATATTATAAAAATAAATATTTAACGATATTTTCAAAACAAATTCTACTTGTTTATTGTGAAATAATTTATTGTTTGCTCTTTCTCGCATCTATATCGCGCGTTCTAAGAGCTATTATAATATTCCGCATCAAGCGCGCGTTATTTTATAAACAAATACTAACAGGTGAATTATATGATTTTAGGCATACGCGAAGAAAAAGAGGTTATCGCCCTTGGATATTAAATATTTTTTACGAGCGCAAAAAGGCACACTAGAGACTGGCTAGAGAGTGTGCAAAACGTATAGTTTTATATACCGTAAAAAAAGTATTGCTCTTCAATGGTTTCTAGATTGTATAATATGGGTAAGCACCGTTTTAGTAAAATATTATGTACTTTTTTCAGCAGAAAACTATCGTTGAATATCCTCTCAGCATATAAGATTAACGCATATAATAATAATAATAATAATAATAATAATAATAATAATAATAATAATAATATTATAATTAATTCAACGATTATGCGCATTTACATATTATACATTAACGGTTTAGTTAGGTGATATGAATATCATCGGAACGATCTCGAATGTACGCGAATAACTTGTTCGCGGACATTGATCACAATGAAATACATATTATTATTCGATTATTTTTTCTTTTTCGCCAACAATTAGGTACCAGATATATTACTTTTGATCGTAATATATGTACAAATATGGTTCGCCTTAGTACATAGAGGAAATAACATTACTCAGCCATCACTGCACTGCCCCATACTGTACAAAACTTAAACGCGCTGCAGCCGCCCACAATTTTCATATAAAGAAATCAATATTTATTATATACATCCACAAAATATTAATTTTATTTTTAACAAATTTTGCGATTTGTGATTTTGCATGACATTAATATTATTAAAAATTAAAATTGTATAACATGCAAATTACAAAACAACAAATAACTAAATTTTAGTAATTATTTATAACGAACAATTTAAGGAAAATAAAAATAAGAAATATTATATGGTAAGAGATAATAAAATGAGTTTATAAAATAGCGAGCCCCCCCATTGACATTTTCAAAACCTGGTGCCTATAGATTTATCGGTCCCGGGACATTTGCGGTCGTCATCTTTTTCATGCCATTTGCGGTCAATTTATTTCTGTCTATCTGAGTGTCTATGTATATTATGTATAATAATTTAATATGCCATAATATTAAAACTTTCCTTCACACTTATCCAGGCTTAGGGTTGGCAGTATTTTTACTGGCGTGTTTATAAAAGCTTAATATTTTATAATTATATATTATATTATTATAATGAATTATTCAAATATATTTTGACAATTATATATTATATTCGTCAATAAATAATTGATTGAAATTGATTTAAATTACATTGATTATCGACGAAACCGCCAGCAAATATTATTGCTAAAACGCCAATCAAGTGGCTACATCGAATAACAACAATTAACTTTTGAACACGACAGTATAAATATTAAGATACTGCCAAGCGATAATGATACTCATAAAATTCCAAATTACCACAACTCAGTATATCTAATAATAATAAACTTATAATTTTTACAGTATTTGAAACTGGTTAGGTTATCTAATATTATATTATAGTGTATTGTTTGTATTCAACAATTATTTGTTGATAATTTATAAAAATAATATTAAGCCAGTCCTAAGCTTGGATAAGTGTGAAGGAAATTTTTCATATATTACAGCACATATGAATAGTATATAGTAGACATAATATACATAGACGCTTAGGTAGATGGAAATAAATTGACCGCAAATGGCACGTAAAAGGTGACAACCGCAAATGTCCCGACCGCAACTGTGCCGACACCAGACTTATCTATAATTTGCGATACCTATGCTGTCGAGAAGAAAATACAAATAAACGGTGCGTGAGCGATCGTACATAGAAACATGCATGCGCTCATAATACGTATATAAATGAAGATTATGAAATATTTATAAATGATTTTTTTTTTTTTTTCGTAAAGCTTCCGCGTAGGTCAGAGGGGAATAAGGACCCGAGGGTACTCAACCTACACCTGTTCGGCGCACGCCAAGGTCGAAAGGTCCACACGATGATTCTTATGTTATACGTTTATACCATAAACATCGCAAGCACATATTATTACACGTCATGTGTACATAGCAAACCTATATACACATGTGTGTGTATAATTTAGACCCGATTACTACTGCTGGTGCACCGGTCATCCTGGAGCCTAAGGGAGAACTGTGTATAAACTATACGTTTTGCGAGAATAATAACGAGCGTGCGCGCGCGTCGCTCACTCACGCGTGTGTTTTCATTGCCGCGACCGCGCGGTGGCATACCCGGTACCGGTTTTCGTGCACATCGCACGCGGCGGCGGCGACGGCGGCGCGTTTTATGTATATCACATGTATAATAATAAATGCATGGGATATACTGTATATGTACACTTGTTTAAAACAAAAAATAAATAATATACGGAGAGAGAAGGAGAGGAACACAAAAAGACAACAATAATAATTATATTATCCCACGGCGGCGGCGGGTTATTACTATATCATCGGCTAATACACCTGCTGCCGGTCACCTGCGATCATGGCAAATTGCTTCGTACTTGTATTTATTATACGACGTGTATATGTATAAGATTTCGACGAACAAATATATAATATATAATATGAGTATACACCCGTTGGACGGAAGTTTTTAAGTTATTCGGTTCTCCTTCCTGTCCACCGCTCTCTCTCTCTCTCTCTCTCTCTCTCTCTCTCTCTCTCTCTCTCTCTTCTCCCCGCATCGCTGCAGCAGTGTACTTATTCTCGCGTGAGCTATACGTGTATATAACACATTCAAGACCGTCGTCCTATATAGTTGGTAATCGCGGACATTTCGATTGATGACGATGTATACATCATATATTATAATATGTACCTATATATACGTATATATTTGTACACATGCGATAGTTGGTCCCTCCTATTTCTTGCTGCACGCGATCCTCGCGCGCGGGCACCTCGACGTCCGTTCATGATTCGTATACACTACACACACACGCACATATATAATATTATGTAATATCACAAGCACGGCGAATGGAATACGACACTGCAGTGCGCTGCAGTATATAATATTATGTATACGTATAGTTATACCTGCGTACACAAGTGTAATACATATTTTATATCCTGCAGCAGCAGGCACAAGTCACGTATAATGAACCGTAGTCCGACCAAATTGGCAGCCGCCCATAAATTGCGACGAAGACGAGTACATATCAATGGGCAATATGTACCCAGTGGCGCCGATCATACAAGCGAGTATACGCTTATATTATATACATATGACAGATTTCACAGTAGATTTTGTTGGTGGGAGTATTAGGACATTTTTGTAATATTATTATGTTTTACGATTTTCCACTATATGAATAGTTAAGTATAATAATGGCCAATATTCAATATGATATTATTTATACAAAACGGTCAGTCTCAACTTACACCTATTTATACATTCGGATCATAGCAAAAAAATGATTGTGTTATTGTTAAAAAAAAAATTCCAAAGAATTGTGGAGGGCTCTTTAATATTTTTTAACATTTTGGCGTCACTGGCTACACCGTATAGATTTAATCACATAATATTATATAATACGCACTTTATGACGTGATAAATATATATTATAATATACACGACGTACAAATCCACAGTTTGCAGTAAAATGCAGTTTATAAAATACAACGGACTGCTGCAGAATATGATGATATAATATTATAAGCACGTTTATCATCGAACGATTCGGAGTTTAATCGTCAAATTATAGGTAAGTGCCAAACCGAGCGACCACCACGATTAGAGAAAACAACGCGTATATATATATTTGAAAAAATACACGCACCTATCGTTAAAGTCTCCCGGATATTATAACACTTTTCCGTGATATTATAATATATATTTTTTGTGGTGTAAACATGCGGTGTAAACACATGCAAAAAGGACGTGCGAATGCGTGTCATATGCCATCGACGATGTATAATTGATATTAATATACCTACTAATTGATATTTGTCATCTGCAGCAAGAAAGACAAATGTAAACATGCGGTTGTACCCAAATTTCAAAGTACATTTACATAATACCGTGTGTGTAAACTATCGGTTGAATTTGGCAAACCGTTATATATTATATAAGTAGTAATAATATGTACATAATCTCTAAAACACTTTTTTATAAACCGCATACAAATGTTTACACACTCGTGAAAACACTCGTAGTTTTTCTTTCGATGTACAACTACTATGTGCATGTGTAATATATCTCATGAGTATACTCAGTATATTCTATCCGGCAATGATTCGAATCAATAAACGGTATAGTAACTACATAGTGAGTCGAAGTTTTGTCAAGAGCTAATGTACAAGTAATATGCCGTTTAAAACATTGCACGGGATAATAATAATTATTATTTAGAACCATGTTTTTCAACTGCGTGTATGTGAATAGACTGTTACTATTATATATATATAGGTGCCGGAGAGTTGAGCAATAATTTATTACGATAATTTCATCCATCCGATGTATATATATATATATATATATATATATATATAATTTATAGGTACGTCATCATCACTATTTTATAAATATAATGTTATAATAATAATGCCATATGGCAAGATGATTTTGATTGAAATAGACATAACACGAATAGGAATTGGGTGTGGAGTTATTGCTTGCGCATAAACATATATATATACATAACATTTGGTCTTGTATGTATAACGAATGTCCGACCCAAATATCGTCTGACGGGATGACTCCGCGCGTGGAACGCACATTTTAATAGCAGCCAGTATAATGCTATTATATTGTACGTATATATATATATATATATATATGATGGCACGTCTTCACGCGTATAACGAGTCGCTGCCACTGGTTAAAATAAAGAAAACACGCGGGGACTACAAGACGCGCGACGGTATTACAACTGCAGCAGTGTACCTACATATAGACATAATATAGTATACGATCTACGTATATATAAGTTATATGCCGACGACTGCAGTCGGAACGAATCGTATACGTCAGGGGACGTACCGTACACTAGGTACGCGCCACCTGTCTGCGTGTGTATACGCGCGCGTTCTCCGCACTGCCGCGCATCTTATTCTTTCCGTTCATATTATATTATTATATAACATAAGGTGCGCATATATTGTACACACGTATATTACGCGTTACGATACGTATAGTAAATTTAATAATTGTGACTCGCTCGGTGTATACATAGTATATATATAGTAATTATTCGATCAGTACAGTACCCATTTATATATAAACATGTTTGTGTGCGTGATGGTAAGGGTGCAGGATACAGCTCACAAAGGAACAATATATATATATTATAGAGTGATGATGATGATGATGATGATAATAATAATAATGTTTTTCTTTCATATCACGCAAACCAGAGAGAGAGAGAGAGAGAGAGAAAAGGATATACAATAATATGCGCTCACAAAAGAACCGTATACATATACATACCGCACTACACCGTAGATATATACGTCTTTTTCAGATAATAATAATAATAATCATAATCATATATTGAGAACGACTTCTGCGAGAACCCTTCACGCGCGACCATTGTTCCTATTGTAAAACGATCAATGCGACGACGACGACGGACACACACCAAATAGGCCGCGCAGTACTGACGTGTTTTCGTCGTACCAACGAACATCGCATATACAATAAAATAATAATGCTGATCCGCAAGTACACCGTAATAATATTGTATTAAACATCGACCGAGGGTATTAACAAGAAAACGGACAGTATTATTTAAACGGTGCAGTTCGGTCAACACATATAATATTATAATATAGTGCGCATAATATTATGTAATAAACGATGTACGCAAAACGTTGATGATGTACCGTGTTGCTGTCGCTATATATTATTAGAACCGGTGGTAAAAATTATAATCATAACACACGCACGAACCGAAAAAAAAATGTCAAATTAAGCGTATTGTTAAGAAAGACTTAAGAAAAAAAAAACACCTTATCGTTTTTCTGTTGACAATATTATATAGTTATACGTTTCACTGCAGCCTTTGATCGTGCAAAAAAAAAGTATCAAAAACTATACATAACAGTTTATATTTTCAATCACAGGGACATAATATATTTTGTTGAACATTTATTCCGAATGATTATATATATATATATATATATATATATCCTTATTAGTAAACAATTGTATGTAGTAGATACAACAACATAAGAACAAGTATAAAATTAAAGGATGGTGAAACTATAGAACAAGTAGAAGACTACATATATTTAGGCAGCACTATAAGCTCAGATGGGAGATGCAAAAAAGAAATTATAAAAAGAATATGCCAAGCTAAAGTGGCATTTAGTAAGAAAAGAAATATTTTTATTTCAAAAAGCATTGACTTTAATATTAGGAAGAATCTACTAAAAACGAGCATCTGGAGCATTATGTTATATGGATGTGAAACATGGACTATTGCGAGAGAAGAGATGAGAAGAATAGAGGCATTCGAAATGTGGTGCTACAGGAGGATGCAAAAGTTAAGTTGGAGTTGGACTGATAGAATCACTAATGAAGAAGTTTTAGAAAGGGTATCGGAGAGAAAATCAATGTGGAAGAGTATACAGAAAAGGCGAAATGAATTAATAGGTCATATTTTAAGACACGATGGGCTACTATTAATAATCTTAGAAGGTGTAATCGACGGAAAAAACCATAGAGGAAGACCAAGATTGCAATACATAAGTCAGATAATGGAAGATCAAGGATGTAACTCATACCAAGAAATGAAGAGAAATCTAGTGATAGAGAAGCATGGAAATTGCTGCAAACCAATCATTAGATTGAATACTGCAGAGAGAGAGAAGTAAACAATACGTATATCAATATTTTAAACTCTAAACGTTTTCCGTTAAAATGTATAGGGACATATATTACTATTATTAATTATTGTATAATATTATTTAGGTACTATTTTAAAAGCACCGTGAAATATGGTCGTACACGTTATAAACAACGACGTTTGGGAAAAAGGTGTATATGCCTGTGTAATAATGAACAAGGTATATAAATTGGCAACCCGTTTTTTATTTTTTTATGTCTTGTTGTTTATAGCAATAGGGTGGGGTATTGTGAGAATTGCTTCTCGGACCGTGTCCAAGATGTATGTTTCTTTTTCATGAAGTTCCGGTCTGTCAGAACCCTTTTTTTTTTTTGTCGGAGGGAAGCAAAAGAATAAGATAATAGCGATTGTTACAATCCGCTGCCACCAGCGCCCCCGTCCAAGAAGACAAACATATACACATAGGGAAACGCCATATGGTTATGTGAAATAGGAAATTGCTCTTCAAACGCCCATTGCATATATGTGTGTTGTTGTATGTGTGCGTGTATGCGTGTGTGTATGTGTGTGTGTGTGTACAAGAGATGCACACGATACACAGTCATTTTCTTAAAAAAAACAACATGCACGTGATGTAATTGCTTTTTTTCTTTGGTGCCTATTGTTGCGACAGTTGGCCGACAAAAAAAGGTAATAATAAATAATAATATGAACTTACAACAATATTGCTCCAACGTGCACCTGACAAAATATACGTGTTGGGTATAAGTACGGGATACTTATGTAGTATAGTGTTGTCTGTGTTAAATTTGAAAAATTCCAAATAAACCCTTTGAGTCAGCAAAAAAAAAAAAAAAAAAAATTATAATAAAAGAACACCCATAATAATAGTATTTTTCACAATAATGTCGCAACTATAGTGAAAAGTAGAAATTCAATGAAGTAGTTTTTTTTTAATATTTTTTACAAACGAAAAATTTAATTGTACATACTTGCATACTTGCAGTATGTTCACTATTGACATTCATCAATATACAATAAGCCTATTTCTTAACAATCCTTGGAAAATGTCTGTCTATATATTTGATCGAAAATATTGTATGCTTCATTGTATTATACAGCTGTTATATACGAGTGTTGAATTTTAAAATTCAACGATAGCGATAAAAATCTAAAGAAGGCATTGGCGTAGCAAGCAAAATATTTTGAGTGGATTTTAAACCTTCAATTCTTTCCTATATAAGTAACAATTTTTAATTTCAATAAGTCGATTAAACATAATTTAAAATATAAAAATTTTGGGAAGGAGGTATAACCCATTTAGCTCCCCTGCTTGTGCCTTATATATAATATATTTGCATTATTTATAAACAGGGTTTTATTGGCCAGTATCTACGGTCCATATGAGAAAATAGCAATTTTATTGTGATAAACAACAGATTAATGACTGATGTAAATTTTTTGAAAATTTTGATTACACTGTTTGAATGCGTGTATGGAATATTATGTGATTATAAGCAGAGCAGAAGATATAGCTCGGCCTTCAGGTTGCATTGTTGTTCAAACGGATGTACATTATTCATTGTACATCATAATATTATAATGAAATAATAATACAGTATGACAGAACACCTTTAACGGATACGCGTACAGATGATGTTTAAATTATAAGTAATTATAATGTGGGCAATACGTTAATAGATGATGGTACTGCAAAAGTAAACTGCGGTGATTGAGAGTGTCGTGAATGTAGAAATTGAAAAAAAAAATTCAGTTCAATATAATATGTCTATATAGTTTAGTTGTGAGACGGAAGTTGGTGCATTGAGGTGGGAGTTTTTTTTTATTATAACCACTGCAGCAGTTCTTTGCATTTTTGGCGCGAAGTACTTTAAAATTAACATTGTATCCAAAAAAAAAAATAGTATTTTAAATTATGGCGGCGCATCGATCATTTATATGATGCTGTATTGATATTACAGTATATTATATATTATATAGGTAAAATCTATACATTATTCATTAAGATTCTCAAAATTAATATCTAAATATTAACCCAGCGTTTCCCAAGCCGTGGTCCGCATGTATACCGGAAGGAGTCCAAAAATGTAAATTAAAAATACTACTTAGTATAATACATAAAAACAAAAATATTGATGTGTGATATTCGTGATATTACATGGACATTTTTATCATGAAAATATTATGTACATTTATTTCAGAAAATAAATAAGCAATACGATTTGTGTTATTATTTATTATTGTTTTTTCTTTTATTTTTATTAAAGGGTCTACGTTCGTTTTTACTATCTTTAAATGGTCCGGCAGAGAAAAAAGTGTGATTTAGTACAGCAAGAAATAGAGTACATCCAAAGCCCGCCGTATTACAACAAAGATATGTACACGATTAAACGTACTTAATAGTCACGTGGTTATAAATATATAGTTATATCGTTGTGTGCACCTACGCGCACGTATTCTACTTTTGTAAAGCCATTGAACAAAATACAGACGTTACGCAAACGCAACGAGGCAGGAAATATTTATTTTTTTTTTTGTTGGCCATATCCTAAAGTCCTAATCACACGTATACGCGGCACACAGACACACAGACACACACACATATAAAAAACACTTGCACACAACTCGCCCCGTGTAGTCGTTGATTATCTGAATAGAATAATCGTTTAATTCAATCGCTTTCGTCTTTTGAGTATTTGAGTACGAGCGCGCGCGCGCGAGCTCTCGCTCGTGTTTAAGTGGCACGCGCTTCGTCTGTGTTGTCCACCGCAGCCAAATTACGATTTCCTCAGAACCGCAATCCGGTCATTAGTGGTTTTTTTTTTTCTTCTTCTATTCTTCCGAAGCCTTCCGATGTGTATACATGCACCTTTTCTTTAATGGACCAGTCTCACACGTCACTCGTCACACAACAACGAGACGACGATGATTTTGCAACTTTTCGTCGTCTCTCTTAAAACGCGCATCTTATTCGGCGTCTGCCTTCTCGTCTTGTATTGGATAATAAAATATATATATATATATATATATACACGAAGATGACTAAATCGTATAATTTCATTGAGGGTAGCGCTACGCAATTGTAACATTTTATACACCTGTAGGTACACACACGCACGCACGCACGTGTATATTACTATACACAATATGTGTGCGCGCACAGGAAGTCGTATGGTCTTGTTTTCTTGTTATATACCTGAGGTCAGTTATAATTTAATATAATGCATTTCGACTCATCGGTTTTTTTTTTTTTTTGAGTAAGTAGTTCTTTTTTTTCTATTTTTTTCTAAAAATTTTTCATTATAACGATCAACTCGGGTGACGGGTGTGCTGTACCGGTAAAATCGTAATTAACAAAATAATATATTGAATAGGGTGATTGGTGAACTGTTGCTGTTGTTGTGTTGTTACTCGCGCCAAATATAGCAGTTCGCACGGCCGCCTCCAGTATTCTTGAATCCAGCGCCCACGTGATAAAATATAATTAGTTATTATATTAAATTAACAATATAATACAATATGTTCTATATCAGCTCATATGATATCTAAACTGATATTACCATATTACACGTAGTAGTATCACACGCGCAAAACAGTAGGTAATATACGTAGCGTTGCAGGTTTGCAAATAAAAAATTACATACGTGCAGAATTCACTATTATATTCTGTTATCTATCCGTTCATCTTGATCGTCGTGTTATACTGTACGCTGCAGCCGTTCGTATGTTAATAATTTTTCAACATTTCGTTGGGCCAACGACGACGACCGTTGGAATACACATAATATATACATAGTGTGCGTTGAACACGCGATAAGCCACTGCGGTCCAAGACGGTCTACCGTATAATATTGAATAAATATAAATGATGTACGATAACGATGAGCAGTCGTATAGTTATAATTTTATAAATCGATCAATTCGTAAAACTAAAATAACAATTTATCGTAGTAGAAATAAATAATATTATAAAGTGGAAAGTATCGTCATTTAAGTATCATATTATTCGGTTTATATATGATTGAAAAACCAGTCGATTACACTATTTATCGTGGAGTTGTTTGTTTTCATATCCGGCCGTATCTTTTTCTATAATAATTATTAAAGAACGGAATTGTATAAATATTGATTCGAAAAGCAATGGTCTAATATTATAATGAAAATCGCGTACGATAGAGACAGAACAATAATATCATTACACACACACAAACGCGCGCGCGCGCTCAGAAATATATGATAGGAAATTGAAAACTTTTTAATATTATGAAGTAATAATATGTTGTATATATTTATAATTATGTATACATATGTAGACGGTATAATATAGTGTATGAATGCTGTATATAGACTATCTCTAGACCTGATGAAATATATTTGAATATTAATGAACTACGTATACGTTTAATGTGTAATATACATCAACAATTTGTGTTCATATTCTATTTCGGTTCCCAATAAGAAATCAGAGGTAGGTATTTTAGTGATGTAAATAAAAAATAGATCCTATATTGATTAGTCTCAACGTGATATTTACTTACATTCAGTTGAATAAAATTACCGAATCTTTTTCAAATTTCCTAATTTATTTTCATTTTTATTATTAATGCTTGAGCCAGACGACAATTGGGAGTTGAGACTATTGGGTGCAATATTTTTAGCATGATTTTGAATAACTCTACAAATCCCGTTACGCCTAGTTGGGTGGCGCCTGTATAGGTTCTGATGATTCTAATACGACAAAATCCTAGACAAAAATCTCCAACACTATACTATATTACTCCCATACCAGCCACACCGCGTTCCTTCTTCTCCGATTCTATCACTCGGAGTTTTCGTGAGTTTCCGATTTCAATGCATCTTTTACAAAAGTATATTATATTATTATACTATAATAACCTTACAAACAGATGAATAACTTATTAATCGTTTTGGCTGGTCGTTGCTGCCACCGCTGTTGAATGTCGTCGAGATATAATAATATTGTGATTTCTAGCGTGGTTTTTAGTCAATCCGGGTTGATGGAAAACAATATAACAAGCGTCGTGATAAAAAGTCTGTTTTAACATGTAAAATCGCCTTGTAAGACTCGAGCACCCGAATTTCATCACCCGTAAGAATCGTGTTTTTAATTTTTATTTTAACGAATACATTTTTGTCGACCAATCGCAATACACGCAGCGCGTAATATTATTATAACATGTATGATTATTATTATGCTTCAATCGCGTTATTATTTTTTCTACTATTATTGACGGCCGATCTGTATTACTTATGCTCGTGTGTATTATGTTAATAATACAGTTCGTGGCATGCGGCCCGTCGATAAGCGTTGATCTCTCGCATTGCGTGTTCGTTATTGCGCGCGTTTATACATAAATACCGTTTCCGCCGACACATCTGCGCCACCGTCGTCGGTCGAGTTTTTTTTTCTCCCTTACGCGTGCATGCATTATTAATAAAAATAATTTATCAATTAGTACCCCCCTCCCTGGCCACACCTGACCCCTACAATGGTCTGAAACATTTTGTGTCCGCACAATGTTTTACATAGAAAAAAACAAAAACCATGCGCTGCGTTTTCTACGGTAGGATTTTGCAATTAAATTTGATATTTGGTTTAACGTAAAGATTTATTGTAGTAATCAATTTTTTTTTTTTAATATTTTACATCATGTAGCTATGTAGTCTTTAAAAAAAAGCACCATTATTTTTATTATATAAGCTAGTATGCGATTGTTGTTATTATTGCTGCTTTAAATAGTCGATTTTGATCAAAATAAAAAAAAATAATAAAATCATCACAGGATTTGTAAACTATTTCGTCGGCTAAAATGTTATCCCCTAAGTGCAGATAACCATGATAACTTAACACTTTTCACGCATCACTAATCATATATACGATAAATGTCACTGACGTAGAACGTTAAAGATTCAAGGGTCCAAGTAGTTATTGACGTTCCACTGTCTCAGGCTTTCCAGAAAAAAAAACTATAACCAATGATCAGATCACCATTAATTGTCATTGATTTTTCACAAAAATGAATTACAATTTGCTACCTACAATGCTCAGTAGTATCAATATCTACCATATTCATAGGTTCAGTAAAATAAAATGTGTATTGATCGTCTGTTTATGGTTAAAAATCGTTTATAATATATTACGGAATGCAGAAATATTCTTCTAATTAAACGTAAATATAACAAAGTTTTTAGGTACAGATTTTTCCCATTGGGTATAGGCGTTTGACGTATGCATAAACAGCTTTTTCACTAAAAATTATCGTTACATTATACAAATGACCGGACGATATAATATTAATACATGTAGTATCGTATACAGCCATATTGGTACGAACTAAATATGATCTCACGTGCAGATTTCTGTGAAATATAATATTAAAAGAGAATTGCAAACGATCTAATGTGCGCGTGTATATAATATATATACAGCTATTATATCGTCGTCAACCGGTTAGACGAGATGGATTTCGGTTCCAAATTTAAACCGTATACATACGAACCGAATGTAAACGTATTTAATATTATAAAGGTTCGAGTCACGTCGTCGGGAACCACTTTTTCCTTCGTGTTTACGACAAAATCGATCGAATTATTAAAAACTATTTTCTGGTTTATTATTATATATTAATATATACTATTTTTTTAAATTGCAAACACAGCACAGTAATAATGATAATAGTAATAATAATAAAAAAAAAAAATAATAAAAAATAAAACACGAAATTAAACCACCGGTGGTATCCGGACACCATCTTTACCGCGCGCGCCTGACCCAGCCTGCACAAGTAAGTAGCTCGGTGTTACGTGTTCGGTGTTCCACACGATTTTAATTTTAATTCCATGTATAATTTAAGTTAGAGAAAAAAAATCTATATACGCTAACCAATCCGCCGTGTGCAGAGATAATAATAATCTCTGTGCCTCATGGACTGGTTCAGACGTATTATTAAAGACCCATAATCTTGCGTGATTCTTCGAACATTAAAATGTGCGCGTGTGTGCATGCGTGCGTACGCGTGTGTTGATCGTGTCGTGCATGCGTACGGGCCTAACGGAGCTGCATATTATCATATTATATAGGATCCTGTCTTTAGCTTGATCTTGTACAAAGCCATCGGCTGACGGTGCACGATGATAGTGATAATAATATGATTTTGATACAGAAGACTTCTAGTGTACTACCGTATACCGTGCATTATAACGTAACGAAAATCCTTCGTCGGCAGCTACACTCGGGACGATCGCGATTACCGCGTTTTTATTTTCAACTCACAATCGGTATAGTTTAAAAAATGAATACAATAAATATACAGTATAATATGCATGTGTATACATTGTTGTAGAAGACGTGTGCAGATATACGTATACGATCGTACGGTTCGGATGTTGTGAAAAAATAATACAAGTGTGTGGTATATTATGTTGTTTTGAGCTTAATGATTGTACAGACATTTCGATGACTCGAGAATCAATATAATATATACGTATATATTATTATTCATAATCGTATAGCGAATTGGTATCGGGAACAGTTTTATAATATTATTATCGATTACAGTTGAAATACCAATCTAAAATGTATAGGTATATTATACAGATAAAAACCATTTTTTTTTTTTTTTTTTACGAATTTCATAAATACAGAATATGTATTATGCGGTACGTGTACACATAATAATGTTATATGAACCGAAATTGTGTGTACGACCATGTTAGTAATAAGATAATAATATCGATTTTGAGTTGTGTTTATAGACGGAAAAAAAAAACACACCGCACAAAGAATGACGTGTAAGAACGTGTATATGGAATTCATTACAAGAAGTCGGTGGTCCGATTTATTTATTCTTCTTCGATGGCCAATTCGGGTATAATTTGTAATCAACCGTTACGGAATGTAAACGGCCGATAATGTTAGCAGTACCTATACGTTAATTTAATACACTCTTATGTATATAAATATATATATACGTTTAATGTGTGCCGCGGTGTATTGATTGCAGTATAAAAGGGCCGTTTTATGTGTGATGCTTCTTACCTTTATGTGAGTCATTCGGTGATAGTAGAGATTAGAGCTGGCCGTAAACCGTTTTCCGCACACGCCGCATTGGTGCGGTTTTTCACCGCTGTGGATCCGCCGATGCGTGTTCAACGAGCTGGACGTCGAGAATCCCTTGTTGCACACGGCGCAGACGTGCGGTTTTTCGCCTACAATTAATGATAAAACATAATTTATAATATGTGTAAATATTATATTGCATATTATGACGTGTGTACAGGGCCGGATTTTCACCTAGACCCGGGTCTAGGGCGGCAAATTTTGTAAGGAATTGGAAAAAAAAAAAACCATATAAATATTTTATACTTTTATGCAACTGCGTAAATTGATACTATATAATATTTGATAAAAATATTTAAAAAAACATTGTAATAAATCCATGAATTTGACACATTGGTTAACTTGGTGGTTTTTTTTATTTCTTGGGGTAGGTACAACATATTTAAAAAAACCTAGGGTGGCACCCGTTCTAAATCCAGCACTGTGCATGTGTGTGACGTGTTAATATTCCTATATTAATCCATGGAGTTGCGTATAACGCAAACAGGATCCGTGGCGTGGATTTGGATCGGGGTATTTGGCCGTGGGATGGTAATATGTGTGCGAGATTAATGTACGTATGGAAAAAAAAATAGTACGCGAAAAAATGTCATCTTCCGGTCTTTGGTCGCAACCGTGAAATCTATTCGCGTATATCGTAATCGATTCATGAAAGATTAGTTCCACCATACGAAATGCTTTGTATGATAAATGCGCATTTAAACGTTTAATTGCTTGGCGGGTTTCCTGCATACACACAGAATTATTATATCTCGTATTTTCAAGAAATCAACGGACAATAAAGTTTTTGCATTATGGGTGCAAAAGACACGTATGACGTATAAACCCGCCGCCGCTCATCAATACTACGTGCTGTAATGATCATTAACCGTTCACTAATGTGTTTACTATTTGAAATCGGAAGCGCATCAAAATATAATATATTCTATTAACATTTTGTATTTTAGGAAATACACTTTTTTTTAATAAGCGTTTTCGGGTCCCAACATTTTTTTTTTTTTCGATTGAACGTTTTTGTTTTTAGTTTTATAATCATAACCACAATGCTAACACTATTACGAAACCGGTATAATAGAACTTATAATATTGATTATTCCGTTTGAGTTGAAAAAGTTTAAATAAAAAAAAAATAGCAAGAAGACGGATAAGAGTGATGATGGCACAAGTTTTGAATGGAAAAAAATAGCAATTCGACAAAACAACGTATTTATTGCTGCTATATGATAGTAAAAGTGTAAATTTATCAGTAAAGCGTTTACGAGGACATTTATTAGCAATATAATGTACATGATTGATTGTTATAGGATATCACTACAAAATATTACACAGATATTTAACGTATCAATATATTGTAATTTATAGTAAACGCCGTTTACCAGACTCACGGATGTAAGGTTCAGCTATTAGACCTAATATCGCCTGAAACGATCCGGACGTATCCAAATAAATTTAAAATAATTCGGTTACATTACTCAAATCTCATAAGAAAATTCGTATAAAATTAACTTTGATGTTGGATATACCAACCGGTTTCATTTTTAATACAAGTTTAATAAAATAAAAATTAGGCGTCTATATTATGCGTAAGTAAGTATTATGCTGTGTAAGTATTGTTCAAAATAATAAACGTAACCGTAAAATTATAGAAAGACAAATTTAACGCCATGTATGTAATGGTAATCAATAGTCTTCTACCCTGCACTATCGGTCTATATTTCTATAAGGTTCATTCGGTTGTAATTCACTCGCTCTGTGTTGGTCCCAAATGTGAGTCTTACACGATATAATAGTTTTAATGTTACATTTTTAAACTTGGACAGTGCTTGTCATTACAACCTGGGCAGAAAAACACTGAACAGATGTCTGAGGCCTCGACTTTCCCAGGATATTCTCTCAACAGATATTGAAGACTTATCATCAGAAAATGAAGATCACTTTTAACATAACATACTAGACCTTATTAATATTGTTATTATTTTATTATTATTATTATTATTATGCATAAATATATTACTGTGTGATTATAATCCTCACTGTTACCTAATCTACGTCTTAATAAATCCATAACTTTTAGATTTGGATTTAAAAGTGACAAATTGCGAATAAAAAAAAATAAATAGTTGTTATAGAACTGAATGTGCTGAAACGTTTTAAATTATGATAAAAAAAAAAAAAAAGGTTTTAAATTTTAACCACGTGCCGCTACGTACCGGTGTGAGTTCTCATGTGCCTTTTGAGCAACGACGGCCGGTCAAAGGCTTTGCGGCACACCTCGCACGGCAAAAGCGTACGTTCGCCGCGGAACGGTCTCGGTTTCACCGGGGTGGCGTTGCACACGATCATGTTCACGTGGTGGTCCAACGACGCCGTGTCGCCCGACAGCGAGTTGGCCGAAGACGATTCGCCCGACAACGATTTGCGTTCATCCGTGTCCAGACCGCTCGGTGGTGAAGACGCCGACGATGCGGACGACGTGCCATAACCTCTGGACAATAGTGACATGGACAGGTCTAACGGCGAGTCTAATGAGCGGGGAGGGGAAAAAAACAAAAAAAAAAAAAAACATTCAATGAAAACAATATCGAACACAAATAATAATATAATAACAGTATAATACATGCGGTTATATAGACGCGCCAACGCGGATTTATATTATAGGGTGACCATGTACGGCTAGAAAAATGCCCTATTTTGATGTCCCGACGATTTTCATCCTATTTCCATATTTTATTACATTTTATTTTTGCAAAAAAATAAAAAAAAATTTAAACATGTGTAGAAAATGGATTTTTAAAATTCATGAATAAATGAAAACAGCTGATAAGAGTATTTTCCTATTTACAGTTAAAATGAATCAGTATTGACGTGTAGCCATTTACAATGTATCTTAATACTTCAATAGCAAAAAGTGAATTATTTTATCGCTAGTAAAACTTTTAAAATCAATTGTAATTATAATTATGATTTGAAATGCATTTTTTTTTTTTTTGTTTATAGGGATGGAAGAATAAAAACTGTCTTGTTTTTTATTTCTCAAAATGGTCACTCTAGACATATATTATATGAAATTTCACGGTTTTTTGCAAGTGGTTCTGTTTCAATATAATATAATTGTACGTGTACGGTTACTTTGATCAAAAATGAAGTTTGTATTAAACACAGTTAATATATTAGACACAGACTTATAAACATATATTATATATTATATTATAATATAGTTTTACTTATATTTCTCCATACTAATTTGCACGTGGCATTTATAGTATGAAACGACAAATGTTAAAAGTTGTGATCACAGCAAACAGGTGAATGGCGCAAAACACCATGTACGTTTGAATTATAATAAATAATAAATAAATACAACTACATAAGTATACCACTGCTGCAGGTGTACAATATTTAATTTTTTTGTACCTAGGTTTTCTAAATTTTAGAAATATAATTCAGCTTCAGAAAATAAAATTATACAAATTTTGGTATGAGTTGTTATTAAAAAAAATTAAAAATACAATTATTTCGCAGACATTTTAATATACGGTAATGACCTCGAACTATGCAAAAATAAATGTTTGAAAACACATAAAATTGGTCGAGTAAATATTAGCATAAAAAATTACGTTGTATATATATAATAAATAATAATTTCATGTTTGCATGTTTATTTTTAGCGTTTATGTTTATTATTCATATCGAAGTGTGTTATAATATAAAATAGATTCTATCATTCCGTTCATAATCTATAAAAAGAAATCAATAGGGGTAGTAACACTAGTAACCTAAGTGATAAAAATATAATAGCATTTATTTTTGAGAAAACCACTAGAAAAATTAGTAATTATTAAAGAATATTCTTCTTCTGCATCTGCTTACTCGTTGCTTTTATTAGTTACTATCATTATAATTAGATATTAAACCGCCTAAATCGATTTGCTTTCAAGCATATTAATAACTTTGATAGTTCTATGTTTTATAATTTGTAGTGTTGGATATTTATTATTTATTAACCCTGAATAACTAATGAAGTCATGAGTTCCAGTAATATACTCGGCCTTGTGATTATAGAATATTATGCATATATTGTACAGTTCAGTGAACCTATAATTTTTAACTAATTTATAAATCGGTTTGGATAGATTTTTACTGGGAACTTAGTGTGACTTTGAAATATTAAAATTTTTATTCATTTTTTTAAAACAAAACACATTTGTTATTGATTAATATATATTCGTAATAATTAGTTTGAGAATTTAAATAAAACAAAATCTAACGACCGTGTGTGTAACTATAATCTATTAAGTATAACTTTCTAAAAAAACTAATCTTACCTACATTTTTAACGGAGGTATAATAGGAATGTATTAATTTTATATAACTGTTTATTATTCTAATACTTATTGATCTATTGATCGAGTTTAGTAAAAAATGTAGTACCAAAAGTGCATACTTATACTTAATGAATATAATATTTAGATTTTTTCAGTTTTTTTTCTGTACTAGAAAACTTCAAAATATATTAGATACCTTCATATAAAATTATAATTTTTACATTTATTCACGTATTTTAATAATAATAAAAAAAAAGTAAAGAGGTAGGTACATCGTAATAAATGACAAATTAATGTAAGAATGACTTATAAACTATGATGTTATTAGTATGATAATTAAAATCATGTTTTTCGGTTAATGTTGGCGTTATACCAAGTGAAATAAAAAGTTAAGTAAAAACAAGATTTTATAGATTTTTAAAAAGTAACGAAATTCTCAGTATTTACTATGGAACGTTGTATCATAACTTATTTACAAACGCTACTACTAAATAAATCGGTTCTATATACCCATATATACGACTCCAGATCCGGAAAAGGTGCAACGTCTTTATTAACAATGCACTGCGGAAAAATTATATTAATGTATGGGATTTAAGTTGACACGCGTGTCAAGAGAATAAAAATTACACTTAACAGATACCACTCTGAACATTCGTCAATCGACCCAATAATAATAAGGTTTTTTTTTTAATGTACATTTTCCATAAAAGTACCATTTGGACGATCGTTAAAACCGTGCGCAACCCACGAGCTATAGCTAATTTTTAATTTAATATACTATTATACAACAGTTAATATCGGTATATTTTACCAGATATAATTTTAAACTATTATTTATGATGATGTGTATATACACCAATATATTTGTTCAGACAATATTTATTACACTATTTTTTCACTCCCCCCCTCCTAGTCTTATGTTATTATTTTCTGATTTTGAATATAATATATAATACATATACATAGGAGGCACCTACAATAAGGTATATTATATTATCCATATAGGTAATGATTGCGGATAAATATCGCGCCAATGACACGGTATATTCTACACCGAGGGTCATATATTGTTGTAATACATATAGATACATATTATTATACAATATTATGTGCACCGATGGGCCGTGAAAAAAAGAAAAAAATTATGTAAGAAAAAAATAGTTTTTAAAATCGCTACAACGTTGCGTACATATAACTATATTACATTACACTGCTATGATGCATATTGTATTCTATATACAGAGTGTTTCAGGATGATTCGACAAATACAATAAATTTTGTTTTGTCTATGATTTTTTTTTTTTTTATTAATAGTACAATACTGCGTTACAATAGAATTCTTCTATAATATTTTATTTACTTTTGGAACTCAAATTTGTAAATCTAAAATTTTATTTTACCATTAAAAAAAAAAAAAAACAAAAATCAAAATAGTCTTTTTGTAAACAGGATTTTTAGAAAATCTATTGCACTCAGGTATTTTATTAATGATAGGTATTTAATTTATTATGATTCTTTTAAAATTTTTGAAATTTTAATTTAATATTTAAAATTATTGTACGTTCTATCAAGATTAAGTTCTATCTAAACGAATTGTGATGTATATACGAGTAGTTTATAAAATATTATGTGATAACATTATTTAACACACAATATTATTGTTAACTTTTTCACATATCTAAAAAAATCGTAGAAAATTAATGGATAAACTTTTATTGGAATTTTATGTAACAACATTTTTCTAAAAATCCGGGTCAAAAAATAGTTGTAAAAAGTTTTTTTTTTTAACAGTGTAGCAAAATTTAAAATTAAGAATTTGGGTTTCGAAAAAAAAAAAACAATGTTCAACACATTTCAAATGTACTTATATATAGCGCAGTATAATACATAAGTATTCGGTTTTACCAAATAATAAAAAAAAAAAAAAAAATGACCAATAGAACAAAAGTTCGGTGGTTCGCATCTGGCGAATCGCCGCACCTGAAACACCCTGTAGTATACACTATATTATTATACACGTGCGCGGACATTGTAATAACGTATATATATATATATGTACGGTAGTTTTTCTTTATTGCGACGACGACGACGAACGCGCTTATATATTATATACGTGTATACGTATATAATATGTATTATAACGTGGTCCCTCTTAAACCTTCGACGTATCGCCGGACAGACGGACGCAA
>JAIPRK010000075.1:88481-430305 GCA_025469195.1 Chaitophorus viminalis
TGGGCAAACCAAGTCTAACCAACAACCCACATCCACCAAACCTCGACAAAATACACCCATCCACTAATAAAGGCGCAAGCCTGGTGTAGTATACGGTAAGTCCGGTCCCTCAAAGCAAAGCAAAGCAGTTTTTCTTTATTGCGACGACGACGACGAACGCGCTTATATATTATATACGTGTATACGTATATAATATGTATTATAACGTGGTCCCTCTTAAACCTTCGACGTATCGCCGGACAGACGGACGCAAATCAAGTGCGTGACACCGTCTCGGAAACACTGCCAGCGTACGGCATTATTATATTATATACGCGCGGCTGTGCGGCAGAGCTAAAGGACAATACCCGTCGACGACGACCAGGCGACGCACGGTGGCGGGCCCCAAACAATAGAAGGACGTGCCGCTACCGTTTGGAAATGAGTATCGAAGCAACTGCAGCTATATATATATATATATGTATGTATTTATGTATAATGTATGCGTTTATATATTATATATATGCGTATATTATTGTCGCGGCTGAATCCGGCACAATCACCAATAGCCACCGCAGAACAATGGACAAACCGTACACACACACACACACACATACACACACACACACACATTACATATTATTATTATTATTATACAACAATATTGGTCTTCGATCGGTGATGCGACTGCGCTATATACAGCCAATACACATATATATATATATATATATATATATATACGTTCTGCGTCTCCATTTTTTTATTTTCTTACTCTTTGCGCACACACAGTATATTATCATCATCGTGTGTACGTATAATATGTATGTATAATACATAAATAAATACGGTGTTCCGTGTTTATCCCCATTCAATCCCATAGTCTTTGATTTTTATCCTTTTTCGTTTTGCGCCCTGAACAACGTGAACGCGACCGAGTCATTAAAGTGGCTGCGCGGACGGACACTGATGGCTACCGCGCACACCGCCGCCGGTCTGGAAATTCGAAATTCGATACCGCATTACCATATAGTATATAATAATAGTACATACGCGTATAATATTATAAGCCCCGACGCATTGTGTACATTTTTCCATCGGCTGCATCAGTATATCAGTACGCTACGTAATGTACACAATATATAATAAGTATTGTCTTTATTATTATTATTATTATTATTATTATTATTATTATTATTATTATTCACACACGCATGCGACGCGAGGCCATTTCATCAGCACGGATAACATTTATGTACACACATGATAAATGTAATAATATACGGTGTGTGTACACGCTGTTTACACACACGCGCAGACGGGACCAGGACATGCGAGCGCGCAGCGGTGGATTTACGGGGGAAGCTGATGGGGTCCATGGGGTCTGGATCCCTCTCCCGGGCGCCAATATAATCTTATATTATATTATTTGAAATCGATAAGAATAATAATAGTAAAAAGTTGAAATCTAATTTCAATAGTTCGAATTTATATTTTTTTACTATCAACCATCTTATCGTGTATAGTTTACGACCATCTGAATGATGAAAATTGCAGTTTCACAGTCGATGCGGTATTGAACGAACTTAGCAAAAATAAAAGAAAAGTCAATTTTATTCTGTAAATTATATTAAGCCTTTAAAATGTAATATTACTATTAGCTACATTTATAATTATACATATAATTAGAAATACATATACTTTTTTAGGACCCTCTCCGAGATAATATTGAAAATTCGCCACGGCGAGCACATACAGATCGTCATGTGCCAGCATGTTTATAGTGAGTGGCCAAAAAAGGATTTGGCACTATTCGTTCTATACCTTTCGATATTTTTTAGAATTTATAAAAACATGCGGATCACCTCACCGCGCACTTGCAATATTACCCGCGTCAGTCGAGCTGCTTTTAAAATCATACTTTATTGAACATATTATATTACATACCCGGCCCGCCCACCGACGATGATCCCACCAAGGGATTAGGGCGTGTAAATGTGTAAAACTAATTATAATTACTTCGCCTTCACGTGATGTTCTGTAACTTTATTTTCATAATAATATAGTTTATATTATATTAGACGGTAAGTGCAATTGACATTAATTTATTCATTTATAATAAAGATAACTTAAGCGAGTACTCTCCCGATTGCAATGTTTGAAAATCGTCGGGGACCAAACATTTATATGATATATTATAATATCTTTAATGCGGTACAATTGTTTGCATAACATCACGAATCTGAAAATAATCGAATAAATTGTCATTGAGAATCGTATCCATTATGGAAAACATGAACGACTAAATTAACTAATTAGTAGTTTAATAATAACGATTTATTATTATGTTCTGCGAATGTCAACATACATATTATAGATCGTTTCAATCAATTTGTGCAACCGAATATAGTCAACATTTTTACGACAGTAAACGCGTACGGCGACATATTACATTGTACTACGTATATTTTCTACAGTATAGGTGTAGCTATACTCTGTACCTATATGTTACAAAGCTATAGCCGCAATATTTGTGTACTATATTTTCCCATCAGTCCGGTGCGGTGACGGAAGGGGAACTCATAGCGTTGACGGACGGACGTAATTAAGCGGGCCCCGTCAATCCCGCCGACAGCGAGTCGCGATGATGATGGTTATAACTGCAGTCGCTATACATATATATATATATATATATATATATATTAATATCGGCAAGCAGTAAAGGAAAACACGTAGATCAGGAGAAGGAGAGTGTGCGAGGAAGGTGTGTAAGTGCATTGTCGATGCAAACGTATATAACGTATAGTGTGGCTCGTGCGTGCCTAATGTGCGCTTGTTAGATTCGGTGTTCCGAGAGGAGAGAGGGAGAGGAATATGGCGGTGGAAAAAAATAAAATAAAATAGTTACACGGCGTGTATGTATAAAATAAGGAGCACAAATCGCTGACTCGTGTTTACAATAGCCGATATTATTATTATTATTATTATTATTATTATTATTATTATTATTATTATTATTATTATTATTATTATTATTATTATTATTATTACTATTATATTATAATATTATATAGTCGCGTGCGTCGCACATCAACGGCTCCTGGTCGTGGGTACCACTTGTTACGCGCGCATTAGCGGAGATGAAGGCGCGAAAGAATACCGGAACGAAGATCGTGGGCGTGAAGGAGAGATGACTGACCTGGCCGGCCAGTGCTATTCAAGCGTTGCGATACGTATATAATATTAAATATGATTTCGGGACTTTTGCAGTACTCGGGGGTGCGACGACGAGGCTATACGGGGGGAAAGAGAGATTGCGAGGAGAGCCGAACCACACTATATATTATATATATATATGATATTGTACGGAAAGTATATATTGTATTCGTGTTCAGATTTGAAGATTGATCATAAATACGACAACGCGGTGTTATCCCGTGTCTGCGTACAGAGACAATAGCTGCGGTAGTCGTCGTGGTCACGTGTTTGTAGGTCATTATTGCAGACGTCACGTTTCGAAATTGAAAAGAGCTGCTCGGCATTCTGACTTTTTCAACGACGGCCGTTCTTTTGTTCCGCAGCACACGCGGTGCTGGGGGCCCGGACCCGATTCTTTTCACGGAGAAAAATAAGCGCTCTGATGGGGCCCGATGACATGCCGCGGACATCCATAGATCTCCGAAATGCGCGTGCGTTTCGGTTTTTTCTTCGCCGCCATCGCCACCGTCTATCACGTGTATATATATACATGTATAAACTGTTATCTAACTTGATTTACGATCGTCACAATAGCCACTATTACTGCGCGAGAGGTACACAGGAGGAAGTAAAGGATGTAAAGCATTAAATCGAGTGGATTTTTTTTTTTTAAACATATTTTTTCATATATAAAGTATATTATGTATAGTGAGCGATGGCGGAAGACGCATATATTGGGCTGCTGCCGCTGCGATGTGATGAATTCGACCGCGTGTTGTCGAATAAAACCAATTGATGTATTGTAAATTTGTATACACTCGGTGACTGTAATTATAACAATAATAAAATACGATCATTTCAATTCCGTATACAGTTAATACCTACGCAGTATGTATAATACATTTATTATTTATTAATAGTATCGAACCAACAATCGGCGCCCGAGCTACACTGACCATCGTTTACGATTTATATTCCATACACATAGAATCACATAGTGCAATTGTACGTGTATTTATATATTATACATATATAATAAAATAATTTCTGTTCAATACGACCGACGGGGCAATCATCGTCCGGAAATACTGGTAGGTAATATGAAGTGAAACGTTATTTCATTTACTATAATACATACATTGCAGCTGGCTGCAGCTACTGAAAAATATATTTATGAAGAACTGTAATTTCCTCTGAACGCACCTATTTTAATTGGATCAACACGTTCGACGCATGAAATCGCGGTTATACTGTACGGTATTCGGACTACGCGTGCACGTAAATAAGGTATATAATATAATATTACACGTTCGCGGCGCACGACTTTCTACCGCAAACGGATACCCGTGTAACAAGTTACAAGTGTTATGGTTGTTTATACCGTCGTCGTCACATGGGAATCGAAAACGTCAAATTGTTCATTACACTCTCACATGCAGTATATAATATGACGTATTATTGTTAGTAATAATACATTATAATATATACGTACCTATATCAAATGACAAATATACGAGACGGAGGCTGCCGCGAAAAACCGTCAACATGTGAGATAAACGACGGCGGAGAAAAATTTATTTTAATCATCAACTATACGTCACAAATCATAATATTTATGATACGATTGATACGAGAGTAGATATTTCGCTCTTTGACGCGCATTGGATATAAGAAATAAAAATGAAAATTAATTACAATATAATCTGGAGGATAAACTGATCTATCAACTCACAGCCTAAAGCGCTGGGTTAGGTTAGAGACTTGAAATTTTGCACAGAGGTTTTTTTAAAAATCGAATTTTTTAGGATTCATGGCAATTTGACCTTAGGGTTGGATGTATAATTCTTTTCACTAACTGGTTACCAAGATAATATTTTATGTTGATTTTATGATGATGGATATTTAAGTACCCAGTAAATGTTTCCAACCGCTATGAAAACCAAAATAATCAAATAACTAATATCGTATCTAATTTTTGACAATTTTACTCTATTTTTCTCAATTATTAGAAAAACTATTGAAAAATTAAAAAGAATGACCTCCTCAATGCACCGACAAGACGAAATTTGCAATCATACAGATTATAACTTTCGGAGCAACCCCTTCTGGTCGAAATCGTGTACGAAAACATAAAAAGTACAAATAAATAATAGCACTAACAAAAAATTTTCAAAATTCAACATCCATAAAAGAGTTAAAAGGAGTAAAAGGGAAGAACATCCCTAGCCCGGAATAACTGATGATGGAATATGAAATTTAGTCGATAGTTTTGTTTTACGACGCACAGACTCGCTATGAGAAAAGATTTTTCCAAAGTCCAACCCTAAATAAGTCAAAAGGGATAAAAGATGTAAAAAAAATAAAAAAATGCACCTATCCCGGAATCTCTGAAACTATAAGAATAAGAAATTCGGTCAGAAGTTTCGATTTATGATGTATAGAGAACCACTATATTTTATATTACAATTCACAATGTACCTCGATCAATTACAACTTTTAACCTGGTATTATTTGCATTCGTATTGGTAATTATATATTACCGGAAAATAAAACCGCGGTAAACGTAGTGTTATACATAATATATATACACAATATGTACACATTATCATATGTCAAACGATTGCGTATTATGGTAAATGCAACTATTTCGTTTTCCTTTAACGACCCTTGACCGATCGTTTATACATTATATATATATGCCGCGTCGATAAATCACGATGAGGCGAGATCGATGATCACCAACTACGTAGTACTACGACGTGCATATTATATAAGCGCATCGATGAAAAGCTTGTCTCGCGGTGCGGCTTGGGGGTAGGATGGTGGGGTAAGGGTAGGAAAGAAGTAATGGCACGGACGACCATTGTGGATGTGAGCATTAACAATTGCATTTAATACGAATAAATGCAAAAATGCACTCTGCACATCGGAGTGCGGTATCAATCGAACCGCTGCGGTCGCGAATGCACCTCCGCCGCCGGGTAATGGTAGAGTCGTGTCACCGGCGGAATGCACCGAATTGTTGGCCGTCGCCGCCGTGTCACCTTGGCCATATTATACGCACACAGCGGCCGCTCAAGATAAATATGGCATTCCGGGCCCCCCCTCCCCCCACAGGTCTCAAAGGCGCCGACGATTCCATTGTTTTCTGCCGCCGCCGATGTGTATACTTACGTTTCGCGCGCGTGCGTTCGTGTGTGCACAATAATATAATCATATACACGTTATAAGTTATATATATATATATATAAATAATATATGTAAGTAGGTACATACTGCGGTGTAATTATTGTCGTCGTTGTTTTTCTTTTCATTCACACAAGTACCTATTATTATTATTATTATTATTATTATTATTTTCATAATATACTTCTACCACCGGCTTCTGTTTGACCGCATTCAAACCTATACATGCGTATATATTATGTCTGTAGTTGTGTGTGTGTGTGGAATCGCGGTTCAATTAGTATCCCATTTGCATATTATATATATATTATGTACGGGCTTCAATTACTGCAGGGCCACTACAGCAGCAGCAGCGCAGACTCTTGCTGGACCGACGTATTCATCGTCTTTTACGCGTTCCCGTTTTACCTACCACCGCCATTACGCTGTATACGTAAATAGCACTTGTTCTATACATATACAGCGCATACACCATATACTGCAGCACAGTGTACGTATACTACCTACTATACCGGACGTATACGCGTACTACGTGATATTGTAACATATTATACAGATTCACCGCGGGCCGACAACGATTGCAGCGATTTTATCTAGATGATCGGTCTGACGCCGGGTCGGGGATCGTTTCGAAAATGTTTTTATCCTCCACGCGTGCGTTTATACGCAAACATATATTACGTATATTATATAATAATATGTATATAATGTCGACGACGATGTCAAATTCGAAAATCGAAAAATTCCCATAACCAGATCGTATCTGAAAACGTGACACGATAGTCTCGGTATGTACCGCTGTTTTTTTCTTTTTCGATATATTATTCTATACCGACGACGTCTGTAGAGTCGTTAAGATCTCATTGCACGCGTACCGCCCCAGAGGATCGAACCACGAACGGTCATAAAAATGCTGCACAGGTACCTACGGACGCTTTTGCTCGTAAAACCCTCAAAACCCTATGATGAAATGAAAACACCCTTATATTTTAACATTACGCGAGTTGAACAAATATATATACATGTGTGTGTGTGTGTGTGTGTGTGTGTTGTAGTATTGTTCGTCTTAGGAGACATTATTAAAATAATACACACGTGTCTACCTATTATTGTCTTAAATTTTATAGGTGCCGCCCGGTAAGTTGACAAAAAACAGAAGGCCAATGGATAATTTGCATAATGTATACTTGTCATATATACAATGTACATAATCTGTTTTGGGTTACACACTTGATTTCAAAAAATATTAAATTTAATTAAAAGGTTTCGAACTCGGAGTGTGGTCGATGAAAAAACTGTGTGCCTATGTTGGACGTATGTAGCTATACATTCCTCGACTGTAATGTATTGAAATGTATATATTATAATGTACACGTAAAAGTCGGGTGAAAACCGACGTGTATACACGATCGATCTGATAGTGATTTGAAATCACAAATACCATCGCTGATTCTAATCAATATGTCGATATATATATATATATATATTAAAGGAAATTCGTTGTGAAATCGCAACAATTTTCACAGAATTCATACACGTCCTTTGATATCGCGCCGTGTGAAACACGTGTCGGCGCAGTGCTATACTACGTTATCGACGATCGCGGCATGTGTTGGCCCACGACAACCGCTGTGCTAACACCATACGCGTATGGTACATATTGTATTTATACACATTATATCTGGAATACGCCGCGAGAATTCAATCGATAAGAAATAATATTATTATATGATACTATTCTCGTGTACGGGTGGGGGGGGGGAATCTCGCGCCGCCATTCCGACCTCGGCACACAACACTTACCTTCCAGAATCGTGTCCATGGTGCGTCTGTACAGCGTGTTCCTCAGGTAGTGCACCGCGGGCATGAAGAATATCTCTTCTGGCCGCTCCGGCAGGTAATGCACGATCAATTCCGTGTTCGCGGGTATGTTTTTGATCACTTCGTACATGGGTTCGCCTGTGTGCAGGAGAAAATAAATAAAATACATCCGATATGAAACAAAAAAATAAAAATAAAAATTACAAACGTAACGAATCGCACGCGAGATTTCGTATATATATTATATACCCATAATATAGTCTCGGTTCACACACAACACACACATACGCACCACGGCATCGACATAAATCCACACACGGTGTTAAACCTCGAACAGGTTCGGCAAGATACCCGAATAATCGCGTAATCGTCGTGAATAAAAATAAATAAAAATCCAAACGCATTTCGGTGAAATAAAAACATAATATTATATACATGTGTGTGTGTGCGTGTCGAACCGGTTGTTGATGCGTACCTTTTATTTTGGTTCCCAATACGTTGACATGTTGTTCGGAATGGTGCTGCGTGATTTTCAAAAACCGGACCCAATTACAATAACGCACTCTGAGTCTGTTCACCTCAGTCACCTGGTCGTAGCAACCAAATCTGTGCCTTATCTGAAACAATCAAAACACATGCACCCGTATGAATATAATATAAATTTATACATTGATTGTGAACCAAGTGCACTGCAAGGAGCTGCAGGTATAATCAAATTTATTCACTTGAATTATAAAAGAGTACGTAGTGATACAAATTATAATATATATATTATTATGTATGTGTAAATGTATACATAGTTTGAAAACCCCTTCTTTACCTTCAAGCTATTACATAAATTTTAATTCACTCGCGCGAACATATACTATCACACATTTAAAAAAGTATTCGATAATAGATATAAGCCAATGTACTAAATGCAGTAGTGGAAAAACACATTTTAAAAGTTCGTTCATTTCGAAATAGATTCGAGAGCTATTTTAGCTGTTCGAAATAACTTGATATTACGTACACAATCTACATTGATTTTGGTTTAAAATTATAATTTTGAATGTTTTTTAATACTGTCTTATCATTATATTCGAAATCACTTCGATGTATATATATATATATATATATATGTATATGTTGTACCACGAAAAGTACAACATAATATTAATATGCACTATGCAGTTACAAATTGCAACTCGAGTTAGGTGTCTGTAACTTGCGGACTGCAGTTCATGAAGAGGTGCGCTACGTATACGAAAATAAACTTGCATTTAATTATAATTATCGTTCTCAATACATTATCTGTTGTACATTACGTATATAAATATATTATAATATGATGGCGAATAATTCTTTTTAGAAGATAAACGGAATGAATAATTTAACCGATGATTGCTTTTTTTAATTGACTGACTAATAATTTACCGTGGCTAATTGATGAAACGATATGTTTGCCGATCGTAGATATTCATCCCGTATAGGTATGCCTGTGCCTACTCGGGTCTAGTTAAGTATACTCTTTAATAATGGACAAGCGACAAATATGTAGTCGCAGCATAATAAGCGACGTGAAGTTAAATACCTAACTTGAATGTATTTCTTTTGTATTTCTGTATTTTTTTATATTATTTCTATTTCTCAACAATAAATCTTTTTACTGATTATAAAACAATTTTAAGTTCGCACCATCACGACGGTCCAATCATGTTCACACACTAGCAAATAAACGATTAATTAACATGACGTATAGCGTGTGCATGAATACTACACACACGTATAACTGCAATGTGAGTGGATCGTGATGTTTACTTAAATATTGATATGATGTGGGACATGTGTGGAGTATGTATTAAAAAATGTTCTGGTAGGAAGAATAAATAAAAAAACGTCCACTTAGAAGACCAAGAGCAAGATGGAAAGATACCGCAGAAAAGGATATGAAATTGATAGATGGGAATGTAACGATAGACTGGACTTTGGTTCGTTAACGGATCGTTAAGCGGTTGATGATGACTCTAACATAGATATTAAAGTTTAGAACAATAATAGTTATATTTAAGTTCATATTTGTTTTTTTTTTTCATCAAATTACTAGTATATAGATAATTTTCATATTTAGAAAATATTTTATGATAATTACAAAAAGAATAATATACCTTATACAATTATTTATATAAGTAAAGTTTAACAATTGATTTCCAAACATCTTGATTGTTAAAAAGAATTGATAAAAAGAATGATAATTTATTGGGATTAGTTGAATTTTTCAAACAATTTTACATAAAATCGCCGTTTTAGCAGTCTTTCGCCACGTCCAGAGTAATGTAACAGGGTACATACATTTTATATGCTATTCAACAGGGATTATTTTCGTTTGACTATTCATTTCCCGTGCGGGTGAATAACATTTTTGTTTATATTGTGCGAGTAATCAGCTAGGTATTACATATTTCGTTCATGACACCGTATAATCGTTATACCGCCGCGCTCACGTATACAAGTACTTACGTGAAAATCTGAGTAAAAAATAAAAATAAAAACACTGCAGTTAGCCGATGACGGTGGCGACATATACGCGCATATGCACACGCCACACAAATCTCTTTTTCTAATACCTGCATAATATTATTATAATACAGTTTGACTGGTCAATAGAGAAATAAATATTCGCGAACCGGCTCTGGGACGGTTATACTGATGTTTGCTCGCCTTATGACCCATCGACGGCCACCCTTCTCGGCCGTTCGTTTTTCCATTATTATTATTATTATTATTATTATTGTTTCAACTATTATATCTGTTTACGTTGCACGCGCTTCGGTCGACCAGTTATGACATTATTATTATGTGTGCATGTTATATATATGAGAGGTACCTGCAGCACCGTCGTTATTGTGTTTTATGGATGCCCTGGGAACGCGTGACCGTTAGTAAAAGCGGTCTTTGTCGATACTCCGCGGAGTCCACTGCGCGGCGCGAATCACCCGGGGGGAGGCGCTATGTCTGCAGATTTGTGTCGGATAAATCGCGTGTTCCGCGCGATCGGCAAGTGCGAACGGAAGAAAACCGCGGCGAGTTGACCCGCGGCCACGAACTGGTCGAAGAAGTCGCTAAGATGCCAAGCTATAACAATATATAATAGCCGATCTACGTTGCGCGGTAAAGAGTAAACATTTATACAAGTATGCATAAATATGGATCGTGAATCGAATAGAAAAATCAAAGCGCATAGTTGTGGATTGATGAATGTATTTTTTTTCCTCAGGTTACGCGTAGAGAAAAAAAAAAAAAAACTCTTGATTTTGCTCTGATAACCAGTATAGTGCCCCGTGTAGTGCGCGTCCAAGCCATTCACGTGTTTCGTGTTTTCGATTTTAATTAGACCGCTAAGTATAGTATTATATTATATATTTACACATAACGTTATACGACGCTGCGCGCACGTACAAGTTTTAGATAGGTTCGTTATAATTAATATTTTTCGGAATTTGGGTTTTTATTTTTTTTTTTTTCAATACAAAACGATACCTCTGTTTACGGACACTCGCGCTGCATATGAGGTGTATGATTATATACGTGAATAATAATTTATTATGTAAAGTAGTAGTTTTTTTTTTTTTAAATTGCTCGTTCGCGTGTACGAAAATATTATATTATTTTAACTATATATTTTATTATGATTATCTCAATTATTGCACGTGCTAGAGAGTAAATTTAACTTCCCGCAGACTTCCAATTGGAATAAATAGGATTTAATATGGTTTGCACGCAGCTGTGTAAACTTCAAGGCGATTTACATTTATTTGATTTTTGTTCAAACCACGAAAGTATAAGTACCTACACACATATTCCGCTGTAAGAAAAAAGTAAATAAAGAAAAAATATACAACATATATTATATTGCGTATAGACGATGTTCCTCCAATTATTATTGAGAACAATGCAGTGACATAAAAAAAAAAAGAAAAAGCTGAGTATTAAAATACATTTATGCCCGTATACAACTCTACTAACGACGACCATTAATCGTTACGAGAAACGGCTTCTACAGACCTCACGCCACTACCCCTCCCCCCTGGTACCTATAACTATCTACAAAAACGCAAAAATAATGTTCACGCCAATCATTTTGAAATACTTTAGTAATCATTGCAGGAGACTTAAGTTAGCCTCGGATTCTTAAACTTAAATTTTTTTTGGTATTTTAAGGCTTGGTTGTCATCAATTATGCATTATGTATTGTGAATATTATATCTAATGACAGAGCTGGATAAAAGCTTTCAAGAATTGAAATATCAATGCAATAATTATAATATCCTTTTTAGGATAATTCAATCGTCAACATAATATTTTGAAAATAAATAAATCCACAAATGGAAATACTATTATGAATGATATGCGTTAATCTTTCACACGCGGCATAAATCATTCACGAACAACAAAGTATAATGTAAAATATATGCCTATAGGTATTTCAAGATAATGAATTTTCTTTTGTAACAAGAGTATAAAAAAATACAAGAACATTTTATACCGTAGATGAATTCAATATACATATTTTAGTATTTAATGTTAACTCCCGATTTACCATTTACTGGTAGTATATTTTATAATATATGAATTTTATAAGTCTATGGCAAAAATCCTATTATGGTACCGACTAGTACGCAATAAACAAATTCTTGAATATTGTCAATAATAACAACGGCTTGTTTTACATAATTACTTAGGTGTATACATTTTTTTAACAAGATCCGTGAAGAATAATTAATTAGTGTTTATACTGCCTAATAACTTTTTATACCATCATAAACGTGTGTATGTATATGCATATAGTTTGAATAATATCAATTAGCTCACAATGACAATTTCAATTAAATTATTGTATTTTTTTCTTTTTTTCTGTTGTTTAAAGAAAACAATAATCGAGCTTGAAATATCCAACCGTAGAAATAATTATTTTCTATACCGTTTAAATCTTTACGTTCGTCAGTCCATTTTGAAAATGGGCAAAACCGATTGCGGGACCTTCACAGTTCCGGTCGTCGAAGTCTCCGAAATAGAGATTTTTTTTTCCACATGCACCCTACTCAATCATTGTTTAAACATATAATAACTATGCGGGAGCACAATTTGTGTTGTTTTTTCCACACGGAGATTTTTTAGTGATTTCACGCACGTATCTCCGCGATGTTTACTCTAATGGTTAAACGCTTTTGTACAACGTATATACGTACATAGTGCCTATATATACATCTCGCAATTTCCGATTTTACCGGATAGTTTTTTTTTTATAGTTTTTTTTATGTATATATATATATATATATATGATTTCGGATTGTTTATCTCGCACCTTGTTCATCGCAAAATGCAACACTTTTAATAAATATTATCATGTTATACATATATATATATATATATATATATATAATGTATACATATCATTATTACGTGATACACACCCAAATACACACAATTCTCCACGTGTTCGTGAAAATTAGGCGATACTTAACCAACCGCCACCGCCAGACGTTTTTATTTACCTATTATTGTTATTATTTCCTTTTTTTTCACGGGTTTCCGCATAACTTTTATGTTGTAGGTTTTTTTTTTCTTTGGCGTACCAATAATAAGTATACACGTAGTAGTATCCATAGAATTTGCATTTAATTCCGTTCTCCAACGCACACGTACCTCGTCGTGGATGGACTACGCGCGGATCTTATTAAAATCACTTGTGTGTATATTATATACAATACATAGATAATGGTTACGCGCTATTTGACGGAAGCGCGTGACCCATTGGATGACTGGGTAACATAGTATCTATATATATATAAGATCTATGATCGCGATCGCTATATTATACCATACCTACGTACCCTGTTTTCGTCGGAAACGACTATATATAAGAGTATATATAATATATATTATTACAAATACAGCTATCCACGTTGCTGTTATAAATCATCGATTGGATATACGAGTGATTTTAGCACCGTGAAAATAAAATAACATCACGTTTAACAATGACCATTATATCATTATATAGGAATAATGCAATTCAAACAGTAAAAATACATAAATATATATACAAATAATTTATGATTATTTACAATTTGCATGTATTACCTACAACTAACTACATACCATTCTCTGGAAGTACTTTAAACTGCAGTATTTTAGTTAAATACACTTAAAAATAAATGTTTAATCGTACAGGTATACGTAAAACCGCAACAAATTGGTTACTTTATATTATAGTTAAATCGATTGAAATATTTAAAAAAATACTAGGCATAATTTCAATAAAATTTGTTTGAACATCAACCGAAAATCGAAACGTAAAAACTTGTCTGCAATAATAATAATAATAATAATAATGATAATAATAATAAACCAAAAGACAAATCCGAAATTTTCGTTTGGTCGATGTATGTATGTATATACTTTAACTTATGCGGTATATAATTATTGATACTTACACAGCATAAATACTATTAAGAGTTCTATCGAAAACATTAACCAATTATTGTGTTATATTATATTCTCATGTACATAGGAAAAGGCTTTAACAATTTCAATAATGGTGTGTTATAACGGCTCGACATCTTTCCGACGGAGAGATTTGACCGATTTTCATGAAACATAAGCACATATGCGAAACTCTTGAACAGAATATTGAATTGAAATATTTGTCGATATAGCAAGATAACGGTGAAGTACAGCGTAATAGGTAGATTGTAGAATGGTGATCGATTTGGTGCACGTCCAACAAGTGCGTACTAATTTCACGATATTATGCATATAGTGTAGAGTCAGTAAAATTATAAGAAAATTATTCTGAGAATATTCCATACCAATGGAAGCGTTTTTTTTTTCCCCGTACGTGACGCTCGTTTCTCGCTCGTTGTTCGCGCGTGTGTGTGTGTGTGCGTGTGTATTACGTTTTATTTCTTTTTTTCTCGCACCGATTACTTCCCGACGACGCGACGGCTTGAAGTGGAAATATTGAGAGAAAAAAAAACCAATTTCATAAAACTACCTTTTCATTACCGGAACATGGTACAACGAGAGCGTCGTCGTCGGGTAGAAGGGATAGTTATTACAATATATCCGTGGTGTGTGCGCGTATAATATTATTATCCATGTGCGAGTGTGTGTGTGTGAGTGTGTGTGTACGTGCGCGCGCGCGCGTATCTGTGCGTCAAACTGTTAATATAGGTATATAGAATATGATGGAATGGGAGAAAAATATGTGAAAAACACGTCCGTCGTATCCGATTGCAGTTCAGGTACATATAAGTAGGTACCTATAGTACGCGTATAGTGTAGATATTATAATATCATGTGTGTGTGTGTGTGTATTCCTACACACGCGAGGCGGGGAGACGAAACGGTCGAAATTGCGCACAGCTCTCTATCTGGAGGGCAATTTGTGAGCAATTTAAACGAGTTCAGTGGATGAACGGCACTCACGAGCGCGCGCGCGCGCGCATGTAATATATATATATATATATATGAATACATAAGTACGGTCGCGCAAGTAGCTGCTGGGTATTATAATGGTAATAATAATAATAGCGGCGGCGGTGGCCCAGACGATACAGGGCAATTTCAATTTATCGACGGCGGCAGTTGGTAATTAACAGACGACGTTGTCGGTCGTTCGCCGAGTGCCCACGGATCAGCGTGTAATATTATTATTATATATTATACATATGCGTACGCGCATATATACCTATACGAGGCGGAGGGTCAAACCGTCGCACCGAGAAGAGATCATCATCATCATCATCATATTATTATCATCATTATTATTATTATTATTATTATTATTATTATTATTATTATTATTATTATTATTATTATTATATTATATTATATTATAATACATTTATACCTATACGCGTTCCGAACAAAACTACTACTACAGTATTCCGTCGATAACCTCATCGTGTTGCATACACAAAGGTTTATGATATTTAATAAAATTTGTGTATACTTTTATAATAGCGTTGAATTAAAAAATAATAAAAATCATCGGTGCGCCTATAATAATTAGCACCTTCCTCTCCGCGGGTATCCCGAGTTATTTAGATACTATTGCACGATTATTATTCGAAGCTTTTCGAATACTATATTATTTTCATTTGAATTACGTTTATACTTGTATAGTACTCGTAACATTGTCCAGCCGGTTCATGACAAAATTGCATTCCATAGTTTTGTTATCCTCTTGATTTGAAAGATTTTTTTATTATTAAACGAACAAAAATTACCTTCAAGCTAAGCTTGTGATGGTGTATGAAGTACACATAAGATTAAATTATATTACGTGTAATAAATAATCATTATTATCTGTCATTTATACTTCATAGTAGAAATTAGTCGCATTTTCGAGGGACTAAGTATAAAAGAATACGGTATGATATTATGCGCCATAAATATACAAACTTCCATTAAGTATATTCATAATTTAAAAAATTTAACAATTTTATCTTTAGAAAATTGTTGGAATCTACTGAGTGAGGAAGAATATTTCAAGTTCGATAAGTGAAGTTTTGCAGTTGCTCACTTATTTTGGACCTACATAATATATATTTGTACAAAATAGCATTTTCTCACGTGAAAATGATAGAAACTGAATACCACTACACTTTGTGATGACCATTTGGAGCAAAGCCTTCAATAATTAGCAGTCAGCAACTATTCGCCAGATTACAATCAATTGGTCAACAAAATGCAATGTCACGCTTCAACAAAGACCCAAATCAACAAAATAATATTTAATTAGACTTAAGTGATATGTTTATACAACTTACTATGTATGTTCATGTACACATTATGCAAATATTTTGCTTAATAATTACATATAAATACTCAATAATAAAATACTATTTTTATGCCTTATTATTATGGAAGTCAATCTTCAAAAATGAAGTATATTTTTTGTAGATTGCAGCCAAAAAATGTGTGTCCATCCCCAGTAACGTCATTGTAAATTCAGTTTATTGCTACCGATAGCCAACGTTGTATAGGTTGTAACGCATATTTTACGAGTGCTGACCAAAAATGTTTACTCTTACAATCGATCATTTTACGTAAAACAATCTTTTAACTCAACTATTTCAAAATATCTTTCGGGAATCGATAACTATATAATATATATTTTATGACGTATCCATCGCGATACTCGTTATTATTTGTTTTGTTTTTCTCTTGTATTCAAATCCATAATATAACGTGTCGTCGACACCTCTTGTATCAAAGATGCATTAAGGTACTCGAAACGTCATAGGAACGTGAAGACCACCTGACCATAAGACTATAAAAGTACCAACTGTAGGATTATCTAAATACGTATATAATAATATTGTAATGCCACGCAGTGCGTACCTATATTGGTACCACGTGCAGTAGTTTTGGTTACATTTAAAATATATATACATATTGGAAAACGATTTTAGTAGCATATGCAGATTGCATACGATAATAATAATTTATAATAAGTTGAGGTCACGCCCAACGATCTCACGGGCTATTTAATTAAGCATCTCGTACGTATATGTGCATAGACCACGCAATGGAATTTTAACAGGCAGTTAAAAACTGTTCAGCGTACGCGCATGTGTGTGTGTGTGTGTGTGTATTTTCGTTCATATTTATTATTTTTTTTTCCACATTCAATTTATCATAATGTACTATACTCTTCGTGTATCGACTACGGCAGCAGCGGCGTCCGTTGGCGTGGGTTTTAAAATGTAACCCGGGAGCGATACATCCGTCGGTCCGGTTCTACCCGCTGCTGTTGATTCGACAAACACGTTTATCAGGACTTATCATACGGTATACGCACCGTATAATATTATAAGGAGCATGTGTACACGCATCCGATATTATGGGATGTATAATATTATATTATGTACGTATGCGCGCGTATATTGCATTTAATATTATTATTATTATTTTGTGCGCCGCCGCCGCCGGCACAATCGGCACCTGACAAGAGCTTAGTGTAAAAAAAAAAATTAAAATTAAAAAAAAAATACACCGTATATAAAACGTATATCCAATATACGTACACGTTTATAATATGTATACTGGACGTCTGCGTATACATATATAGACTTGCATACATTATAATATAATAAACGCGCATGCATTATATTTTCTTTATTTTATGCATGTATTTCGTTATAATGTGTGTTTATACGCACATTATGTATAATATTACGTACACCTAACTGCGACAGTATGGATTAAACTTTGAAAATATATTAATTTTACATTCAACACGTTTTATTGTTATGTATATATATATATATATGTATATATACTTCAAGAGCACTGCATACTTATAAACCATACAGAAAATAAACACATTTTATGGAAATAATATAAAACAGCTGTAAAAAATAATAAAATGTACTTAGATTTTGTTTGTTTACTTGGATAAAAATTATTACTATAATGAAACGTCTATTAGTGCGGATACAAAGTGTGTGGAACAGGAATTTGCGCAAGCGCAACATTTCTTAAGCCACGGTCATAATTTATTGTGTCATGATAATAATCATTATCTAGTTATGAAACATAGTATTTATGATTTTATTTGTAATAATATAGGTACTGCCATAAGCGAAAACAAATTATGTGCATAGTTGTTTATCTAAGTAACTTGTTCAAACTTTTAATATTGGTAATAAAAGATTAAACAAAAATTACAACGATTTTTAGAGTGCAGATTTACTGCCGAAAAGTTTGGTAACAGAAAAAATATTGGTTTTACAGTGCGTGGAATTATAAAACTATATAAAATGAATTTACTCGACCGAACCCTATGTTTTCCAAAAGTATTTCCAATCCTAGTTTTGTATTCAAATTTCAAGCTATTAAAACTAAAATTATTGATTGTTCTTAAGTAAATACAAATGGTTGTGGAATAAAATCTTAAAAAGAAAAATGTCAAATCTATTCATATTAAGTTCTGTATCTCATATACTACATTAACGCGTGCAGATTGACCAATTGAAAGTGTGTTCACAACACAAAAATATAAAACAAAAACCGTCATTGCAGAACCAATACACATTTGTCGCTTCAATCCGAGTATAAAGCATAAATATATTTAAAAAAATAAAATGAATATCTTATTATGTATATTAATTTCAAGGTTAAACTATATAACGTTCAATGGTAAACTTGTTACAGTCTGCAGTGATATTGGCAAATCAAATGTATATATGTGAACGTTATATAAAGTGTACGTTTAACTATACTGTTATACATTATTTCATATTCATATCATTTCCTAGTGACAAATCACAATATATATCTACCTATTCAAAAGAATATTTGTTTTAAATAGATTTAGACGAATATTATATACAGGATACTGAATTAACCATACGTGGACAAATTGCAGACAAATTGCAACAAAAAAACTCGACTATACGTAAAGAGTTAGAAAAAAAATCTTAAATATTGAAAGTAATTATATATGCGCACTCCAGTTATGTAAAATATTCCGTTTAGTGGCAGCAATTATTCACTTGGCAATAATACCATAATTTCGTAGCCGATAATGTTGCTGGTAAGAATCTCTAATTAAAACATAATATATGTATAAAACCAAACTAATATATACCAACGTAGGTATCCGCTGGAGATTTATTACCGCAAATAATTATTTTTAAAAAAGAGACCATAAAAAACCACACTCGTGACACATGGCAGAAACAATATACAAAACTCTTAATGAAATCAAAAAATCAACATTTACATTCCCATATCCTTTTAAATAGTACACCGGAAGACACGAGACAACAGTAAACAGATAAAAATAGGCCACTTAACATTGACTCACTAATACAAGATGTCAAAAAATGAAAAGACCATTTGGACATATTTTCAATATTATTGCGATTGATAAGGAATGCATGAAATATGACCGACTATATTGTGGACTATTCCGTGAAATCATACGGCTAAAATATATGAATCCCAATATCCTGCAGCGTACACGTGTATATCTTGTGTGTGTGTTTGTGCGCGTAGAGCCTACAGTCGTTATTTGTCAGCCGCCGGCGGCCGACCGGTCGGTCATGCGTATAAAAACCGAACATTATCTGCGGTAGCCAATCGGTATTTTATTAAAACAATTTATAAGCGCAATAATACAATATTTACACGTTTTATTTGTACACATATATATGTACACCCCGGTACCGGTCGCCGAGTCGACTCCCACGGCGGCGGCTGTTACGCTGCTGCTATATGACGACGATCGGTGTTTATTACATATATTATAAACGCGTGAATATACTGAAGCGAGGGTCCTCTTGTACACACATAAGTACCGTACGTATATATATATGTATACGCTGGTAACCCGTCGGTCTGCGCCATAACTTTGGCCGTGTCTTGTAAACGGTTTGATAACGCATCTTTGGACCGCGTTCGCTCTGCAGATGGACCCGAGAGATACTAAATGCGATACTATTACCACCACTCGCCGTAATAAACGCGATGTTCGCACACAGCGGTTAAACGTGAATAATTTATACATATATATATATATATATATATATATATATATGTGTGTGTGTGTACGTATAACATTATAGGCAAGTACTATATAATATAATAATGCGTACAATATTTTGCGTGTATAGGGTTATTTTTCTTCTTAACGATTCGTATCTCGCCTGTACAAGATAACCGCGGACAGACAACGAAATCGGCAGCTGTACGGTACATAAATAACAATTTTATTGTACACATATTATATTATACACGGCGAGTATATCACGCATTATTATAATAAAATATACTTTACGGTTTGATGATCGGAATTCGCATAACGACGCAATAATGCGAACAACCGCTCCGCGATAGGTACCGCCAACATTATAATACCTATATTGTAATAATATATGTCATATTATTATACATCTCGATGGGCGGAGCGAAATACAAATGATACAAGTGTCTGCGATAAAATACCTATACGTAGTATGACATGGATTTATAACGTATAATAGTTTCTATATTACCACGGATATAGCAAGATATTAAATGTTTGTCTTGAAATGTTATAGGTACGACTATAATGTTATGACCCAATTCCATTTGTAAATTTTAAATGTTTAATATAATTTAATATTAAGAAAAAACCTGTAACGTTCAATGGTCCAAGTTTCTGAAAATACAATTTATTACAAAAAAAATATGATATAAATATTATAAATAATATCCTGAAGCAGGAATATCCTATTGGTATCTATATACGTCTACATAAACAAATCTATTTTTATGGTTTTAATATAATACCGATTAATTTACAACACAAGAAATTTATAAATGCAATATCGATATCGTGATGTGTGATGTGTATATAAACACAGCGTACTATAAAAGAATATACATGATTATCATACACATTATTTCACATCATAGTGTTGAAAAAGTTATGCATTTTCCGATTACGACGAATAATATTTGAATATGGTCCTGGTGCAACAGGTTTTGTTTGTTACTCGTATGGGATGGTCGAATATAATAACTATGTACAATAATATACAGTATATTATACGGCGTAACGTACATTTTGTAATCAGTGATCACGTTGTAGGATTTCAAACGCACATTATTTTATGCTCGTATTAATGACAATAATTGTATATTACCGAATGTGGTAGTCATCTATTATAAACACGGTGTTATGATGAACTGCAGGCCGCAGTTCACGTCCGATAATTTGGTTTAATAAAATATAATATACATAGAAAGAGCTGATTATTATTACTTGACGTCTGATTATATGTTAAAAGAAAGTCCACGTATTCCGTATATTATGTATACCTAATCAAAACGCACCGAAAACGTCAATGGCTCGGTTTGTACATAATAATAATACTAATAATATTATGTATTCCGTCGCTGAATGGAATAAGAAAATACAAATTGATGAAGCTAATATAGGTGCTGTACGCGCACGCACGCGAACATATCCGTGCGCGCACGGAAGCTGTCGAAAATTTGTATATATATATATATATATACACGATAGTCGGGGGGGGGGGAAAAAGAAATGAATATAAAACGAACGGAATATTTTTACTCGATCGGGTGCGTCTTTCGTGCTATTAAAAGCAACAGCCTCCGGGCGAAATGTTAATACGAGAGCCTGAGAGTAGCAGTAGGTACTACCGGTTTGAGACGTGTATAAATTCTGAAGTTTTATTTTTTTCTTTTTTTTCCCTTTATACATAATATTATACTCCTCCTGCTCAAACCCGATAATTAGTAGACCGCTTTTCTGATTTCGTCTTCTTGATGTCGGCGTATAATATGTTGCGGCCATACGCAGCTATTGCTGCTGCTGATCTGCTGCTATACTTCTGTGTTATTGTAGATATGCGTGTATTATAGTTGTTGTCCGAGACGACTCTGTCACGGTCGGACACTGTGCGCCAGTAGAGTAATAATAATTACGGTTATTATACCGGCGGCAGCGGCGGCGGAGGAACGTCAAACCGATAAGTTTGCTACTGATTCACTGCGGGTGTCTTATCAGATTTACGCCAAACGTGTGTCGGATTTTAATGCACGAGTAGCAGCAGCAGCGACTGTACCGCGAACGCGGTCTATAAGATTATATGAAATACACGCATAATGTGTACATGTTAGGATAATAATATTATAATGTTGTGCAGTCCGCGCGATGGAAAATGAAGGGAAAAAAATAAACCAGCTCGCAAAAAGCTCAGTAGTCGAGTATCACAATAATAATATTATATAGGTATTATTAAGTGCCTGCGTTCTCATCTATATAACGGTCAAATAGTGTATTATAATACCGCAGCTCGACTGGACTAGGTAATTTCATATTATATATAATTTTTTTTTCCTGTATATAATATATACGTATATACCATAATGTTCGGACGTTCGGTGGCTGTACCTAACCCTGCCAAAGGGGTTTTCTTGAATAATAATAACACTTAATAATACAAAAACGCGTAGCGTCGGCGTGGATATATATATATATATATATATATATATATATGTGTGTGTGTGTGTGTATGTGTGTGTATGGTTGACTTATGGGCAAGAAAACCAAGTAGGAGTGCTACCTGCAGCGGTATACTGCAGAGTGCGTTCAAGAGATGGTACGCCCGGGGCGTGTTGTATACCATCGACAGACCTATCTTCATGTCATGAATGACCCGGCCGAACCACTTTACTTGAATAATAATAATAACACGTGTATACCTCTCTCTCTCTCATTCTCTCTTTCTCTCTCTCTCTCTCTCTACCTCTACCCATCCTATTTTATTTTCGTTTCGTATATACACGCCACACTGTTGTACACGTCCTTTACTCCTGTTCCCATTTTAATGTATTCCTGATGTGCATAAGGCACCTGGCAGCAAAGTAAAATACATATACGGCGGCGCATCGTTGAGGAGCCAGTACTGTGTAATTTCGCTTTTTCACATTTTTCTCTCTCTCTATCTCTCTTTCTCTCGACGACGACGACGACGACGGCGCAGTCGTAGAGACGGCGGTGTGTAATTATTATACTGAGTAAGGCATATATACTCGGTAAGCGGTTGAAACGTATTCTCCGGCCCCGATATAATTAGTCGTACGTATATATTATACGACTCGGCGGTCGTTTTTTATACATATCCAACTATTTATACATCGTGATAATATATACGTATATATATATATATATATGGTGAAGCATGATTTTCTAATGGTTTAAACGACCGAGTTTATTAAAAATTATTATATTTATGATTTATCCGTATAAAAAAAAGTGCCAAAAACAATAATAATAAGTACCTGTGTATCCGTCTTAAAGGATCAAACGGATGTCCGCTATATTATAATACCAATTGATCTAGTGTATAGCAATATAGCTGTTGGACTTATACAATTGAAGTACAAAAATATGGTCTGTGGAATGTTAAATGACTTAATTTTAAAGTGTGCAATATTTATTTGTCAGCGGTTTTTTTTTTTTTTATATTTATAATAACGTCACAAATTCTTCGGTGTTAAATGATGTTAAACGAAAATGTATCATAACAAATAAATAATTTATATTAGATTCACTGACATGTATCAATATATAACATAATGTAATATAGTAGAAATTCCATCCATGTAAACTGTGTTGTATTATTATACACGACATTAAACTATTTGATTACAATACTTCCAATATTTTACAATCGTAATTTGAAGTTTTTACCCTCCGTACTGTATAACAGCTTTAGCATATATTTTATTGGTCTATTATTTTCATTTAGCAGTGAACAATGAATAAAAAAACAAAAATACATTATTTGCAAGTTGATTTTCAGTATAATATGATCATAATACACCTTATACAATATCAATCGTCTAATTTATCCGTCCTTAAGTTCAACCAATTAAGCCGTAAATCATTAAATGACTAAAAAAAAAAAAGAAATAAAATGTAATTCTCCATGTTACATCATTCTCCATGGCCTTTCTTTAAACAGAACAATGGAAAAGACTGAATATTTACATATTCACCGCATATAGGTACTTGTAAAACAGTTGCATAATAAACGAGTACAACGCTGAATGGACCTTAGTTGACAGTAATAATAATAAAATAAAACAACAACCGCAGTCGATGATTAAAATATACAAAAATTAAAAACGAATGGATTGATATATACCCGAAAAAAAATTCTCTTTTGTACCATTATATCGATGACGTCGAGCCTACAATCACTTTTATTTACATTCACAATAGGTATATTTGATGATTAAAATGAATACACGTAAATATTTTTTTGCCACTCGTCGTATTAATATGATTGTCCGCGAATTAAAAGAAGGATGCATCACACTGAATTAGACCAGGTGTTATTGAAAGCTTTGTGAACACTTATAGATAAGAGTATAAGATACTTTATCAACTATAAAAGTGTACCTACAAATGTTAGTACATAATATACAAAGGACTAAGGACAACGAATTATATTACATATTAAACACACCGGTTATGAAATATTCTATTGATTTTCTATGATACAGTCGTTGGTGTATAACGCGTACTTATATAGTATAATTTTTTGATGAATAAAATTCATGACGCAGCCCTGCAAAAAATGAATATAATATCCAGAACATAGATTATAATGATGGGTGCTTCGTTTTTTCTTTTTTGTTGTTGTCGAACATTTATTAATTTGACGACAAAAATGCTGAAGATCTAATACGACGCGTTCGTATAAAATATATTATTATTAGGGCTCGGATTTCAATGCATTTGCATTTTTTTTTTTTTTTTTTAATGTCTTTCCAAGCATTTTAGAGTATATTATGCTTTTTAGGACACTTTTGGACGTTTTTAATGCATTTTTTAATTTTTAACGAGATTTTTGATCTAACTCTTGTTTTATGACTAAAAAACTGCTTGAAATATAAGTACTATATATAGTACTAGGTAGTATATTATGTTGAACTTAACACCAAGTAATCCGGTTTTAAATAAGACAAGACTGAAATTTATCTTTATGTCACAACATTCAATTTTTCATTCATTTTTTTATAATATATTTATTTCACTTAATAGTTTTAATTTATTTTATAAATAATGCATCTTTTGAAAAGGCATATTTTCCGGTATTTTTATGAAAATTTATGTCCGAGCCCTAATTATTATATTGATATATATATATATATATTTATCGTATCGTATCGTATTATATTATTATTATATTATATTAGGTATTTATATGGTGTACATATCGACGAATCGATACAATATATATAATATTACATAGAAATGGTTCGGTTAGGCACGCGCCGATCGGTCATCATTTATATGTGATTTCGCTTCCGATGACATTTCTTCTCGGTCGTATACATACATATTATACACTATATACAGTGTGTACTATAAGTTCGTGCGTTATTATTATGCGCGCGCGCGTGAACCGCAATCGGTTGCATCTACCCATACTATATATTATATCCTCCGGTAGTCTGCACGACGATATCCGGACATGGACAATAATCGTTCGGTCCAGTTTCCATATAAATAAACGTTCTAATCATCCGAGTGATGCTAACGGCGGCGGTGTCGAAGCAAGAGAAAGTCGATCGCGACGACTACGACAACGACTATACGACGACGATGATTATGTGCAGCAACAGGTAGGTATATAATATACGTGTCTACACGGTGTTTTACGGCTCGAACACGTCATATAGTCCGCTCACGTCGTACAACTATAATACAGTACACACATATATATATATATATATAGTTTATATATACTCTTGGTTTTTATAAGAGAATTTTTCATTTTTTTTTCTATTTTTTTTCCCCAACAATCTTCTTTGCGCGAGCACGCATCATCATCTTCCGTTCGATCCGGTAATAGGTCATCGGGACAATATGCCATACTCTAGTTTACCACAAGTACATCATAAGTATATATCATGTACCCGACGTATGCGAGATTACGATTTCTATATCATTGAAACGGTTAGGTTATAAGTTTTACTTTTTATCGCCGATAAACGCGTATCGAACGTATTCTGCAGTGTACGCGCGTAAAACTATAATATTATGTATACTGCTAAATCCATGATTATCACCATACATATCATCTATACTTTGTCTGTTTTCTTAGGTGGTATTACAGTGTATTACTATAAATTATATTTTACCCGTAACCATTCAAACGCGTACCAGCTTTGCTGACGGACAATACACGGCGTACCCATATAACATATTATGTAGGTATTTATAATAATCGCATATAATATAATATTACACGGTATTTTTTGTATAATAATTACGTTAAATCCATAATGGCCAGGGTATCCCTTTAAGACATCCCTTTAAGAGGACAACTGTAAAGGGTGGTGCAGCGAAACAAAAGTATGAAAATGTTGTTAAACATATATTTGCGGTGTTTACACGTTATTATATTACTGAATACACTTAAAGGTATACGGATTAAATTAAAACAGAAAAATACGATCAGTTATCTATACGTCTTAACTTCGATAAAAAAAAAATATGGCATTACTAATATCTCATATAAGTCATTATTACTTATATTATGACAGCTTGTATATTATACAGTTATTCGCTTCCGACACAACTTATATGAGTCTGGTTTTTGTTTCGTTTTCGTTTCTAAAAACTATAAGTAGATCGTCCCGGTCGTGTTGGTGGATTATTTTGAGTTTATGTTTTGTTTTCTTGCTATATTATGATGTTTGCGTGTGATGACACTATAAAAAATATTGGAAACGTGATATCGTGCGAGAAGTGATTGAAACATTGCAGGGATGTTCGATTGAATTCCCTAGAATTTCTTCACAACGTGTGCACGGAAATCATGCCACTGGATGTGAATATTGGATAATTAAATATCGGTCGTACATCACGATCCGAAGTGATAGTGTCGGTAATTGATGAGGTTAGGAAAAAAAAATTGATCGCTGCCGTTTTTGTTATTATTATTATTATTATATGTAGCAGCAGCGACCGCTATATATACGATTAATACAGTCGAGGTCGCCGTTCGCGCGTTTACGAGTAAGTATACCTGTGCGTATATAAACGGCATCGAACGACAAACGTATAATGATAATAATAATAATAAAACAGTTTATACATTATATATACATACATTTAATATTATGTATATGTATATAAATTTGATACTAATGAGGTCTGGAGTTAAATAATTAAAAACGCGGACAGTCGCCGTTGTGTACGTACATGATATATAATATTATATACCAATTAATGCGACCGTTACTCGTTTTGTATTTTTTTTCTTCTTCTAAGTACACGGTATATTTGCATATACGATCACGACCACACTATATACGCGCGTAGCAATGCATATAATATGTGTATAATACGTATATAAATGTATACGTGTTTTACGTGTAAGGAGAGCCCACAACTACGATGATTGATGATCGATTGCGAGCGACCGGCATTGGCATTGGCGGCGGCGGCAGCGGCGGTCTACGACGACGGAACTCCTTTGATAAGACCGATGTTCTGATTCTCCGACGGGAAGACGGTAGGCAGTGCATAGGTATACCTATACGTATAAAGCTGTTTGATCGATCTCGATAATGAGGGAATCGGCTCGTAGCCGGCCGTCCGTGTACGATGGTAAACGTTTTTTATTTTTATTTTACATACGTGTTACTTAAGTGTATATATCTAATAAACGTATATGATACGCGTTGAATATCATAATATTCAACTCTTTTTATTATACACCGTATTTTTTAAATCGTGTAGAGCTATAATATATAATAAAATAAAACCGGGCGATGTTGCGTGGAAATTCTCCGTTGAAAAATATAATAGTACAATATAATATTACATACATATTATCGTTACAAACTTCATAATCTACAAAAACATATTACGTAATTATTATGTACTTATACTTTATTTCGACTCTATTCCCGTCGATTAAAACCTAATCTTGCAGTATATGCGCATATAAATACTAATAACACTGCAGCTGCAGACACCGGGACTGATGATTTTACCCGTGTATATAATATTGGTAACGCATTTTAAAACAATAATCAATTATCGCATATTAAAAACGGGTTTTAACGAAGAAAAAAAAAACATTTTCCCGCCGTCGCTTTTACACGTAGGTAAATAGTAAATACCATGGATACGCGCACAAGTATTCGATAGTTTTAATTTTTCGGTCACATTGATACTGTTAACGTGATGATGGACGAGGTTCGTAAATTAATTTGTTTGTGTTTCAGTACAAATACGATATCGTGTATTCGTGTAGAGAAAAAAAAACCACGTCTACGCGTGTATTGTGCAACGAGGAAAAAGTGTCGATCGATCAACGCGCTGCAGTAACAATATTTTATTATATTATCGTACGTTAGGCATAATGTATTTTTATATCCATCTCGGCGCGTGTTAACGTTCGTTTAATATTTTTCATCGAAGGCTACAAAAGCGCCATCACGTGATGAAGTGTAGATTTATGCGCGACATTATCGCGAGAAGCGGGAAAACTTCTTCGCCATAACGTCAGTGTAAACAATAATAATACTATTACATACCTATACACACCACAGAATATACGTAGTGCTATAGGGAGAAACGTCAACGTTTATTTTTCTGCCGTGTGCATCACGCACATAAACAACCGGCGGCGCACCGAAGTCGCGACGTAGTTCACAACTGAGCACTCAATATTACGTAGTAGGTGTACCTGTTGCTGCAGTGTGGTGTCTTTTTTACCCACAACTAAACGAGATGAGCGTATAAAGTTATAATAATATATATATATATATATATACATACATATATACATACATAAGCGCACCGCGGGCATGTCCACCGGACCGAGAACAAATAAATTCAATTTAATTAAAACGAAAAGAAAATATTCTCAACCACTATATAATATACCTATATGTGTGTGTATACGTGCGTAATGTACGACGATCGGGGTTGTGCGGTGAGTAGGGCGTTCGCGTTACGCGGGAACACGAACACCCAGGCATCAGGCCGGTTACGGATACGCGTTTTAATTGTACCAGAACGAAATAAATGGAGTATAATACAAGTATAATATCGGTATATATACATAACGGCAGCGCGTTTAATGAGGTCCAATCGACCAAAAACAACAGTCAGTTTGTGTATATAATAATATTATACGCGCGTGCGTATATCGCGGTCGTATACGAGATGAATAACATAAATTATATACGTACGTGTACACGAGAAGAAGTGGGTAAGATCACGGATCGATATTCGATTACAATGGGGATAAACTTATATATATATACGTTATAATAATAATAATAATAATATGCTCTCGCGGGTTGACAGTGCGTGCGGTTTTCCATTATTTGTTTGTTTTTTCTAATCCATTTATTTATATTTATATATTTTTTTCCCCCTTAACGGTATTCTCTTGCACAAATACTATCCGTTCTTTGATTACATTTATTTATTTTACAATATATATATTACGAGCGTATACTTACATATATTATATAATATATAGTGGCTTTTGTTTTCGGTAGTTGGTTTTTTTTTTTTGTTCATTCTTCTTGTACCATATCATTTACATAACGTAGCAGTGCAGTGTATAGCTCATCTCGAACTGCATATAAACGCGATGTACCGCACTATCGTGGCCTTTCATATAGGTATCGAAATTAAATCACCTTCCCTTCAGCTCCATTGAATAAGCCTACTAGTGCAAGCTGCATACTATATATTATATAGTACGCACGTCGTCGGTCGTATATTGTAATAATAATAATATAACCGCTCTATTTGTTTTTTTCGTTCGGTGTGCACATAATATTATAACACCCGCGATTCATGGCGGGAGAAAAAATATTAATAGCAAAGAAGCCGCCATTCTAACATATAATGTATACAATAAGTTAAGAGTATAATAATATATCGTATTCATAAAAAAAAAAAAAAATTATAAATCGCAGCTTGCGATGAGAAGCATCGCGCACCATCACTATTACTGCAGTTGCAACACTTTTGCGCTTTACAAGTATTCCGGAATTTGAATACCTATACCCATAGATTTGTAATACGCGTGGGTAGTATTTTTAATGTACCTGCAATCCCGGAATCGCGATGCGTTTTATCCGTACGGGTTCTTCACAAACTCGACGTGTTCACCGCAGTAATATTTCAATATTTATCTTGTTCGTGCGGATATCGTGTATTTATTAACGAAATTATTTTCATAACACGATACCCATACGTATATATGCATAAAATAATAGTGCAATTATATGTCTATACACGTAACTCCATCACGAAAAGTACGTAAACGTATAATATATAGGTACCTCGTGCTGGTTATAAAAATATAATGGAATAACGACGCGATACTGCCACATATATAGTGTATGCGATAAACATCAAAAGCGGAAAGCGGTTATATTATGCATTTTAATATACCATTATGGGTGTATGTAATTGCAGATAGTTCAGATTGTATATTATTGTATTATACGACGTCTTAGAAGAATTGATATGAGGAATATATTATTATTGGCGAGTGTGATATTATTTGACTGTGACAGCCTTTATACGAGTATAGATTTGTTAATGAGGCAACACTCGTAGTTCGATATTTTGTATACGGTACATTGTGACGTTTATCGATTGTCATCATGATCCGTGTACAGTTGCAGCTAAAGCTATATCGTCATAACTCGATCATAAAGTTATTCACCGAGTCTGCAGCAAGGCATACGCATGCGTATAGTACACGGTATAATAATAATAATAATAATAATAATAATAATAATAATATAATATCATTGTTGTTGTTGATGTTGATATGCACATCGTAGCAGAGGTGATTTCTATGGCGATCGTTCGGTTTCACGTGGAACGTGGTCTCGCGTGCATATAATGTAGAGTACCTACCTACCTATATGGTGAACACGTATAATGCGGAAAGACCTATTGGTGATGATCGAAGTGACGAGGCCGGGGTAACGCGTGCATTGGCGACAACGCGCGCGTACACGGTGCGGTACGTATACGCAGTATATATCTAAATTATACAGGAGGAATGTCTCTGTTTCTCTGTTTTCTTCTTGGTGCGTGGTCCGAGCGGTGACGGAAAAAGGGGCTATTTATGATTTGTTCTTTGTGATGGCAATTTTTTCTGCTACAGAACGACCGTATAATCGTACGCGTCACCCTACGTGCAGTGTTTGTGTGTGTGTGTGTGTGTGTGTGTGTATGACTTCATAACACGCCGAAGCCTCTTTATATGTATTACCACAAGCCATTGTGCGTGTAAAATCCGCGTCTCCACGCATCACTTAGCTCGACTCTTCTCTCGTGTACACATGCGTACACATACCCGTATATAATATACACTACACGAGTTGTCATGGTCCGATGTACACATGATTTATCTGCTGCGGTGTACTCGTGTGGTATGTTCTCCGCATAGAGTTTTCGCTGCGACCGTACACGCGCATGTCGTATAAACACACGCCCATATAAATATAAAAGTGTATGAAAATACACGAGCTGGCCGCGAGATGAGAATGACCATCATCGTGATGTTGATGAGAGAGCAACAAATACTTGGATATATATGAATAATGGCAGTTCTCAGGAATAAAATATACATATGCGGGGAGATAAAGCAAAAGAGGTCACATTTAACTGCCCCCAGCCCCACACTCATGTTTAGATATTTTTTTCAAAGGGAATATTGTATTCCCTTTGTTATATCGTGGAAAACTATTTGCCTGTTCTGGCGGAAATTATATTTTAATTGAAAACTTTTTAATTTTAAACCTTAAAGATTGCACCGATGTATTGTATACTTAAACTATAATGCCAATGACCCTTAACAATTACGATTTTCCGAAAATTCTTTCTTAGTGCTCACCTACGTTGTATTTAACTAAAAGGGATCTCTACGTGAGAAATGTCAAGTGTCCATACACAAACCCAGCGCTTTAGGCTGTGCGTCCACCATACTTTAGTTTATCCTTTTATGTATACGCATGTACAATGATTCTATAGTTTTCACCCAATAGTTGTTCTCAGCCCAGGGTGCGTGACAACATTTCAACGGAGATGTTAAAATTCATATAAATACACGAAATTCGAAAACATCGTCAAATAACGACCTTTTATTTTATCCAATAACCAGCATGTTATAATGATTAGGGGGATGTGGACTGGAACAGTTTTATGAAAGAGGGCGCTTAGTCAAGTCGAGAATTCTTATGGACACTATATAGAAGATCATTCCGAACCACGTGCAGTGTATAATATATAATATGGTCGTCGCGGGGCGGTGATGGAAGTATCTGCTGATGACGCAGGATGGTTGGTCGCTGACGGTAGTTGCTTTGCCGAAAAAGTTCGCACACCCGGCCCACACGTAGGAATGCGCGGACGGTAAGGCGGCGGCGACGGTCGAAAACCCCATTAACACCGCGGCGAGCGCGCGCGCGTTGACGAAAAGAATAAGAGAGGTATGAAGATGACGTAAAAAAAAAAATTTAAAAAACCAACGAAAAAAAGAAAAATCGATCGGCAAAACATCTCGCTCTATTATCATGTACGTATACATGGTATATATATGTACATTGCAATAGGAGTGTGTGTTAATATCGTAGAGCGAGCATATTCGCGTCCTCGGCGGAGGAGCCCGGCGCGTTTTTCGAATTCCACACATACGAATGCGCGTCCACGCCAGAAGAATGTGCGTGTGACAAAAACATGTCCACGCGAAGCCTGTAATATGTGGAACGTAGGGTGTACGCGTATAATACGTATATATATATATAAATAGTTGAATTTTTCGGACATGTATATGTAACATAATGCATAATATGTGCCGTACGCTATTTATGCGTGTTTTTGGAAGCGACAAAAAACGCATTCCGGCGGCGGCGTGGTTTTTTCCACTCGCATGCAACCGTTTAAAACTTACACCGGTGTGTGTGTGTGTGTGTGTGTGTGTGTGTGTGTGTGTGTGTGTGTGTGTGTGTATGTGTGCATGCGTGCGAATACAAAGCAAACAATTTAGCCCGTTTAATTAGACGTTATCAAAACGAAAAGAAAAACCGTCCGGACAAAAAAAAAAAAAACAAAAACGATATGAAAGTATACATATACCTACTATAACTACGTACAATTATTATTATTATTATTATTATTACTGTGATATCATATTTTTTTCGGTAAATAATAGGTATACATTTGTGCTTTTTGCGGTTTATATTTTCCCTTGGCGGTTCACATAAAACTGTACACTAAAACGACGGGTCCAACGATTTATAGAAATATATTTTGACAATTTTTTTTTCGGTCATGCAACAATTAATGTACACCACTATTGTCGAACAAAGTGGTGTGACATGTTGCTGGTGAATATGCGGATTATAACAAGCTATAATTTTACAAAAATGCTCAGATAACCGGAAAATTAAATAATATATTTTTCAATATCATATTAATTCAACTATAGGTAGAGTAAATAACATCGAAAATCGTTTTTAATATTTGAAGTAAATACACAAGCATTTTAATTTAAATTTTTATAATAGATTGCAAAACTCAATCATCATTAGGGTTTTTATAATTTTTTTAAATAAATATATAATTATTATTCAAATTTCAAATTATGTTAGTAGTCTAACCTAACTTGTCCAGTGTAGTCAAGTTATTTTTTAATTTCCGATTTTGTTTTTTTTTAATAAAATAAAACGTTGTAGATCGCTCCTAAATAAAATAATATCCAAACTTATAAAATAATGATGTATTAAAAATTTTTTGAAATAAGTTTAAGACCCTATTTTATTTTATTTAAATGAATTGTTTTTTTTTATTTATAATATTTAAAGTATATAAAACTCTTTTTGAATGACCAATATAACCAGTTATATTCGTTCACAACTAATCCGATTTTGTTTATATTTATTTATAGATCCTTCCGTTATAGTTCATCTTCTATTATAGTGAACTATAAAAATACTCGGTTTGCGTTTTACCTATTTAAAGAGAAATTCAATGATCAATGACAATCAGTCGTTTAGTCCAATAAACAAATCGTTATGGACTGGTTTCTTTTAATGAGAACGAATAATCACAAATGTTTCTATATAGAGATTGGAATCAAGATCATCTGGTTTTCTCCTTGGTACCCATCCACAAAATATACAACACGGTCAAATTACGCACGGGTGTGTTCCTGGTTATTCGTTAAATGTTGTAAATGCCATGATTACGTGTATTTTTACCTATATGATTCCTATGTATTTTTTATACATTAAGACTATTCTATTTTAATCATTAAACTACTTCATTGATTGAAATAATAATTATAAAAATAGGTATACAGCGGTTAAATTACGTTCTACATTTTAGTACGCACTGCAACTGTATTATAGAACTAACTTTTATGTTAAAACGTACAAATAGTGTGCAAATGACCAATTAACTAATCGTAATAAATACAATATCATCAATCTATGATATTTTACTCGTTAATATTCGTCATAATATTTACATAATGAAATGTATAATAAGTAATAAATCGATTAAATAATCACTAATTTTGTAGCACATGCACTATTCAAGGAACATTCTAAAAACCAACGGTGCTAATGATCTTCGGTGACATTTTGTTAATCCGCGTTTTAATTTACATATTCATTTCTATCAATTAGTTTTGTTTTCTGTTTTTACATGGAAATAAAATCACACGTTACTAATGTGAGAACATTATCATAAGTGAAATCGTGATGAATAATTTTCACCCGAGGGAGAGGCATACCTAGCTAGCTATATAGCCATAAACGCTTGTACACTAACGCGACGTACTCGTATTGAAATAGAGCAAAAAAAAAAAAAAACTACCATCATTCTGGAAAATACTATAATAGTTTTTTTTCCCGTACATTTTTGAACGAGGAAAAAATCAAAACTATTACAGAAACGGCTGGTATAGGTATAGTACGTATTTTTCCTCGCACTACTAGTCGCGTACCGTACCTATACATTATATTATATTGTTTTTTTTATTTTATATTCTATTTTATAGTTAGTGTTGTCAGTTCTCTGACCAGTCTCGTCCTTATCAACAACGTATATATAAAATATATAATATTATATAGGAGCTGGACGCGAGTATATAAACGTAGCGTGTCGGTACGTGCCAACAGTGTACACGAACTAACCGTAAAATTCGAGTTACTCTTACATACACACACACACAGACACTTCAGCGCACGAGCAGCAGTTGATGTGGGGCTTTTTCATATATATATATATATATATATACATTTTATTATATCATTGTCCACGTGCAGAGAAGATGTTTGGAACACGAGTATCGTCGAAATAAAAATAAAAAATAAAACGAAATAATAATAATAAAAATAACGATGAAAAAAAATCCGATTCATTTTGTATAGTCGCTTGAAAACATAATACGACGCGAGTATAATGTGCCATACCGAGGTAATTGGACCATTTTCGACTAGGAGTACAATATAATATATTTCATGTATAGGTGTATATATTTATGTGTGCGTGTGTAATAATATGTAGGTACGACGCGTATTTCGATGAACGTTTTTGGAACGTCCGCGCGCGACCGATCACGTCATAACGTGATAACCGAACCAACGAAAAAATGCAACGGGTAGGTTAGACGACAAAAGACAGTAGACACACACGTCACACACACACACACACACACACACACACACACCGTGTTCACTCGTATGAAATATTCACGACGCTCGATCGTCGTTTTGGATAATAAACGCGCACAAGATGAAATTGAAATAAATACACAAATAATTTTTATATGATATGGAATTATTTATATTAATATAGGCGGTATGCACACACACACACACATACACGCCGCCGAGTGTTTAATAGGGTTAACGATCTATCGAAAAACAACGCACGACGATGCCGCCACCGCAGCGCAGCAACAGCTATTATTATTATTAGTAGTAGTATATAGTAGTAGTATCGAAGTATTATAGTACACAGATGCACTTGCCAGTTCGGCGCAAAACAATGTCCGACAAGTCGGGCAAATAACATACTCGCAAACAACACACACATACGGTCCGTGTATAATAGTGTAATTGTAATTATTTTATGATTCATATTTTTTTATACATACGCGTACACACACGATTACAATAGTGAAGAAGACAAAAATACAACGCACACATTCCACCGTGGGAACGTGTATATATATATATATACATAGTGTGTTAAGACGTATATACGGGAAGTATAATAACGACGACGACGCACCAAAGTCGAAAACCGCACACACGTATAATGATAATAATAATAATAATAATAGTTCACAGTGCCTTAAAATAAACCTCACGCGGGCAACAATTAATACGAGAGTATATTATATATATATATATATATATATTATACGTATATAAATGCAACGTTTGTATAATATTATACTCATGTATTGCAGTGCGTGCGTGTGTGTGTGAAAACCAGATAAAAGAATTAAACACTTTCAGTAATGCTCTTCCCTTACGATGTGCACGCATGTATCTCTTCGTATATAACATGAATTATTCGTACACCGTGAACCCGAACGTAAGCACACACACGCACACGCCCGCGCGCGTAAACTTGGTTTAATAATTACGTAGTTTTCATTAAACAATACACTGCGCGATGCTATAGACATATCATACATATATGTGTTTACAAAGAAGGTTTCACCGGTGTGTACACACGTGAAAACAATAATCACGTGTGAGAATTATGAGCAGCGGCGACTATATTATGTAGTGTGATTTTGCTGGCGAAATGTGTATTATATTACTATTATTATTATTATTACTATTATTATTATTATTATTATTATTATTTTAAATATACGCGCGCAGCTCAACCCTTGATTACAATATACCTGTATACAAACTGTTTTCAGAAAAATTAATTTTGGCTTTCACGTTTTTAATTCGCAGCTCTCGTCCATTATGTTTTAGACTTAGGTACAGTTAAAATTACCCACGCACTTTTTCACCGGGTTAAAATGATTAGCACAATATATACGAGTGTACAACACAAAAATACAGATCGTTTTGAAAACTTACCATGTAATTGGTGATTTTGTGTAAACAATTTTGTCAGAAATCGAATAACTAACCTAATTTGTATTATTTTTTTATGTCTTTCAGTTTCGACGGTTCTTCTTAATTGTTGTTAATAGGTATATATTACCAATAAAAATTAAAATGATTAGTTAATTGCCTATATATTTTTATTATTTTGAAATGTACATATCTGCATAGAAATATTTACGTATTATTAAAATAATACTTACTTGAATTAAAATTGGTTAAAAGACAACACAAAAAAAAATTATAAAAATCATTTACGTCTGTGAGTTCTACCTATATTGAAAAGTAATGGTAAAATATATTGAAAATATGCTATTATGAGCAAAAAACCATCTTTTAACGCGAGACATTTTATAAAAATCAAAAACCCTAAAAAGGCCTATATAATAAATATTTAAATTATACATTTTATTACACATACCCAACCAATTTGGTGAATATTCTTAATGTAGCGAAAAAATCCGTTTATCTTTATAGTAGACTATTTAACAACTACAGTACCTACTTTGGTTAATTTTTCATTTAGCATACATTATAAATTATTATACAATGAGATAAATTGCGTTCAAGAAAATTGTATAAGTTATTAATATTATTTATATAAATACCTATTTAATTTTACGTCGGAATAATACTATATTATTTACTCGTTAGTGCGATAGTGAGTGCCCCATCGTTCAAGTCTCCGACCACATAAACTGGTAATAATAACGTGTTTTCCGTTTTATAAATGGGAGCGCCTCGAACACTATAATATAACAATAAACTATTGAGTGGTTATTTCCTCATGAATCAATCAATGGATATATTAATAACAACAATGCTTGTTTTTATCTTTCTTCAGCTATTTTAATAAATTTTAAAAGCAAATGATACATAATATGCCGCAATAATATCGCATTGCATCAGTGCATATATATATATATATATATATATATACAATCATGGTCGTAGTACCTGATAACAAAAAAAGTTGTACACTTTTTAAGGAAACTTCCTTTGCTATTTATCTATCCTCGATTAAGCCCGTAATGCAATAAAATGATAAATAATAAACTAAAAAAATATACGTCTTACTAGAGTGGACGAGTATTGACGATATAATGTAAAATAGGTATACACTTTATATAATTTGGACATTTTTGTATTCAATTATCTTCTAAATAAGAAATTTAACCGATTAGTTAAAGAATATTCCAATCAAATAATATAGTTAAGAGTTTATTGTTTAGACAATGTTATTGATTAATATTATAATGCATAGGTAATAATTATATAATTTATACTTAAAATAATAAAACTACCCTGGGGCGCTTAAAAATGAACAGGTAGATTATTGTATGTATAATTATTATTTCGTAGAAATATATAATTTAAAATTGTAAAATACTTGTAAGATTACGGAAAAAAAAATAAAATAGAAAATAGTTTAGTAATTTTAGAAGTATAATTCATGGTTTTCAATTCATCAGTTCAACTTATTTCCATCACATAATAATAACATTAATAACAAATAATCTTTTTTTAATTAAATTATTATTTGGATATGTTTAATAACCCTTATAATTTCGTTAAAATTCAAGATTTATTTCAAAACATTTTTAGTGAAATCATGCTTTATTTATAATTTTATTCTATTCAGCATTCGTACTTTTTATTTAATTATAGAGTACAAAATGATTTAATACATTAATTTTTGCAGGCCAATAATAACATGTAATATTTTATGTGTTTTTATAGAACATTAACATAGGTATTGCAATAGCTTCGAATGAATAATATAGAATTCTAACTGCAATATTTGCAGATACCGGTCAACTGAAAAGCGGAAATCTTACGAATTTAAATTATTTAGAAATTTTAAAATCAAGTTATATGAAAAGATTATTCGACTGATTTCACACGCGTACACATGGTCAAAATTATTCTAAAAATTATCATATCTCACGGCCAATTAACCACCGGCAATGATCTCATGTAGTAGCGTTGGACAGCGCACCATGACTGCGTACCCAAATAGGGGAACGGTTAAACGATGTAGTGCAGTGTTGGATGATTATTTCATCTTTAGAGTATATCATAACATATTAATGTGTTTATTTATGAAGCAGTAACTATATAATATACATATAGGTACACATACAGACCCGCGCAGAAGCAATCGACGCGATGAAAGTACATACTTAAGTACTTATATATACGAGCGTGATCGATGCGTATATATGATATGATCGCATTCGATGATCATTTCTAAACGCCCGCGATATTTTACAACTGACGATATTTATTATTTTAGCTATCTCGTTTTTAGCACGAAAACGTGCATGCATATAATATAATATTATAATCGTATACATCGTTGTAAATATTATATATTATGTAAGTATATACATTTATTAATACGTATTATGTACTACTCACGTCTGTGTCGTCCAGGAAAGAGAATACGTCTAATTTGTCCATGCGCACGGTACCCTGGAACGGATAGATGAGCGTTCCTCTGGGCACGGTCACGTTGGTCATGACGGTGATCTCGGGTTCCGTGTACTTCTTGTTGGACCGGGCCATGTTTGTGTGCACCGGCACTGCCTGCAAGGACAGTTCTTTCGGTATAAGCACGCACGTTTCCATCGCTACAATGATGCGGTATACCGCGGTGTATCGGAAACGCAAAACAATATTATATAATATAAGGATAGTATACGCGAAACACGCGAATTCGATGCCGAGAGAAAACGGTGTTTACAATATCCGCGCGGTCGCGAAACTAGTGCGGTTTTCTTCAAACGCGCGGTTTGTCCATGGCAGTCGCGGCGATATTATCGTACAGTACAGCTGACGCTGCTGCTGCTGCTGCTGTTGCTGCAAGGCCCGAAATCATTGGACATCCAAACCGCCAAACACAATGATAATATACGTACAGGTAGATAATATTTGTAAAAAAAATGTTAAGATACGGGTGCGCACAAACGCGTAAAACGACGTAGGTTATATAATAATAATAATAATAATAATATACTCTTGGATTATATACTATATACTGGCGTACGCGGAAAATATATCATACGCCGGGCACTCGGGCCGAACACTGAACGGTCACTGAAATCAAATTTACGACGACAATACGGGGGGAAAAAAAAAAATTACAAAACGTATACGCGAAGATCACGGGCAACGACTATGTACTATACTGTCAAACACACGCACACGCGCAGACTCACGCCACTTGCCCACACCGCCACTGAACAAAATATACTACTGACCGTGCTGCCTGTTGCTGCGACTGATACACAACTATATGGACTACTGGTGTATTATTGTACGCGGCATGTGTGCGTGAGACGTTGGTCGACCGGCTAATGACTACCGAAGAAGTGCAAGGCCGGCGGTAGCGCGTCCACAGAGAACCCACGTGGGCAAGACGATGGGCGGCGCGGACGCGACCGGCCGATCCACTGTGCCCACCCAGGCGACCGTGTCTCGGCCAATCCACCGCGCGTTGATCCGGTTCTCCCGTCGCGCCGCCCGAGGAGGCCAACAATTTACTAAAAAATATCATATTATAATGTACGCGCGATATTCGTATTGCAATAATATTATTTAAATAATGATGTATAATTATAATTATTATTTGTTTATTTCTCAAAAAAAACAATACTGGGCCCTTTACTGTCCTCATTGAGCATATAATATTCCAGTGATGGGAAAATTCGGAATTCGCCGAAATTTGAAAAACCAGATTTTTTAAATTCGAAATCCAAAATCTGAATTTTACAATAAATCTGGATTTCGCATTGAATCCGGATTTTAGATTTTAAAAATATATTGATTTCGTATTCTTTTATAATTAATAAATACATAAAAACAAACCTTTTTTTTTTAATTAAATTGATATTTTCAAAATGTTATTTATACTTTTTAGTACTCAAACACTCATTGTAACTAGAACTCAGTGGCGGATCCAGGGAGGGGGCAACGGAAGCATTTACCCCCTCCCGAAACACAGTAGTTGTCCTATGTCTTAATCTGTGTTTTTTACGCTGTAACGCAGCAGTGGATGTTGTAAATATTAATAAAATTGCAAATTCAATTCCATAGTCCATACGCGCGTTTATTGTAAATATTTTAAAATAACAATTGTAATTTCCCAGTCTAATAATAGAACATTGGTAATTACTTACGTTTCTTTATCATAGATATTCATGTTTCAATAATGCTTTAAATAATTCTTTGGCTCAGATTTCAATTATACCATCTATAAGAAACACAATATTGATATGAATTGGTAAATTAAAGTTTTATTGTAAGAAATGTTAGAATACAAAATCCGTAATGATAAACCCAAATCTCGGATTTCAAAATTCAAAAAAGGATATTTTTAGAAAAAAAACTGCTTATTTCAAATATAAATTTTTGATATTTAGAACTAAAGTACTCATATTATAGTTGTTTTGTATGGTATGTTTTGCCTTTGTTTAAGACGATCTTAATTATAATACGTATTATTATTGTTATTGTTATTACACAATAATTACATGATATACACGTATACCTATATAAAAAAGTAAAAAAGTAGCCAAATTGATTGCAGTACATATATATATATATATATACTGAAAAATATAATAACGTTTTGTTACAATTTATTATATTATACATTACATTTTTGTTTTTCATTAATTACAAGTCATAAAATATTTAAATTCTTAAGAAAAAAAATATTTTACTTACAAAACTTTTTAAAATAAATTTTAATCCAGATGATCTAAACACTATTACCTATATTGCCTATTGACTATTGCATTGCACTATATGTATAGACTTTGAGAATACTTTATGGATTTCTTCAAAACAATAATTTTAAAAGTATTTAGAAAAGTGAAATAACGTGGAAAAATTGTAAAATTGTTTAAATTGTTTTATAAACGAGTAAAATCAACAAAATTACAAAAAAAATTGCATTAAAAATCTTAGATTTGAATTCGTGCTTACGCTCAACGAATTTAAGTCTTATATAGTTATAAATAAATTGGAGCAGTAAAAGAAAAGTTGCAACGACATCCCTGCCAATTTATTAAATAAATAAACATGTGTGTACGGTGATGAACGGGGTAACGTGATATATTATTCTCTACACTCATCTATATATACGCCATATACAGCATAAATCCACTCGTCCAGCACCAGATGCCGAATTATATTGCTAACGCGATTGGATGAAAAACTTCCAGTGACCGATTATCGAGTGTAACAAAGAAATCATAAAGTTACCAAACTGCTGCAGATGTTCTCGAATGCATTACAAAACTTTATTTTATACTCTAATCTTTTGTCTTAGTCTCTTGTATATCATAAAATCTACAAATATTATATAGTCCTAGTTCTGTATTATGGTAATTTTACTGTATTATTTGAATTGTCCAGAACCATGTATAATATTATATGCTAATCCTTATCCTTATATATATATGATATCATTGAACAGGCCATTTTTGTATATTCCAATTGTTTGACGACACTATTGCTAAATTTTTTCCAATTTTTTTTTCCACTTAGAGTTGTTTCAAATACTTTTTTGAGTGTTACCTAGTCATCCGATTTTTCATTTTTTGTCTCCGACGGAAGAGGAGGGGATGTATTTTGAATTAAAAGGTTACTGTTTTCCGCAGCAAGGCATTTGAATAATCTTACGATTTTTTTTTTCACATGATATATCTCAAGAAGTTATGGTTGAGCTCTTTTTACCAATTTTTACAAAGGAAGTGAAGGGTAAGGGGATTGATCGGGGGTTTATGGTATACGTATTTGTAGGATGGCTTTGGTGCTATCGCTATATGCCGGTTTTCCGTTCGAACAAAATGTCCCCTACATGACGACTTATCCAACCGTTGGGAGGTGTAAGGGCTACGCTATTTACGTTCTATGTTACCAATGACTATCATAACCCGAACTTCCCGCAACAGAAATATTCGTAGCTCTCTTTTTCATTATTATACGCTGCAATTAGTTCATATAATACACGGTTATAATATTATAATTATGATTCCATACTATAATTATTATACTATATTGTCAAACTATTATATCAAACATTATATAAAAACATTTAATACGCCAAAGCAATTAAAGTTTAATAAATAAAAATTATGATAGGCTCTATAATAAAAACTCCATTTTATTTTCATTCAAATTTACATTATAACTAGCTGAATTACCCAAACATCGTACGAAGCAATCTTGGCCGGAACATAGTTCTAAAATAAAACTACCAGAAGCGTACGCTGGAGTTTTTTTTCGGAGGAAAGGGTCAAGGTATAAGTATATTATCACATGTTTTACAACTAATACAATTATAAGAACCTTTTTAGATATTTTATCATTAATTAATTATTAAACAATAATTATTGTCATGTGCTTAACCGACTTAATTTGTATAATACTTACATTAAATATTGGTTTAAAAATAAATTACAGATAACATAACCTCTTTATACTTTTTATTATTTTTCTTTAATTTGAATAATAATAAATATATAACTTTATTTTAACTGTTTACTAAATCAATAATAATTTAGAAATTTAACTATTTAACTTTCACTATTTGTTTGATAATCACTCGTCTCTTTTGATTAATCATTCAAAACAATTTTTATATCCTTTATGAATATTTAATAAAGTTTCATTATTAAGCCTATTTATAGTCCTATTGCATTCCTTCAATAGGTCTAAATAGTGGTTGTACTGGTTAAGTAATACAAATGATATAGGGTTTAAACCCTTAAAAATTGTGCTTGGTGAAGAGGGTATAAGAGAAAATAATCAAAAAAAGGCATCTAGTTAAAAAGAAAAAGCTCTGACGGCAACTGTTGATCAGTTATTTTGCACATTAATATTATTCTGTGCGTTGTCGACGTGCAATTCGTATTTCTTGAATTCTTTGACGTGATGAAGTTTACCCGAAAATAAGGAACGCCGCAAAATAAGTGCTCAGGCAACTCAACACATTAGAGCTGTTCGATTTCAGATGCCGCTTACATTGCAATGTTATGATACAACATAGACGCAAGTATTATTCAATTAAAATAGTAAAACCGAACACATTAGATTGCCTATGTAAAATGTTAACCGTTATTCTCACTCGAAATGATAATGAGTTGTGGCGATCATTTTTCATTAAAATATAATATGTTAAAAACTTTTAAAAAAAATCAGTTATGAAAGTAGTATACAGTTGCATGATAATATATTATTTTTAATACGATCATATTGTATTAGTGTATTCGATTCTAATAATTAAAATAACATATGGTACTAATACTATGAATTTTAACTTTCTAATTTAAATTGAAAATGATACTCGACATAACGTCTTTTGTAAGTAAAAATATGTGTTTTAAATATTTTTAATCAAATTCATAGTTGAGTCATAATAATTTTTAAAACTTTGAAAATAAATATAATTTTTTTCGTTGAGATAAGTGTACTAAATCATACCTAGATAGTGTAAAAGCACATATTGTTGATTTGTGACAAACACTATTGGATAACATATCAACTATGTTTTCATAATAGTTCAAAGAACATTATAAAAATTAGTTCAATCACAATTTTCTATTCCTGGCAATTCTGAATCATTTTGTTTTTAAGAGACCATGCTCTACTCTTTGATCAAATCAATATAATAATGTTGCTTATATGATATATAAGATGTGTTACACTTGTAAATAATCATAAAAATATATGATACTACACAGAATATTTTATATTATTTTATTTATAATTTGTTATGAGAGAAATAACATTAAAATGATAAATTTACTGTACAAAAGTAAATTGTGTTTAAATTAAAGTGATCAAAAAAAAATACAAAATGTGTTTTTATAAGATATGTATACTATGAAAAAAAATTGATATATAAGGAATGCATATTCACTAATAAATCTAAATCATTAAATCTTTAAAATTATTTAAGAATAATATGTTTTAATATTAGAAAAATTAACAGTCCTTGTGAATAAGCTGAATAAGTGAATAGTTAAGTTAATTGGTTAACAGGTTTAATTAATATACTTATTGAATACTTTGCTAAACATTGTTTATAATATTATTACTGTTTAAATAAAAAAAAAAATTGTGTTTTATATTGATACCGAATATTTTAAAATAACTAACTATCATAAATCATAAATTATAACTAGGTGTGAAGTATATCCATACGTATTACTGTCAATATTGTACTCATAGGTATATAGTTATAATAATTGACGATTCATTTTCTTAATCAAGTTTTTTTTTTTTTTTTTTAATATGATTTCACAACGACAATAATATTTTGCCATTACTATACTTTGGAAACGATTAAATGAAGTTTACAATAATTCTTAACCGTTGCCCCTTTCAGTCGATCAACCCTTGAAGGCCACCACCTCGGTTCAAGGCACGATACCGCTATACATTATACATAGGACACACATGTAGATGACTACAAGACAGTCATACAGTGTCCTTCAGAGGACCAACACAGAGTCTCTAAACGGGACCAATAAATTTGAAGTCGACTGCATGCGCAGCGATTGTCAAAACTCTTGGTATAGCAAGTCGCCAGTGTGTGCACACTGACTTAGCAGCCTATTAACATTTTATTACAACAATTAACCTTTTCACAAATTATTAAATATCAAATATTTCTCTGTGCGAGTGTGGAAGTGTCTTTACGTTCGTACATATAAATCAGTGTCTGTGTCAGTTATTAATATACACCTCAACTCCAAGATAATTACAGTCGACTGTTGAGAGGCTAATCACCTGCAAATCAAGGTCGACGCCGATCGAGGTAAGTGATTTTATATACATAGAAAACTACGCTACACAGTCACCCTGTTCGGCTCTCGAACACACTTATCCCCAAAGTAATAACCTTAAATACTGGTATCGATGAATTGGTACTACACATATAAAACCACCACTTCATCGCTTTATTTTTGAGTTATTACACCGGGAAAATCTGAGAACTTTGTGTAAACAGTAATGCTTTATTGCATTAAATCCGAGGTGAAAATGATCTTCAAGTTAGTTGGTCATTGGCACTCATGTATAATATAAATGCTTTATTTCGACACGAACAAAACGATTATTATCATCCACAATAGTAGGTGATATAATTTTATTACGGTGCAATGTTTTAACTTTAATATAACACACTGCATTATAGTATCGTGAGTTTTTGGCAAATCCTTATTGTTCGTAGTCAAGGATACCATTATGCTCCGAAACAACCGAAATATATAGAATTCGGCAAGAATGCGATTGACTGGAACAACTAAAGGTAAACAGAAATATCATATTGTTTACGCATTCTGTGTAGAAATGGAGCAATATCATTCGTAATAATGTGTAAAGGGGCGTATAACATGTTGGTCGTAGTATAGTCCTTTGAAGCAATTCCTAGACGAACAGTCTAAATGAGTGCCGTTGTTGAGATTAAACTCTTCTACAATACCGCTTGCTTCTCTCAGCTGAACCGCTCCGGGCACTACTATCAATACAACGTAGGAAGTTAGTATGATGAGAATCGACAGTAGAGTTCCCTTTGGTACCGAAGCACTGGGATCCAATAGTCATAACTCGTAAAACGTTACTTGTTGATTCGTGGTAAACACTATAATGTAACATTTTATTCACTATTTTCATCAGGGTTCAATTCAAAAGTTGTCATAAGAATTAGTTCAATAAAATTATTCTATTTCAGGGTATTTCGGTTTTAATAGATAATCCTCTCTACCCTTTGATTTAATATGTGCTCTCCTTGTATGTTATATAAAAATAAAATAATATGAAATTGCACAAAATGTTTTATAATATTCATATAATATGTTATGAGAGAAAGAACAGTAAAATGATATATTTATTGTACAAAAGAATATTATGTTTAATTTTAAATCTTAAGTGCTGAAAAAAAATATAACATGTGTTTATATAAAATATGTAAAAATTTAGTACATAAGAGAAGAGCAATAATAAATGCATATTCATAGGTAAATCTAAATAAGTAAAACCTTAAAAATGTCTCTTCGGCAAATATTGAAATATTAAAATTTAAAATTCAATAAATAAAATAATTCAAGAATAAAATGTTTATAATATTAAAAAAAGCAACAATTCTTGTAAATAAGCAAATGGCAGTATTGTGTATGATTATTTAGTTATAGATAGTTGAAAATTTTGTTTAAGACTGTTCATAAGTTTATTATTGTTCTAATAAAAAATAATATTTAATCCTTGATTGGTCATTAAATCCAACATTTAAAAATAATAATTTATTACAATTTTCATCTAAGTATCTTCTTATCTACTATCTAGGTGTGAGGTATCTTCTTACGTATTACCGTCAATATTGTATTGTTAGATAATATGCTAATAATTATAGTACGATTAAATTATGAGTTCTACTAATTTACTACGAATTTACTTTTTCACCGGATTATGATTTCACAATGACAATAATGTTTTACCATTACTATACTTTGGAAACGATTAAATGGATTAGGCACTTGAAGTTTACAATTATTCCTTCCGGGAACATCTGAGAACCTTGTATAAACAGTAACGTTCTATTGAGTTCACTATATGGATTGAATCCAGACCGGGGCGAAAAGGATCTCAAAGTTTAACTGTCTTTCGTTCTGATAATATATTACAATTTTTTATTTCAACTCGAACAAAACAGTAATTATCATCCGTAGGTGAAATCATTTCATTATGTGTTTACGGAACACACTGCACTGGCACCGTAAGTTATTGGCAAATCCTTACTGTTCGAAGTCAAAAATTGTTCTATTGTGGATCAATGTGAACTGACACTTATTATTATATAGGTTACCGGGGGATTGGACTATCGGGTCTGTAACTTGAATGTGTGAGGTGATTTTATAGTGGGCACGTTTTTATATTATATATAGGTACACTTGTTGTACCTATACCTCTTATTGTATTATCTAAGCGTTAGCAGTAAGAACGGGGCCCGTATTTCCATTGATTATAATACACGGCGGTAATCCTCTAGTAACGGTTTCCATCCAACACATGAATAATGTGTTAATACGCTTATTAGTTCTGGGAGTCGATCTATAAAATATTATTAATTCCTTTATTATATAACAACATTATAGATTTTACATTTAGATGTACAACAGATATTGTATAACTTACAAGATGATAAGATCCGATTTTAATGAGTGCAGTTCAATCAAATCTCTTAAAAACAACGTTTCAGCCACGATCTCTTTATGTGAATGATATTCATCAAATTGATTTCCTAAAACGTTAAATCATGTCGTACAAAACCACTAATACGCTAAACTTATAATACTTTAATTGGATACAATAAAACATATGTAACGATTTAATTATCTGTAATATAAAGAACCATTGATCTACTCGGTTAAACAAACATTACATCTAAAAGTAACAAGTCAATTAGTTACCTATGGTAGGTGAGAGTTTTTTTATTATTATTATTATTATTTATTTATTTTAAGCACAACAAAAAATTGTTTATGATAGATGGATACATATATTTGTACGTATATTTTCCCGTATTTTCTGTGAAGTCTTGGTTAAAGTACTAAAATTGGACAATACGTTTTATGCGGCATTTAGATCAAATATTTAGTGATACGTACAGTGGCAGGATTTCTACATTTTAATGGGTGAGTTCTGAAAAATTAAAAGTATTTCTAAGTTCTACCACGTACCACGTGTCAAATTCTCAATTGTAATCATGGAGACATGGAATACAATCGGTACAGTATGCAGTCATCGTTTGTCGATCATTGTCATTATGATAAAATTGAAATAAAACTAAATATATTAATTAGTGATGAAAACATTTGGAATTCGCCGAAGTTTGAAAGATCGGACTTTTAAAATCCGAAATCCGAACTCGTAATTTTTACTGTAAATCTGGATTTTGGATTTTAAGATATTGATTTAGAATTTTTTATAATAAATATATAATATCAACAAATTTTTTTATTATTGAATTGATATATTTAAAATGTTATTTATAGTTTTTACTCAAACACTCATAGTAACTTCAAAACATCTAACAAAATAAAAATATACATTAAAGCCGTAGATAACAAAGTAATAGTTCAGGGCTTTTAAATACATTTATAAGTTATAGTATGAATATTAAATTAAATTAGTATTATCATTTACTAATATCAGAACAAATATCTATAAATAAACATAAGAAAATAGATTTATGTAGTAGTTTATATAAAATAACAATAGACAATAAATCACTCCGTTCAGAATCTAAAATAACATTAAAATATTAAAATTATATTTCAACATTTTAAAAATATTATTCTTATTAATTTCAAATACATAAGGATTACACCGGCGTCTGGGAGGGAGTACAGACCCTATGGACCCCCACTCTCGTAAATCCGCCACTGGTACGTAGACATAGAGATAGTAGGTAACTTAAACCTACTGCTGTATTATATACCCACCCGTCGATAATATTTTAAAATCATATTTTTTTACCTTTGGAGTCTATACGTTCTAGTAGAGTAGTAAAATATGTCATTGTTGTAGGATTAGTGGTGCTGGTTAAAATGATATCCAAATAATCAAAATTGACTCGATACATGGATAGCAATTGTTTTAATCTAGAAAAATTTAAAAATACAATAGTTACAAATGAGTCAATCGTGATTTTCATAGGGGAAAATTTATGATAATATATTAAATAATTTTGTATTTAATTTACCTATCCATTCATTGACATGTGGATAGTGTTTACCACTAGAAAAGTATATGGAAAATATATATTGTTAAAATTATTACACACCACAATAATAATAATAATATTACCTATGTAAAGGTAAATTCCGACAAAAATAAATAAATTATAAAAAACTTATATACTTTAGCTTAAATATTATTTTATTTACATTTTGAAATAAGTATTTCAAACATTATGGTAGAAAATCGGAAAAATAAATACAATTTCTAAAATCTAGATTCTTATATTTGATTAAAAAAGTATTGAATTGGTATAACATTTTATCTCTAGAATTCATTATAATTTTATTTAAAATAAATAATATAGTTAATATGCATTAGTTTTATTTATTAATCAAAGATGGATAATTATTATTACTTGTTTTTCTCGTTCGACAAACATTCTACATTGTCCGTAACCCCGAAAATTCGAAACTTACAATTTTTCCATTTTCTCCTTGATCGTAATATACATGTAAGGATTAAAGCTAAACCTAGAAAACATTCAATAACATTACAATACTACACAATGATCATTACTGTACTTCATAAGTATTTCACTGCAAACTTCAGGTGTTGGAAATATTTGAATAATGTACATACCTCCGTCGTTGTACAACCACCACACATCCACTGTTCCGTGAATCCGTTTATTCTTATTGTCAAATGAAAATTCATTGTCCTCAATGTTTAGAAAACAATCAGATATCCTACACAATTTTATTATATAAGATGAATTATTATTATAATAATTATTATTTTATTATATAATATGAAATAGGATTGGAATAGTATTATAATGTGTTATTGAAAATATATTTATTAATCATATACTTTTGATGGTTGTGATTATTTTTATTCGATAATTGTGGAACGTCTTTATTTTTTAAAAACATAGAATCTCGAACTGTTGATACGCGGGCAATGATTGTTGCCATTCCATTCATATTTGCAACGCTAAAAAGATATACATTAATTTGTAATACATTACATTTATAATAATATTAAAGAATATTATTCATATTAATCAAATGAAAATAAAAACATTAATAAGTAGCCATATAAGTACTTGAAAACATTTAAATAAGTTCGAAGATCTTCATACGGGCAATTCAACCAATCGGATTTGTATCCGACCAAAACTATATTAGCTCTCAACTGTCCGTGGCCACAATTATATACCATATAAGTTGCTACGTCCAATTCGGAGTTATCAAGTATAAAATAAAGAGATTTTACTTTGGACTGTTTCAACCACATATTTCCATTGGCCAGTAGAATTTTCTTTCGTTCGATATCAAGTGTCCCCTTTTATAAATATAACCATAATATTACAAAATGTTTTAACGGTCCATAATATTATTTCATTATATTATATAATTATTGCCAACCATCTCCACATTGACACACATTTGGACACCATTGTTCTTAGTGATCAAATGAGCTAAAGAAATCAAATTCTTCCTTGACTCAGGGTTTCCAGAAAGTACCATTACGTTTGGTAGAAAGTTTTTGACGTGATATTTTACAGCGTTGGCATCGTATATGTGGTTTACAACATCTGTAAGAAGTTGTGTTTGCATCGAAGATCCCCAATTTAACTCTATTGATTGAAGGAGGTTTAATGCAACACGATTAAGAGTATAAAAAAAAATATTATAAGTTGATTAGTTATGAAACTTGACAACCCCAATATTGCTATTACCGTCATGTTTTCTTGCTGCAATTGTGTACAAAACACATATAGCACAAACAACAATTGCTGACATTTTCTTGTCAATAAATAACATTATGGAAATACAAATAATAGCTCCAGCAAGACTTAGCCATTTATTGTAAAACTAGAAACACAGTTAAAACATAATTATATCTTGTACATTTAATTGTTTAATACAGAAGTGACGAATATTTTATACCTTGTACGATGGTCTCCAACCCAAAGGTTTAAAGTATGCGACGTGAAAAGTGCAAAAATTTAATAATGCGTATGCAGATAAGTAAATTGTCGATATTAACGATGCAATATCGTTTAGTTCACCTAAAAAAGTTTACGCTGAATAAATAAAATATATCATGAAAAAAAATCATTAGATCCGAGTAGGTTATATCCGATATCCTTATTTCGATAATCACGTCCCGTTGTCCCAACAAAATATAATCGAGGTACTTTGATCCCGTTTTAATCCTATTATTTCTATTTTATTTGTATACGAGAATAAAAGTAAATTTATGTAGAAAAATCATTATAAAATTCATAAATAATAAAAATGGTTAATACAGTATTTTTCATATTTATAGTTAAAGAAAAAAATAATAATTGATAATAATTGATGTGTATAACTATTAACTATATACAATGTACTTTAATACATTAATAATAAAAAGTAAATAATTTGATCGCTATTAGAACTTTTAAAAATTATTGCAATGTATTAATTATAATTTTTACAAAAATAATATTTTAAACCGCATTAAGAGAGAATAAGTAATTACTCTTTTTTTATTTTTCAGAGGTCACCCAAAGTCAGATTAAACATTATAATACATTGTAACTATTATGGCTTGTTAATTTAATCTGTCAGCAACTTATTATAATGTCTCCTTGATTTTCTGCTTGGCATTAGGTAAATAAATAAATAAAATATATATTAATATGGACCATATTATTATTATATGGACTCGGCTTATTGTTTTTAATGATTGCATGAAAATGATATTTTTCAAAATGAACAAGGATATATATTATATTATGATTGACTTACGGTTTACTCGTTTAAAATTTGATATATTATATGTTCTATACTATAATGAACTTTGATAAAAAATATTTTTGATTAAATTATACTGATTCATTATTGTATTTTACCTATCATTTAATTATGCTTATATTACCTATAATGAGTAATGTGGACGACACAATCATGGCGACCAAATGTGCACGATAGGGTTCTTGAGTTTCTCCATAGCCTTTTGCTAGATATTTTAACGGTGGGTAAACCTCATCTTGGCCCATTCTTTGTAAAAGTTTCGGAACGGATATTAATGCTGTCAAAGCCGTACTCAGTGTAGCTCCGAAGCAACCGAAATATATAGAATTCGGCCATAATGCGATTGATTGGAACAACTAAAGGTAAACAGAAATATCATATCGTTTACACATTCTATGTAAAAATGGTGCGATATCATTCGTAATATTGTGTAATATGGTGTATAACATTTTCGTCATTATATAGTCCTTTGGTGCAATTCCTCGACGAACAGTCTAAATGAGTGCCGTTGTTGAGATTAAACTCTTCTACAATACCGCTTGCTTCTCTCAGCTGAACCGCTCCGGGCACTACTATCAATACAACGTAGGAAGTTATTGTGATGAGAATCGACAGTAGAGTTCCCTTTGGTATCGAAGCACTGGGATCCTATAAAATGATGGATAATATGTACACGTGGTTCAATGGGTCCAATGTGTATAATAATATATGGTTTGTGTACGTACTTTAAGATCTCCGGATATATTTGCCCCGGCTTGTATACCGGTGACGGATGGAAAAAAAACTGCGAAAATCGAAAAAAAATCTTGCTGAATATTGTTTTCAAATCTATAATCTGAGTACCAATTCTTCTTAAACGTTTCCACTGAAACGAAATTAAATGGTAGTCAATAACATTTTTCAATTGCATATGAAGAACTGAGTATTATATTGTCTTACTGCTAAGTCCGGTGAAGCCTGATGCCATTTCGTATGTACTGGAAGGACCCATACATGATCCGATTACTACGTTGAATATCCCGATTATTATTGCTTTTAGAAGTATATTTTGTACCTGAAACAAAATTTTTTATAAATTTCTCAAAACGTTATGATATTATACATGCATACAGACCATCGCCTCTCTATCCATGCCAATGCAACATAGTGTACTCATAATTATTATAGAGAAAACTCCGAAAGCTCTGAATACAAAATTTTCGTTTAATATTTCAATGTTGTACGAATTTAACATTGATCGTAATGACAAGCAAAACCCAATCGTGTTCATAGCCGCTGAAATTGTGTTGGCAAGTGCCAATAAAATGCCAATTGACCCTCCGAATTCTGGACCGATTGATCTAGAAATGATAAAATAAAGACCTCCTGAAAGAAATCATGTTACAAAAAAAAAAGGAATCATTAGCAATTTTTCGAGACAATTTACTATTTAAAACTTAACTTTTAAAATATATTCCTAGGATAGCTAAATTTAGCATATTATACTTCATAACAGTATTAATTTTACTTATTTTCTTTAAAAATTTGTTTTATATAACGTATTATAATACTTAATACTACAACTTCAATCATTATTCCGTATTAAATCGATAAAGTCAAAGGAATCAAATCTTATTATTAAAACTTAATGAAAAAAAAAAAATTAAAAGAGTGAAATGAATATCGAATAATGTGGGGTAATTCGAATAGACATTTTTATTAATTAGAAAGAAAATAATAAAAACCGAGAAATAATAAATAAATATTTCAAAAATACGTTAGTTAATAATATTAGTAATCGAAATATATTTCAATAGTACAATACTAATAACATTTGTATGTGTTACGTAATCCCAAAGTTGAGTTGATGCCATAATACAGGTTAATAATAATGAGATACAATAATGTTCGTTTCTTTAAAACGTGTATATTACTTCGAAATGTGTTTTTTTGTTTTATAACTTTTTCCAACAAAATCAATACCAGTTATTAAATAAATTTTCAAATTCCAACTTCTTAAAAAAGGTTTAAATCTTAACGTGAATCTATCCAAAAATATTTGAAAATTATATATAACCATCAATGAAGTACAGAAACATAATAAATCTCTACGGTTTGATCAATTTATTTTTATGCCCAATGCATACAATATACGAACGTACTGTTTTTATCTTTATTAGTTTCAGATAATTAGCTAGAATCAGATTACTATAGTCTATAATATACAGTCCATAATTTAAAACGCCAAACGACAGTAGAACCTAGATTATCAGAACTAATTGGAACCGCACCTAGTTCGGATATGCAAAAGTACGGATATTGGAAATTTATAAAATTTTATAACTACCTTTTAATTATTTATTATTATGATTAATATTTCATTAGAATTATATACATTACATTATCAGAAATACAATACATAATTAGAAATACATTACATACATACATACATACATACAATACACATACATACATACATTAATACATACATAGACACATCTAATGTTTATTATATTTTTTTGGAAAAAATTGTTGATCTAATAATGATACACGCACGTAAAGTGCGTATTAATAATAATTCAAAAGCAAGAGTTATGATAAATTCGATAAACCAGCCGCGGATAAGAGTTTTCACGTTCAGATAACAGAACGTTTGGATACGCTAATTGTAGTTCGGATAATAAAAAGGGTTCGTATAACGGAGTTATGGATAATCGAGGTTCTACTGTAACCGTAACTGAAAACTTACATTATTTAATTAATTATAAACAATAAATTCAATACTTTAACATACGAATATACAACAGTAATAGAAGTTATAAATTATAACAATTAGTAAATTAGTATAACTGTATAGTTAACAGAAACGTTAAAAAAAGTAATATTATAACGAAGATTTTAATATTTCATTGCGGTTTCAGGAATGGCGAAGTCCTGATACTAAAAATATTTAAACATTTATTATAAGTATTCTATATTATTTTTATTATTAAATTAAGACTACTAAGAGACGGTAATGTAAACATTTTTTACTTGTTTACTGAATAAATGCAATAAATACATTTATATGAATATACTTTTTTTTAGTCGTTCATATAAATGTATTATAATATGATTCAATATGTTATACTAATAATTTAAAAAAAAAATAATTCCTTACCTCCTTTTAATTTTCCATTCGTACTGATTGCTGACAGTGAAAATGTAGTGGTAAGAATGATGATCAGTGAAATGAAAATGATCACTACGGAGTCAAGTACTCCCGCTTGCCCTAAAATCCAAGGCATTCGCAAAAAGAGCATCACGCCCCATATACTGAGTAGACACGGAACCAGGACACCTTTGACCCATCCCAATTTTATTCCGGGACTGTCTTCTGATTTATTTTGTTCATCGTGGACCAATCGATCGAACGACTGAAACTGTAAAAAGAACCGGATGGGCCTCGCTCTTTTGTACAATTGGGGGTGGAGTGCACCTCGTTCATAGAATAGGTCATTACAACGGATTTGTTAAATTTGAATGTAATGATAGATATCATTTTATACGAATAATGATTCTGAACGGAGTTAATATGTTTGTTTAAAATGGGTATATAATAATGTAGTATTTTATATTTAAATTGAAATATAATGCAATATAGTATGCAATTTCGTAAAAATTTAAATTTCAAACAGTCATAAAATTTTTTCATTTAAGTCCGGTAGAATTTTATATATTATATATTTTTAAAAATTAGCTAATAGACAACCTAGTGTTAACATTTTGAACCTTAAGTATAAACAGAAAAAATTTTATGAATTTTCAACTACAAAATAACTTGTAAATTATCGCGATATTAACACATTTTATACAAATTTGAGCTTTATGGGCTTATAAAAAAAATTTGAGTGAAACGATCTCCGATATTTTTTAGTTACGATTAGTTTAACTTATTATATACCTTGTATTAAATTTTCAAGAGTTTTCGGTCAGCCAATTAAATTTTGTAGATGTTAAGAAAAAAAATGTTTACAAAAATCGAAAATTTAATATGTCTATAAATAAGTCAAAATACTTTGAAAACTTAACCATGTATAAAGAACGCCAATATAAAGATTTGGTGAAAATTTCAAGTTGTTGCAGTTTTTCGTTTTTGAGTTAGAGCATTTAAAAAAAATGTATTTTGTAAAAACGTGATTTTGCATAAAATTTCCCGTTTTTTTTGTAATTTTTTTATTGTTTTTTTCGATTTTTTTAAAATGTATTGAAAAAGTTGGATTTTCGACTTACCCAAGTACCATCTACATTCACTTTTCTTTCAGAAAAGTTGCTGTTTAAGAAAATCGAATCATTTTTTACCGCCAAAAAAGGTGTCGTCAGATACAAAAAAAAAAAACAACACTTTGTAAAATCAATAGATTCCATCACTCCGTTCAAAATCTAAAATCGTATTAAACACGTACACCGTGCATGCATGTATGATTATGTTACAGGTGTGTTGTATCTACGGGCTTGTGACAATGCCACAGTGGACACTCTAGGCGGCCCCCTCCTCGAAGTATGATTTTAGTACTATTTTCTTGTCAAGTTCATAATATTATAATATGTAACTTTTAAGTGGGTTAGGTTAACAAGTGGCTATACACGTTCAGCTTTACTTGCAAAAACCGGATACAAGTTCAAATCTGATTTACGCAAATACATGAACGTGTAAACAGATATTCGAACGATAATGTGTTTTATGTAAATTATGGCTTGCGTGAATTCCGGTATTGCCTGTTTTTAAAAAAAAAACAACTTAATTTTCTCAAATATACGTGCTCCAGTCAGTTGGCGCAAGTACAACGGAACGAGTACCTGACCCAGTGCGGCTGCACATTTAGAGTTCAGTTTGTTTGTTTATTATTGCTTTATCTCTTGTTATGTATTTACCTATTGTACTCTTGTAATTGTTGATATCTAGTTTTAAATTTCAAGTTTTCATTGTACATCACATTACTGACTATAATGTTGATACTTTACTTAATGTTATTATATTAGTATTATTATTATTATTATTAGCCATTATTGAATATTTATATTATTTAGGTACGTCAGAAAATGTTAATAACGTTCTTCTTGTTCTTGTACATCACATTACTGACTATAATGTTAATACTTTACTTAATGTTATTATATTAGTATTATTATTATTATTAGCCATTATTCAATATTTATATTATTTAGGTACGTCAGAAAATGTTAATAACGTTCTTCTTGTTCTTGTACATTTATTTTTTCCAAGTCTGCAGTGTAAAAATGATTGACTTTGATGAGGTACAAGCATATCATTTTTACATAAATGAAAAACGTACTATTACAGTGTACATAATTCTGGCTGTACATAACACGCGTTTAATTATAGGCCGTGTACTAACGTAAAATTATCCCTAAGTCAACGGCTTCAAAAATCGAATATTGACTTCGGGTGATAATTTTTAATTCCTCTATAATTTCGAATGGAAATGTATTATTTATTTCAATCTCACAGTCGTAGAAAGTGTCATTTACAATGATAAATTCCTCTTCATTTATACAGTAGTTATCCGCAAGTTTGTTCAATGATATATCATTCATATATTATAATGTATTGAAATACTCGAAGATGTAAGATAGCATGTTCTTACTTTTAATTATCGTTCCACGATTATTTTTCATGTATCTTTCAGCCTTTCCACTATCATTTTCACTCTTTGTCCGAAAGGGCGTAAATAAATAATAATAGTAATATCTATATTTATTTTCTTTACGTTCATAATAAATATAATATAGTAATACATAAAACAGCGATGGACGACCTAGAAATATGCTTAAACTATTTATAAATTAAAATTGTTCAATTTATCACGAGACACGTGTGCATGGTGTGCAAAAACATAGTTTTAATACATAATATATTATAATTTGTAACATTATATTATGTGTAGACATTAACAGTTAAATATTATAATCATTAAAAATTGATAGAGAACATACTAGGTAGCTATAATAAATAAATATATAAATAAATAAAAATATTATTCTGTGAAAAAAAAAAATGAATTTAAAATTTTATTATTGCCGCATACATGATAGATCAATTCAAAATAAGAATAAATATTTCTACGGTACCTGATCGACCCACAGAGAATTGTAACTTTTTAATTTCTTTTCTGTGTCTTTTTCAGTCATGTTTGCAAGCTGACAAAATTATGACAACTACGTAAATAAAAAAAAAATGAAGTTTGAATAGGTATCGTATTAATACGTATACCATAATTGAGTTATTACAATATTATAAAACTAATGTAATAACTTTAGGTCGGACCATACATGCAACGAGATCTTTACGATAGATAGACGCAATGGGATATTTGACCATGACGATCAGATATTATAATATTATATACGCATTTCTCCTGGGGCTAATAATAAAATATATCGCTGGTTGGCTGCAGTAAAGCTTAAAATTAATGTTATGTACACAGGGTATTTTTTGAAAAATACAATTAATTTTTTATCAACAATGTACAATTTTAATTTGGTAAATTATAAAAATTATACAAATGAATAATATTTGGGTCATAGCTATTGTTTGGAAATATATACCAAATTCTTTGGAACTTTTTTATTACATATGACTAATACAGTAATACAATTATTATATAGGTGATATCATGCAATATAGTTGAGTTTTATATCTGTACAGAACAATTGTAAACACTAAACATAATGTAAGACTGAAAAAAATGTTGAAATTAAAACATTAAAAACTTCAAAAATGTATAACCTATCCTTATCAGTTCAAAGGTATACATTTTCAATGTCACAATTAAATGAGACTATATATATATATATATGTTTGAAAACAAACATAAATGTTCACCGCCGTACATCTATAGTATTTTAGTAACACTAATGAACATGACGTTATTAGTACATACTTACCTATCATTAACAATGTTAACCACATTATATACTTATTATATATTCAAAATAATTTCTATGACAATTTAATTTTGCGTGTCAGAGACAATAAGGATTTGTATCATATGGTTGAAATTTTTTTTATTTATGTTTTCATATTTACAACATAAATATTGGCACATTGCGTAATAACTAAATTGTATCGGTGTGCATTTTAGTGGCGGTTATACATGCTGTTCAAGGGGGGGGGGCGAAAAATAAAACCAATCCTCCCCCGGCCCCCACCCCATAGCATTATTATATAGAGTATATACAATATACATATAATATAAAATTACAACCATTTAGAAAAACAAATAGCATTTCAAAATAAAACATCAACGATCAAATATGAAATAATCAAATAATGAATGTCTAAATATCTAATACTGGTAAGTGATAACTATTATTAGTTAGGTTAAGCGTGCGTGACCGAGACATTAGGGTATGATAAATATACAAAACTATGATAAAATAGTATCCGTATTTAAAACGAAAAAAATATTTTTCTATCAAACCATAATGTACGAAAATTTGTAGTATGGTTAAGGTTAGGTCAGCTATATACTAAATTTAAAAAACCAATCTCAAGGGGGGGAGCGATCCACCTATCACCCCTTCCTTATAACCGCCACTGGTGCATTTGGGTTCCTTTTGAATTATATCGAAGATGAGGGAAAGCTCATCCCTTGGTAGCTAAACCAAAGTGATTTTTCAAACAGACGTGTATCAAGAAATTTTAATTGCATTTATGTTCTTAAAGTAAATTTTTAGATTTTTTTTTAATTAGCTGACAAATTATAAGTGTGGTGAATTATGAGACGAAAATTAATTTGCTTAAACAATTAGGGCGATAGGGCGATTCGTTCATAAATCGTGACTGGTAAATCAAAGAAGACTTCACAGTTTTCCGCCAGTTCTCCAGACTTAAATGTCAATTAAATCCAGATTCTACAGCCTTACGGCTTAAAATAATACCATTTGAACCAACAATATATAAATATATTAACTCATCTTTATGGACCTTATCTATATGTTATAATTAGTGGTTTAATTGGCGGCTTCAAATCTTAAGTCTCGAACCACACGAATTAACGAGAAATCCTTAGTTATATACCTAAGCATTGATTAAATATTAACTAAATATTTAATCAATGATATAGGTATCAATAGTATCATAAGACTAAACATTTGAAATATACTTATACATATTGGCTATATATACTTAGGTAGGCATAATATATATGTGTATTATATAGGTATAACATGTACGGTCTGTAATTTAAAAAGTTGTTAATGATGTATTTGAAACAAATTATTATTTTGAAAAGCTTATCTATCGGTGTCATTAAATTCAAACAATATCCAATTATATAAATCTTACCTAATGTGGATATCAGCTAAACAGTCGTTTTGTAATTTATAGGTACTTCGTGTAAAAAAATGTTGTTTTATGTATTCATTATGAACGTCCAACATACATTTTAAAAATACTTCGACCAATACTTTGTTATTACATACTTTTTTATAACCTATTAGTAATATTTATACGTAATATTAATTAAAATATTTACTATGAGTATAGTAATATTAATTATATTATACTATTAGCTATTAATTATTATATTATACATGTATTAGGTAAATATGTATTTTATTACACAACAATTAAATATACAACACTGTAACTCGTGTAGTAGTCATTGGATGGACTCCATTGCTTCAACGTTCAATATATTCTTTAAGAAGAAAAAAAAAATGCCTATAATAAGTAAAACCTATGTCGAGTTTCATAAGTAATAAGTAATAATCTTTAACTGGATTTAAATTAAATAAATATATTATATAAAATAATACAAATATTAACGGGGAGGGGGTAAATGTGATGAAAAATTAATAACCTGTCGTTTATGTATATATAATGTTAGCAATTGTACTGACCTCATCATAAATGTCAAAAAAAAATAAATTATGATCTGATTAATAATTTAATTTTATAAACCTAAATATATAGTTATTAATGTCATAGGTAGTCGACATTAGTGTAATATTCATTGAAACTTAAGCACTAGCTGTAACGGTTTGCGTTTTATTTCCTTGGATAATAATACACGGTGGTAGCCCACTGGTAACAACTTCCAACCAGTACAAATGTATTTGCTCAAAATTTTCTTTAGACTCAGAAATGGATCTATGTAAATATAATGCATAATTTTTAATAACTTTAGTTTATACATTAAAATGTTTGCATGCTTAAATAAATCTGATTATCAAGTATTTACTTACATGATGATTAAATCCGATTGCATTGAATATGTTTCCAGTAAATCTTTTACATACAAAGAATCAATCAAATGCTGCCTGTTATGAGTGTTGCAATTTGTACCTCCTAAATAGATGCATTTAAAAAATAATTAATATATTTAAGAGTGAACATTCAACTCAACTTAAAGTATGGCTAATATCTAACTAGTAAGTTGTATAAAATCCAAAAATTAATTAATTCCATGAAAAAGTAGTAGCTTAAAAAAAAAGCTGATTTTTTATTTTGGTTTATTTAAGAGCTTTTTGTAGACCTAATATAGCTCAACAGTTAAATCATACAATTCAATTTTACCATAAATTAAAATATCAACAAAGACAATTTTAATGAGAACAATATTTGATAGTAAAAAAAGATAGAATTTCAATAATCAATGATCTTGAATGGTTTATCGTTTAGATTAAAGGATACGGATGATTATCATCCATAAACGAAAGAACGAATGATTTACGAATATAGAAAGATATATATATTATGTAGGTAACTATTAAAGTGAACAATTAGACAGCGAGATTAATAATGAGGGTAGATAAATGCTATGGGATATTTGTATCCTAACAATTATAAAAAATGGATAAAATTAGGCCTAGACAGATTTTTTGAAGACGTTTGACGAGTAAACCCGTAGAAAAAGAAATAATGGAATGATAGAAGATTTAAGAGTTCTTTGAAAAATCGGATAATAACATCCCGGTTGGTTGTGTGTGATTATGATCGTCTATGAGTAAAGAAATCGAGACTTTGGACTTGATGAGCGGGATGAGCTGAACTTGGAATGACGGGAGTAAATTTCTTCTTTAACCTTTGATTGTACGTTGAACATTCTTTATAAGAAGCTGTGTGATACTCTGCACAAAATGAGCATTTAGTCGGTTGTTTGATTATTTCCGGTCCTGAGTACACACCTCAGACGAGTGATCCTGCCCGGCCCTATACTTTTACACGAGAAAAACGTAACACGATTGCAGTGCTTAAAGATAGTGCGATTGCGCTCGACAAAATGTCCAAAATGTTAGGGCTTAAAGTGAACACAATCCGCAGGAGGAACTCAAATACCGAAGAAATTATAAGCCGTTCCATGCAATATCTTATAGAAGATACACAGTACAGTATACACCATACATCGTGTGCGAATAATTTTATCCTCAGGACACTTTTTTAGATTCTGAACGGAGTGATAGAATCTATTGATTTTACAATGATGTGTGTTTTTTTTTTTTTTTGTGTCTGACGATAACTTTTTTTGCAGTAAAAATGCTTCAATTTGCTTAAACAGCAACTTTTCTGAAAGGAAAGTGAATGTAGATGGTACTTGGGCAAGTCAAAAATACAACTTTTTTAATACTTTTTGAAAAAATTGAAAAAAACGATAAAAAAATTACGAAAAACCGGGAAGTTTTACGCAAAATCACGATTTTACAAACTACATTTTTTTAAAATGCTCTAACTCAAAAACGAAAAACCGCAACAACTTGAAATTTTCACCAAATTTTTATATTGGTGTTTTCTATACGTGATTAAGTTTTCAAAGTATTTTGACATATTTTGACTTATTTATGGAGAATTTAAATTTTCGATTTTTGTAATTTTTTTTTTTAAACACCTATAAAATTTAATTGGCTGGCCGAAAACTCTCGAAAATTTAATACAACGTTTATAATAAGCTTAACTTTCCTTCACTAGAAAATTTCGGAGATTGTTTCACTCAAATTTTTTTTATAAGCCCATAAGTTTACCTTCAAAAATATAAAAATAATTTCTACCAGACATAAAAGAAAAAAAGACCGGGTGGGCCTTACTTTGCTGTACAGTTGGGAGTGGAGTGTACCTCGTTTATAGGATAGGTCATTCTTACAATGGATTTGTTAAATTTGAATGCAATAATAGATATCATTGTATACGAATAACGATTCTGAACGGAGTTAATATGTTTGTCTAAAATGTGTATATAATAATATAATATTTTATATTTAAATTGAATTATAATACAATTTCGTAAAAATTTAAATTTAAAACATTTAAAACTAAAAGTTGCTGTTTAAGCAAATTGAAGCATTTTTACTGCAAAAAAAGTTGTCGTCAGACACAAAAAAAAAAAAAAACACATCATTGTAAAGTCAATAGATTCCATCACTCCGTTCAGAGTCTAAAATTTTATGACTGTTTTAAATTTAAATTTTTACAAAATTGCATTATAATTCAATTTAAATATAAAATACTATATTATTATATACATTTTTAAGACAAACATATTAACCCTGTTCAGAATCGTTATTTGTATACAATGATATCTATCATTGCATTCAAATTTAACAAATCCATTGTAATAATGACCTATCCTATAAACGAGGTAAACTCCACCCCCAACTGTACAGCAAAGCGAGGCCCACCCATTTTTTTTAATTCAAGCTGAGTATTTGATAAAGTAACATTACACATTTGAAAAATTTAATTAAAAATTATTTTTAAGGTTATTATTAAAGCAATTACAAACGTATGAACGTACTTCATATAAAAGTATAGGTTAGGTCAATAAAAATAATCACTTTAATAATGAGCGATTCAAAAGATTATTAAAAGAAATTATTAAAGCGGACGCTTATTCGGGGTTGTCAGAGGTAAGGGAACTGAGTCTTCCTGCGACCCACCTCCACTTCAACCCCTGTAAAACAGTAAAACATATAATATGTATATAGTCTTATAATAGCTAGTTACAATACTGTGTTAAATCTATAAACATGTTAATAAGTATATTAATTATTTAATTTTTATGCATACCTTGATTAACGAATTTCTCGGTCCATAATGTGGTGAAAGTTGTCATGGTTTTTAAACTAGTGGCATTTGCTAGTACAACATCTATAAAATCGAAATGAATTCGATACAATGATAACAAATGTTTTAACCTAAAAAAAAAAAAAACATTTTTATATTTATTGTGTCGTTATTCATAATAATTTATATAATAAATTTCTACACCTAGACAATCTTAGTATAAAATAACAATCCTTCACGGACACAATTTATTAAGCTATAAATTATTGAGAGTTATTAATTCCCAAGGCACGCATGTGCTTTTTATGTATGCAATTATTCGACCATGTTCCGTTCTATACGGTATTTAAAAAATAATAAATTTAATGGTAAATAAACATTTTGAGCTGAATCAAAAAATAATGGTTAAACATATGAACAAAAATTACACATAATATACAAAGCAATCTATATATAGACATCAATTTTTTATACTCTTATTTATGTCTTACACAATATAATTTTATTAATGCAACAGTATAATAATAAATTAGTTTTTTGACTTTATAAAAAACAATAATATACCTATAATTCACTTCATTTATTATCCGTACTACCTATTTTAATTCAAATAATTATTAATTATTAAATGTTTACAAAATAAACACAATGGAAAATTATGATAATTTATTAAGTACATTTTCTTTATATTCAATCCGATGATATTTATTTTTAAGTTTTATTAGTCTAGAATTCTGATGAGAATAAATTGTTGGTAACAAATATACGGAATCACGCCTATATCTTACAAGTAGGTAGGTATTTACTATCAAGGATATATGCCCAATTTGAGTATCTCATAGTCTAAACTCTAAACTCTGGGTGCTTATAATATTATTATAATAAAATAATAAATTAACTTCATGGTCAATTGTCATAAATTATAATAACTTGCAAGTTATGTATAGTAAGTTATCTATAGACATCATATAATTTTAAATACATAAAAAAAAAACTTATTCATTAATATAGTATAGAATATAGTATAGTATGATTTACTTGTCTTTCTCTGTGTTTAACTTTTCAATATCGTATGTGACACCAAATATTCGAAATTTACATTTTTTCCATGTATCACATGACCTCAAAATATGGGAAACAATCAATGCTAAACCTAAAAAGCGCATAATTGACTAGTATATAAACTATAAATACGGAGAATTAGATTATAATTACAATATTATATTTATATTAAAATTTCTTATACATACCTCCATTGTTGGATAACCACCACACATCCACCGTCCCTTCATTTCGTTTTTTAACAAACGAAAATTGGGTTTCCTGAATTTTCACGAAGCAATCGAGTACCCTGTTTTTAAATAAATCGAATATATCAAGGTGAATAAAAAAATGATTATTTAACTAATATTATATACTCTGATTGAACTTTTCCTTCCTCGCTGGTTAACGATTTACTGAGTAACTTTTTACTTTCACTGTACTGCGTTTTTTTGTTCACGGTTGATTTTTTGTCTTCTACGGTATTATCAATTGTTGTATCGAATGTATCAGTCGACGGAATTCGAACGATTATCGTCGCAAGTCCACTTATGTTTGCTGTACTTTTAATACAATATAATACAATTATTATGTAAGAATGTATATTTGTAAGCGCAACTTATTAAAAATGTATACTTTATTGTATTTAAATAAGTCTGGATTTCTTCGTCCGCACAGTTAAACCAATCGTTTTTATATCCAACCAGGATAATATTTGGTTTAAGAATACCGTAACCACAACTATCTATCATACGAACACCAGCATCTAAATTGATATCATCAAGTACGTTATACAAGGATTTGATACCAGATTTTTTCAACCAGTTCACTCCTTTCTTCAGTAATTGCTGTTTTCGTTCTAACATTAATGGGTCCTGTACAAAGAGAGTTAATTCAAAGTTTTAATTTTTAAATTTTATTAATTAATTTTTAGATCTTTTTTTTTCTGATAATTTTATAGTAGAAACGGATGAAATCAATTTCCATAAACATGTAATAACATGTGATAACATGCAATGTTTTCAAGTTAAAATTATACCATTCACGAAGCAACTTGTTTAGCTCACAATTAACGCAACAAATTATCAAACAATACAAATTCAGTAAACAATTTATTTAATAATAGATAATTACTTATAATTTAATAAGATCAAAAAAAAATAATACTAATATAACAGATATTTATTTATTGAACAATTTTTATATCTAAGCCATTTACTTCTTCGGGAAGTATTGTAACATACCAAAGTAAACGTACCTAAAGTGGTCAATAATGTTATAAGACTCATTACTGTTAATTGAAATTTATAATATAAAAATTAATCAAATTTACCAATTTATAATAATATTTAATTTAAATCATTCATCTCCGACATTCTATTACGCAAAGAACTTAAAAATATTAAGTAATCGAATAAAATAAATGGTGACATAAAATGGTATAAAAACTTAGACACGCTTTAAAGCACAATGACCTTATCCGCTCAGCCTCACTACTCTTTTGCACTTTACTACTTTAGTCGATTGATTAATATAATAAGTCATTTGTCCTCATTTCTCGTACTTGAAATACAGAAGAAATCAGAAAATTATTTTCATAAAATACAAACATTAACTTTCTAAATATGATATTTATATGATCTTTAGGATTTCATTATCCTGGAAAGTGATAAAAACAATACTGCATTTGAAGTAGATAATACAACGCATATAGCTTTAAAACTTCTTATATTCTTAATCGATGTTTATAAATGTTTATTTTATTTCATAAATTGCCAAAATTATTATAGTTATAGTTAACATTGATAAAATATTTTGTTATACACTTGAGATTAGTAACAATACAAGTATACGATATATAAACAATTCAATTAAAGGAATTTTCAAAAAAATGTTTACTGTAGGTATAAAACGCACCTTGAGTATATTGATGCACATTTGTAAACCATTATTATTTGTAATCAAATGAGCCAAATAAACTAGTTGTTTTCTTGACTCAGGATCTCCAGAAAGCACCATAATATTTGGTACATAGTTTTTGACATGGAACTGTACATTATCGGCTATGTACATATTATTTAAAATAGTTTTGATCTGTTGTATTTGTTTAGAGGATCCCCAATTTATATCTTTATTCATTTCGATGATATTTTGATTATGTATGGAAAATATAAACAACATTGATTAGTTTAAATTCATTATATCTCAGATGTTTAATATACTGAATTCTCTACCATCTTTTTTTTCGGCTGCAACTAAGTATAATAGCCCAATCAAACATCCAACAACTACTGACATTGTTCTGTCAATTAATATCATTATTATAAAACAAATAATAGCACCTGCAAGACTTAGCCATTGGTTATAGAACTAGATATAGGCACATGGTTAATTAGTATTATTGTGTTTTTATAAGAGTATTAGCCATTAAGGAATACCTTGTAGGATGGCCTCCAACCTAAAGGCTTAAAGTATGAAACGTGAAATGTACAAAAATTCAACAAGGCGTACGCACATAGGTAAATTGTCGAAATGAATGAGGCGATTTCATTTAGTTCGCCTGTAAACAGTATAATACGAATGCGGTAATAACGGGTACAAGAATAAAAATACAAAAATAAAAATAAAAATTTTTAAGTTAAAACAATTTTGTGAAGTATCCTTTAATCAGTATGAATGGTAATATAAAGTTAAGATAGAAATTTACAGTTGTACAACTGTATAAATAATAACGAAACATTTTTTTTTATTTATTATAATACCTATACCTTTGTTTTACTCGGTATACCTACCTATAAAAAGAAATATCGACGATATTGAAATGGCCAAAAAATGAGCTCGGTATGGTTCGTTAGATTTCCCATAACCTTTGGCCAAGTATTTAATAAATGGATATATGTCATCTTGGCCCATTCTTTGTAATATTTTAGGGACAGCGATTAAGGCAGTTAAAGCAGTGCTCAATGTGGCGGCGAAACAACCGAGGTATATGAGATATGGCCATAAAGAAATTGTCTGCATCAACTGAAAAAAATCAAACACAAAAAAATTATTGGTTATTCCGTAACATAACTGCATTCAGCAATTACATTACAAAGTAACAAGATTTTTATTTTGGTTTGCATGAACGAGACATTTTTGAATTTTAAGTTCCAAGCAAATGAAAGTGTTACTAATGGGTGGCTGCTTTCCTCAAAAATGTCACGTATTATGTATAAATGTTATTAAAGATATGATGAATTCTTTTTTTTAATAATTTGTATATAACTATTCCGTTTTACATCTACTTATTGTGCCAAAGTGGTATAGATTGTAGATTGCATTTAAAAAATAAAAAATTAATAAAAAGTTCCAAGTTTTATTTTGTTATTTAATTTTTTTTCATGATTTGCACACCTAGCTATCTAACAGAGTTTTTAGGTACCCAGTGAAGTATTTAACGTTAAGTCAGCAAATATACGGTAAGTATATATAGTTGATTATAACATATTTATATGATACACATGTTGGTAGGTATACTAGAACATTGGGCCAAATCTTTAGTCCCCCTATTTTTTCAGCTCGATTTCCGATAAACACAATTATCTTTACATTTTCATCGTGATATAATCCTTTGGAACAATTATTCCCTAGCGAACAGTTCAAATATAGACCGTCTTGAAGTTCATTTGGATTGCCGCTTGCTTCCCTTAAGTGAACGGCACCGGGTACGATTACCAACACAACATATGAAGTTATAGTGATAGCAATCGATAAGAGTGTTCCCTTTGGTATGGAAGTACTTGGATCCTAGAGAAATTATCATAATATTACACACCACATCACTATGTTAGTTAATATATTACGCGTATACTGTACACTGGCTGCTGCACATTATACTTGAACGTACCTTGAGATCGCCCGATATGTTTGCGCCGGCTTGTATGCCGGTAACGGATGGAAAGAAAACGGCGAAAATGGTAAAAAAAGACTGCTGGTCCCTATAATCTGAATACAAGTTCTGTTTTAATGTGGACACTGAAAAATAACTGCGTAAACAACGGTAGTGTAAATCGTGATAATAATATGTTTTCAATTGTTTTTACTGCTGAATCCTGTGAAACCTGAGGCAATAGCAATATTAGTTGTTGGTCCAATAAACGATCCAATGAGAACATCGACAATCGCACCGACAATGAAAACTAACAGCGCATCTTGAATCTTGAACGATCCGTAATTTTATAAGTGATATTTATACGTGAATTGTAAAATGGTCATTGAGGTTGAACTTTACTAACCTTGGCTTCATCGTCCATGCCACGGCAACACAATATTCCCATTATAAATATTGTTATGAGCCCGGTAAGTATGAATCCAAAATCAGAATCCAATGCGTGTATATTAAATAATTGCAGCAATGATTTTAATGATAAACAAAATCCAATTGTATTCAATGCTACTAAAATGGTGTTAGCTAATGCCAATAGGATTCCAATAGACGCTCCAAATTCTGGACCAATTGATCTGGAAATAATAAAATATAAGCCCCCTGAAGGGATTATATCATGTAAGTACACAAATATGTTTACAATAATGTATAATTTTTATTTTGTTTCATTTTAGTAATTAGTAAATCGATATAACTTTTATGACTTTAAGCCTGCAGTATTTTTCATATAATTATGGTGATTCATAAAAAAATTAACGTTTAAATCAGTGGTTCTCAACCTTTTTTAATGTGTCACCCTCGAAATAAAAAAAAAACGATATTGTACATTGAAAATTAAATATAAAATATGTAAAATTGAAATCATTAGTAATAATGATAATAAATTACGTCATAATAATTAGTATTCACTGCGCTATCCTGCTTGTCCCTACTTAGTGCTTTAGAACCAAATTTTTTATGTTGTGTTCAATACTTATAAGAAGGCTACGTAACTTGTACTTCGTACAAGTTACGAAGGCTCTTGTCGATCTAGCTGATAGGCATTCATATTGAATTTATAATTATATCGCGTTTGTTTTGTAGATACCTAAACAAATAAAACTATATTGTTTGAAAATAATAACAAATAAGGTATATGTTACGTTGCTCAACATAATACACAATAGCTGTATTTCAATTTTTAAGTCTTAGTGTAAATATAATGTATTATATTTAATATTTATTATGCTCAACACTATGCTACCGTCCAAAACAAGTACGCCACCCAACGAAAGACGTTATAGTCCACATTGAGAACCACTGGTTTAAATCTAAATTATTTGAAAAATTTAGAGTAAACTCACTACACGGACCATTTTATAAACACGCTACGACCACGAAACAGTGATCGCTCGTGATTGATATATTGCAAAAATATAAAATAACATGAAAAATATATTATGAATGATATTGAAAAAAAATAATATGTATTGCATTGTTATTTACCGTACGATATTACGTAATTGTCGAGCTAAATACTGATAGCTCTAGATACAAAAAAAATATGAAAAACACATACAAATAATGCATACCTCCTTTGACTCGTCCATTAGTACTGATTGCCGACAGCGAAAAAGTAGTGATGACTATGATTACAAGTGATATGAAGATGATTAAAATCGAATCAAGTATCCCAGATTGTCCTACTATCCATGGCATTCGTAAAAATAACATAACACCCCATATACTGAGTAGGCATGGATTCAGAACACCTTCGATCCATCCCAATTTTATGCCTTGGGTTACATCTAGTTTACATTCTTCCTCGTGTACAAGTTTCTCATAAGACTGAATCTGGAAATGTTTCGCATTGGTACTTTTATATTAGTTATGAAACGTTATTATACCGCTATATAACCACAAATGCAATACTGCTCAAATTTATAATTCAGTCATCGCACTTCGTTCATTGTTGTCGGCAGTATACCTGTATCAGGTACATAATTACTTAATAGGTATAGCCGTATAGGCACGATCAGTGCCGCCGTATCAGCTTTGAAATGGTCTAGTCAACAGCCAAATAAATTCACACACCATCTACCACCTCCATAAAGTATTGTTAATAACAAATTATAAAGAGACCCCTCCCCCCCCAAAAAAAAAATAAAATAGTCTAGTCATGATCAGACTTGAACCCCTTGTTCGACACCACTGGGCACGATATTACCATGAGTAATAGTTCGTGGTCAACGTTGATAAAAAGTAAAAACTATAACACAAACAAATCATAAAACACTTTGAACTGTCGGCCGCAACTTTAGCCGTGCGTTGGAATGTTGGAGTAATATTGTGGGCTGAATACGTTTTAAAAGTGTACAATTAATGTAGAATGTATAGACGGGACCGTGGAGAGAAATCAAGGGCCCTTAGGGACAAACTAATCCGCCCCCCCCCATACACACAGCCAAGTAATATATTAATACTTATCACTAACATAATCCAGATTATTTAAAAGTAATCACTAGGTTATTCTTCGAAAATGTTAATTATCTACACAGTGTTTCAATTCACTTTATCGTAAACTCATTATTATACTGCATGGTATGATATAATTATTTAGATTGGTAAAATAGGTTACAATAATCGTGTTAGCAGCCCATCAACAGCTCGATATCGGTACCATATTAAAAATGAGACCCGGTGGGCTTGGGCCTCGGAGAGCCCAAGTCTAGGGCTACAATTCTGGCGACCCCCTGTCATCGGAGCTGGATGTAGGGAACCTGGTAGGTGTAGTTATATTTGTACAGATGAAAAGAAACTAGGATATTTTATAAAAAAGATTTTAATATAATACACTGTAAAGGCGTAAAGCTATTTTTTTTCTACGTATTTTCACATACTGACAATAAAAATAATTATTGAATATTTCATTTTCTAGTGGCTAGTACTACTTATAAGTTTAAAAGTCACTACTGATCATCAAAGAATTCAAAGATTGAATTTAAACATATCGTGTGAAAAATATCATCAGCCCCCAATATTATAGGTATTATAGCATTGAGTATTAAAAAAAAATCCTAATTGTTCAACATGTTACGCGGGTATAGATATTTATATACTTATTGTACTTTCAATTTTTGTTTGATGAGATATTATTATTTATTAGAATATCATACAAAAAAAAATCCATCATATGCACGTCATAAACCTAATATCACCCATCAATCTCCACGAAGTGTTCGCAATGGATGTAAGAAAATTCGTAACATTACATAATATACATAAAGTTTATCGCAGACAGGCCACAGGTTAACGAGTTCGTTAATGTTGTTAAACATCGCAGTTAATGACCTGCGCACAATATGTTAATATTAGAATAAACCGAAGAGAGGATATTTCGTTTTCGATAGAATCGTTATAAACTGCAGTTTCAGCTAATATTACGCTGCATAGTGTTTGGTCAGAGCAATTCATAATATTATACATATATAATTTGTCAATTATAAATTTACTAATCGGTATAATTAAAACGGCTATTTTACAATTCAAATTTGCTCTGTGTATTGCCACCGCTTGTTCAATAATTTAAAAATGACTAAACGAAACGTCACGCGTACCTATTATTCTACATTTATGTATTTTCATTTCGTACGTATTGCTCAAGCTTGTACTCATTTAATGATAATAATTAACCTCAGGGACGCAACTAAATCAATTCATTTAAAATTAAAACAATCAAAAATAACACAAGTACATAGATAAAGTTATATTTCTAGTAACCATTATATACCTTCAGTCATTCGTAAAAAGAACCATTTTTATATTTCAACACCTCGGTCAGTCTCAGTCTTATAATAATTCTGTCCTCAGTTAAAATACGCTTATCGAATAACAACTATATGGCGTACATCGAATCAAGTAAAACAAGCACATAGAGAATAAGGTAGATATTATTATGTAATTGAGATTTTTCGATAACTCACAACTCCTAATTAAATATTATTAGTAGAAATTCGCCAACTCCAAAAACGGCAATCGATTGATGCAATGAGAATAAATGAATAAGTATTTTCCGGCAATTGGCGTTTTTTTTTTTTTTTATATGGAATATTATGTTTAAACAATCAAACGATAATATTCAATTTAGACGTTTAAAAAATAAATATATTTGTCAATTCTATTCTTACTACTATGCGGCGAGCGTACGTATAGTATTACGTATTATTGTATCAACTATAATGTTTGTAGTATGTTAACAGCGCGTGATAAACTGCTTCTTGTCGGTACTGTTAGTATAGGTACAATTGTATTTTATAATATAATAAAACATCTCATTGACGAATAGACCACGTTTATTATACGCCGCAGTTCGGTAATTTAAAACGAACAGTTAAATAGGAGTGGTCGCTGATGCATGTTCTAATTATCCATCATTGAAATAATAAACCAGAAGTAATAACTTGACAAATAATACACCATTTCATAGTGTTTCTTTTAAAAAAAAAAAAAAAAAACTTTATAATAACAGAGTTGAAGATAAGACACACTTAAGATTTATTGGTCCTCGATTTAGCCTTGAATTAGCCGATAGTAAATAACTTTTACTATAAAAATAATAATAGATATAGTGTACACACTATCAAAGGCTGCGGCAACGTTACAAACGTTGGAAAAATAATACGTTCGTACATTCGTAGTACCTACCATAGATTAAATATACAAGTATATAATATACAAATATATAAGTATATTTAATCTTTGGTAGTATCTACTACATTTAACCCAAACAATAAAACTGTTATGAAATATTCTGAGAGAGCTGTTTTTTTTTTTTTTTTTTTTTAGTAACCTACCGGTGACCACTGGTTTGCTTCAAAGTTAAGACATGCGGACTTTATCGATTCAACTTCATTTCAATACACCTTATTATTCCCAACTACCTATTATATTATTTAAATTGGTTTTAATCTCGTCGATATTTTGAAATCTTAAACAGCACTGTTATAAAACAATTTAAAATGTGCAAAGGTTACACTATTTTCAATTGTGCCGCAACATTTGAATAACGATGTTAAATTAAATTCGTACTTATGTAATATTAATTATTACACCGACAAAATAATAATATCGTAATAATCACGACCATTATTATCAGAACTATTTCATTCAGGTAACATAATCAGCTAAAGTTACTAATTAATTTCGTTGAATTGGATCATTTCATTGATCTCGGATTTTTTCTTAACAGTTAATAAAAACTATGTAAATGGAGCGAAAGGTAAAATATTTAACGAAAATGACAAAAATGCCTTCGTATTTATACCCGTCAATTACTTCACTGGAAATGATTAGATTTAAATAGCCCGCTAAAAAAACACACTTGTTGCACATTTCATTCTAAAATTAATTACTTCAACGCTTCCAAAATAAAGCCTTTAGTACAATATTCAACATTATTGTAACTTAACTATTTATTACTCACCTGATTATTCCATTGATGGTTTTGCAACTGAATATTCACTTTGTCAGTCATAATACGGCGTCTATTATTTATATTATGTCACGAACCGGTGAAACGAATATAAATAACTAAAATATTAAAATCTATAATATATAGCAAAGTAAATATTTCAAAAACAATTTTACATTTTTGTTGAAACTATACAAACAGGCACTTGGTATAAAAATAAAACAAGAATAATTACAAGTGGAACACTTTAATTAATTTTCGCTATAATGATTTACAGTACATTTTTAATCTCAATCTTATTGATATCAATTAAAATCGTAATAAGGTTTTGTTAAAAAATATCTGAAATTCTCTAACGTTGCGATTTCGTGTATGTATCAACTAATTCGGTATACGAGATATACTAAAGTTTCAAATGAGAAATATTTCACTTGGGTGGGGCGTGCATAATATAAGTTGCTACAACCAATGATACAATCATTAAAACTACCTAATAAAAACTAATCTAATATCAATATTATCAACTACCTAAGTCTCATCTCAAAACAAATATCCAATGAAACACGTAAGCACGTACCTAATTCCGTTAATTGTTTAAAAAAGAAAAAACCAATGTTAAACTAAGTTAAAATATAACAAAGAGAAATAAGACAATTGGAAATAGTAATAATCTTATATTATGTTGAACAGAAAAACTAATAATATTGAAAGAAAATAAAAATAAAATTAAGTATATGCCTCGCTCCCCCGACAATGTGTTTGTTGTTTATGATTAGTTTCGACCATTGGTCATCATCAACTGGTTATGAAAGCATTTTTAATTGTTTTATATTTAAAATATTATGAAGTTTTAAAAAGTTAATAAAAAAAATATTGAATTGTATAAACTATAAATGCAACTTAATAACCTTGTTGTTGATGTTTAAAATATATTAAATACTTAAAAAAAAAAAATGTTTACACATTTATTACTAATGCTGTTCACGAAAAATGTAGATAATATCTAAACCGTAAACGTAGAAGTACCTATGCATAATATTATGCCTTATGTACATAAAAGCGAGTTTCATGTAATGTCATATAAATTGATATGGGAAATAAAACAATACGGGAAACTATCCAATTGTTTATTTCAATAGTTTGTTATTTGTACTGTGGACAACAAAGTAGGTATTGTTGCTATAGAAATGCATAACAGTTCGTTTCGAATGTGCGTGATCGATGATTAAAAACAACAATACTAGGTTCGGAGGATAACTTTTGAAAACAATTAAACATCTTTTTTCCCGAAAACAATATTGTTCGGCGGTGCAAGTGTACCAGAGTAAAAGTAATGATAAACTACGATTCGGTCAACAATTACGCAATGCACCAAGGACGTGACTATGTAAGTGTTGGATATACAAATTATATTTTATTGTTATCTACAATATGTGTGATTATAAATTTACGCCTACCTATAAAACGTATTGTAAATGTAAAACTAAAGTATCGTTTTATCGTTTGAAATAAATAGTGTTTTAATAAATATTATAAATCATATATATTATAATGGTACAAATATTTGAATGAAAAACCCTGTAGGTTTTTCCCTGTAGGAATGAGATTCGATATAAGTATATTTCAATATTAGTCATCATATCATTATGGAATAATTAGGTTAAAAAAATATTTTCCGATATTTTAATATTTATAATTACTTTCCGTGCAATTCATATAAAACTATCTTAGATATTTTTAACTAACAAACGGTGAAAAATTTATAATATCTAGTACATATATACATACTTACATATATCTACATAATATTTTACATTTCCATCGGTAGATTTAATTTAAAACTGATTGCAGGAAAAAAAGAAAAAACAAGAAAGAAAAAAGTCAATTCTTTATCTGATTGAGAATTTTTTAAGAACGGAAAGGTAAGTATGCCTATGAATTATAGGAATGGTTTAATATATTGCACATTGCAGGATTACATAATTTAATATGAGTAAATAAATGTTGGCCTAAACGGGTATATTTATTTGTACATTAATCCCTCGCTATCCGCGGAGGTTATACGTTCCAGCCAGTGATGTATTCGAAATTTTTTCTAGGGCATACGCTCAGCACATAGACGTATATTAAGGGGAGAGAGGTGAGGTGCTTAATCCTCTCTCTCTTTCAAAAAAAAAAATTTCTTACCAAACCTAAAATTAACTTATGGTGGGTCGTGGAATATAACACCGCGTCTTTATATTTAAATTGATTTATAATATAGTATATTACATAACCATCATCATAAATATAAATATGTGAAAACTGACTATAGAATCTGCCTATGATATCTGTACAACGAAAAACGAGCCGCCGACATCGCCCAGCAATTAATAATTTATTTTACTTATGTCTTTGATTAATTTTGAGGTATACGTGGGTATACGCGCGTATATCTGCGTATCTATGGTAATTTTACAGGGTATACACTAAATCAGTAAACTGGTGGTAGGGTATACCCGCGTATACCCTCCAATACACCACTGGTTCCAACAAAGTTGCGCGGATATCGAAACCGCGGATAACGAGACCACAAACATACAATTTTTAATTTTTATTATTTTGCACATATTTTGTGTTTAATTTTCAAAATCATAAAAAAGTTAATATGTTTTACAATTATTTGATTATTTATTTTTTTAATATAATTTATTTATACAAACATTTTATTGCCGACCCAACCGCGGATAACGAGGGATTACTTACTGTATTTCAAAATAGTGAGTAATAATTATAGGAACTAGAAATGAGTACGTATTTCTCCATCCAAACATATATATTTACGAAAAATTCAAAAAACTGGGTTTTGAACATTTAATCAATGTTAAACTCTTCATATTTTTTATTCTTAGTCAACTGGTAAATTATTGTTTGGTAAGAGACAATAAAAGTTAACAATCAAAATTGTATGTGCAGTGAACCTATTGTAAAGTTGTCTAAAAAAGGAATACACAATAATACTCTATAGCCTATAGTAATCGTTTGGTGAGGGGGGGGGTTGTTTTAACATTATTACAATTTTAGATTCTGAACGGAATGATGGAATCTATTGATTTAACAATTATGTGCGTTTTTTTTTTTTTTGTGTGTCTGTCATCACGTTTTGGAGCAGTAAAAATGCTTCGATTTTCTTAAACAGCAACTTTACTGAAAGGAAAGTGAATATAGATGGTACTTGGGCGAGTCAAAAATCTAACTTTTTCAATACTTTTTAAAAAAATCGAAAAAAACGATAAAAAAATTACAAAAAACGAGAAATTTTACGCAAAATCACGTTTTTACAAAATACATTTTTTTTAAATGCTCTAACTCAAAAACGAAAAACTGCAACAACTTGAAATTATAACCAAATTTTTATATCGGCGTTCTCTATACATGGTTCAGTTTTCAAAGTATTTTGACATATTTTGACTTATTTATAGACAATTTAAATTTTCGATTTTTTTTTTAACATCTATAAAATTTAATTGGCTGACCAAAAACTCTTGAAAATTTAATACAAGGTATATATTAAGTTAAACTAATCGTAACTAAAAAATATCGGAGATCGTTTAATTCAAATTTTTTTTATAAACACATAAAGCTCAAATTTGTATAAAATGTGTCAAAATCACGATAATTTGCAAGTTATTTTGTAGATAAAAATTCATAAAATTTATTCTGTTCTACTTAAGGTTCAAAATTTTAATACTAGGTTATCCATAAGCTACTCTTTAAAAATCTTTTAAAAAATATCTACTGGACCAAAAGGAAAAAATTTTATGACCGTTTGAAATTCAAATTTTTACGAAATTGCATAAAATAGCGATTTATCGTCAAACGATTTTAAATATTTGTTATAATTCAAAAAGTATAAGTCGCAAAAACTTTAAATTTTTACCAGTTGTTAAGATAGGCATTTCCTCTATGTCATATTTTTTTCAAAATATTATATTGATTTTTAAGCTACTCATAGGCATTTAAAATATTCGATTTTTTTACATTTTTTTTTTCATATACTAGTTCAGCGTTTCCCAAAGGCTGTAGCCCATAAGCGCAAATTAATTTTATAAAAAAAAGTGTATTTTATTAAAATCATATTGTTATTAATATACTATGCTATTCATGATTATAAAATGTGTATTTAAGTATAAAAATATATAAACAATTATAAAAATTTAATTTAATTTAATAGCAACAACTAATAGATGTTTTGTTTAAGATCAATAAAAAAAAAAAATAATATTTAATTACCTAAATATTAAATTTGAAATTTGAAGCCCACAGTTTCTAAGTAATCCAATCTTGAAATATTTTTTTCTATGTTTAAGTTCCATGCTTTTATATTGGAGTTGACTTTAGAGCTGTTAATACCACTACTAAGGTAGTAAGGTACAAAAGCACAAATTTGTTTTGCGCTTTTGGGCTATCGAAAAAAATTTACCTTTTGCGCTTTTGGTCTTTTGAAAAACATTGATCTTTTGCGCTTTTGGGCTTCACCGTTCCCAAACCATGAATCACGATATTTTTTTGATTACAGTTATTTTAGTCGTAAATTGATCGTAATTGGATAAATGATTATGTTATATTTTATTTTCATACCACTATAGTCTATACTCTATAATATCTATATTGTATAATAATAATGTAAAGTCTAACTAATAGGTATATCATTATTTTATTACGATTATGAAATATTTATTTTTAGTAGGGGTCGCGTATCCAATAAAGATTAAATTTATGGGTCGACATTGCAAAAAGATTGGAAAACACTGACTAAAATGAGGTAATGGTATTTCAATACAAATAGTGACATACATCTATCTTTTGATTTTTTAAATTCTTCATCCGCATTTTCCTGATGTCTTGAATATATTCCACGCATTATCCGCCTGTGACATGCATGTCAAATACTTCAACGATTTGTTACTTCATACTTCAATGCTTCGAGTTTGAGCCATTGCAAGATAATAATCCTCGGAATTAAATACTATTAAATAACTCGTTTCAAAACTGCTTATAGTCTAATATCGTGGTTAAGTGATGGTTTACTGAATATTATTAATTATAATTATTAACAGTTGTATAGTTTCTAAAATATATATTTACCGTTTCACTGTTTACCATTTATTGTGGCTACTGGCAGCGGTGGATTCTGAATTTTAACTAACCCGGGAGAATTTCGTTTCACCGGCCCAAAACTCCATAGATACAAACAATTTAGTGAAAATGTAGTAAAATTATAATAATAATAATTATATTTGGACTTATATACAATTATTTAATATTCCTAATTTATTACATACCTAAACCATAAAAGTATTGTCAATATATATAATATATCAATAAATTATATCATATTCAATATTCAAGTGATGTATATAGGTATATTATTCAACATAAGACATTATAAACAATTGTGATAAACAGTGGAAGCATGCCTGCATATCATACAAATTAAAAAATAGAATAAGGTAAAACTTGGCCAAAACTTAATATGATAGTTTTTTATTTAAGAAATCACTACTATTTTTTATAATGTCAATAATTTCTTCAGAGCCTTCAGTCTAAACTATGTGTTATACTTTTTTCCACATTATCACAAGCTTAAATGCTTCTAGCTTTCTTCGCTCAACGAATTTCTCAAACAAAAAACACTTAAAAAAAAAAAGTTTACACATTACACCAGTCACCAATTACAAAATTACACTTATTCGTTGGTCGGGTGTCTAGATTTTTAATCGATGCCAAAATCGGCAAAATGTATGTAAACAAAAATATTAAATATAGTCATCTTTGATCAATATTATCAAAATGGTAAGTTATCATAATGTTATCACAATTTATATACATATCTACAACAGTATGAATACAACTACCGTGATCCTACGCTTGATATCTGAATTTTGATTGATCGTTTGTATTACGGTCACAGAATATGTCTATATTATACATATTATATAATATAGACATCTGTGATTTCGGTTAGATATTTCCAATTCCAGTTACTGAGATAATACCAGGTATATCATAAAAATGAACTAGTTGTTTTTATTTATAGATAATAATATATGTAGGTACTAATGCATTACACATAATATTATAAGTCATAACATATGATGCACAAAACGTCATGTAGGTAATAAAAACATTTTTATCGAAAAATAATATTTCTAAAAATAAAAGAACATATTTTAGTATAAATAAATTATAAAATCAGTGTTAGGATGATAGGCTCGTTAACTATGACCGACTCCGGCAGTCCGGCCTCCCGGTGGCACAATCCGCCACTGGCTACTGGCTTATTTTCGCGTGAGAAATGAATCGGAATGATTTCGACCGGATTTTGTATAATTGTATAGGTACACGGCAACGGCATCGAGTTTGGTAGAAGAAGCTGGTCTCAATACGAGCCTTCATGTAGTTTGCGATAACATCGATTTGGACATCATTCTCATGGAGTACGAAAACTATTATTATTTACGTTATCAAAAAAAACCAATAATTAGTAAACCATCGGATGCTGCCAAGACCACCATCGCCACTGCTCATGGTACTAAGAATAATAAAACCAAGACCACGAAAAAACCAAACCAAAGTCCGAGTCAGGATGCGCCCCAATCGCTGGACACGAATTTTATCACAATTACGTCCGTGAACGGTTCGTGCGTCGAAGGTGTAGAAAACGAGTGCACTTCGCCGTCCGTCGATCTCAGCTGTTGGAAAGACGAATGGAAGGCTTACGCCGAAATCATTTCAAAAGTAACCATTATAAACACTTGCACAATATTTATTACGCATGGGCACGCGATACGGGGGTAGATACAGCGACAGTGCATTGAATACGAATCCGTATGTTTGTTTCCAAGGAAATTTTAGCAACCAGTCCAAATGTCAAGTGGTCCGACATTAAAGGGCTCTCGACTCCAAAGAAACTGTTGGACGAGGCGATTGTATTACCAACAAAATATCCAGACTTATTTACCGGACTGTGCACCCCGTGGACTGCAATGTTATTTTACGGCCCTCCCGGAACAGGTAGGTAGGCGGTATAGTCTATATATTGATGGGAAAAATCCGGATTCGTCAAAGTTCGAAATTCGTAATCCGAATTTCACTGCTGTAAATCCAGATTGTGCATTGAATCCGGATTTTAGATTTTTAAATGTTAAAATTACAGTATTCTTTTATCAAATAATTTATAATAAATAACATAACTAATCATTTTTTTTTTTTTTTTTAATAAATTGTTATCTTGAACATGTTATTTATAGTTTTTAGTTACTTTTAGACACAAAGTGAACAAATTTGCAACGATAAACCCAAACCTTGCACTTCAAAATCCAAAAATTCGGATTTTCTAGCATAAAATCCGAAATTAGGAATTCATTCCCATCACTAGACTAGGTACCCAGGCCCCTGTACCTATTATGTATATTACATTTTATTTGGATCAGTAAAAAAAACAATATGTCAACTACAACCAGATGCAGTGGCGTATATAGAGGGGTCATAGTTTGCTGACACCCCCCCCCCCCAAATAAATGTGAGGAGTGAATAGAACGACAAATTTGTTAAACGTTAACTTCTTGGCTACTACGCCCCCCCCCCCCCATAACAGAAAATATTATCTATATACGCTACTGATCAGATGTATTCACTTTGTTGTACCTAACAGGAAAAACGTTGCTAGCCAAAGCAGTTGCGACCGAATGTAATACTACATTCTTTAATATCACGCCGAGTACATTGGTTACCAAGTGGAGAGGGGATTCAGAAAAGCTGATTAAAGTCATGTTCGAAATGGCAGAACACATGTCACCTAGTACAATATTCATTGACGAGTTGGACACAATAGCATCAAAGCGCAACGACCACGAAGCTTCTCGTAGGCTAACATCACAAATCTTAGTACACATGGATGGCCTCTCAAGTTCAAAAAAAAGAATTTTTCTGTTGGCCACATCGAATCACCCGTGGTACAAATATTTTTATTTTATTTTTCTATTTGTTTTTATAATATTGTACATACTTGTATACAAAAACCAACATAATATAAGAAAAAGGTATAAATGGTATAATCAAAATCACAAAAAACAAACTTTAAAATTGGATACCTATGTTAAGTTCATTTGACATTAGGTCAAAATCGACCTTTCACAATATCCATTTAGAGGCTATAACTTATCAACACATTTACTGTTTGCTAGATAAACTGATTAATATGCAATATTATCACAAGTTGAAAGCAAGTTATAAAATAAAATAAATTGCTTAAGGTACCTAGTTCTACTTGGGTAATAACGTAGAGTTGTAGAACAAAAAGACAAAAAAAAGTGTGGTATCTTAAGATAGGTAATGAATAATGACCAACGAATTTGATTACTAAATCAAGTTCAAATTAATGCAGTCACATATAGCACCAGTTAATTTCATTTGAAGTACCTTATGTACATATGTTCATCTTATGTTACTGTTCATGTAAAAATTATCAAATAACAAATGCTCAGCAAAACTTGAGATAATAATCATTAGTATTATTTCTAATTTAATAGTTATATAATGACTTTTGAATTACAAATAATTTATATTAATTAAAAAAAAAAAACCAAGCTGAGTTTCTCAGATCTAACCTAATGTAGTAAAGAGTAATTATCAATAACAAATCCGATTTACTTAAAGACTCTAACAATACATTTATAAAATAATAAAAATTATTTGATGTGTAGATAATTAAAGTAACACCAAAGAATAATATTATAAGTGATAAATAATGATTTTTTGAAAAATTAAAATGGCTTAAAATATTTACTTAAATATTGCTATTAAAGGGAATTGGATCCTGCGATCCTTCGTCGTCTTGAAAAACGTATATTTGTTGACTTGCCTGACATTGAAGCTCGAAAAGATATGTTTGAATATTATCTGTCAGAAATGTTACGAAAAAATAAGTACATCAAATGTGAAATAGACAGCAATAGTCTAGCACAAGTAACTATTAAAAATAAGGATGCAAGATGCAACAATACTAATGTAAATAATTATTGATTACTTGATAGAAAACAAACGGTTATTCTGGCTCAGATATTAAACTTCTCTGTAAAGAAACGGCAATGCAAGCTATGCGTTTGATGTTTAATGTTTTAGAAAAAAAATCAAGTAACCATTTCATCAACTGTACAATAACTAATAATGAAGTCAATAATACAATTTTGAAAACTAAACCTTCAACAAACGATGCAGATAATAATAAATATAAACTTTGGCAATCACAATACGAGTCATATTAAACTTTTATACAACTTGAATTTATTGTAATATATTTATTTATTAATAAAAATAAAAAACATATATATATATATATATATATATATATATTTATTTATTTTATTTACAAAGGTACTTAAATTAATGTATTATAGATAATTCCAGGCTGTAGATACAAAAAATATTTTCATATGTTTCATGTTACACAGGTTTATAAATATGGCTACACATGAATTGCGTCCCGAAATAAAATTTTTGATAAGTAGGTACACGAATTGCGTCCATCATTTTCTAAACGACCACATGAATTGCGTCCGATTTTATCTTATATGGTGTTATTAGTTATTTGTGTGATCTCAACGACAGCACGTACTTTAAAGCAGATAATAATTTTATTAAACCTATTTGAATACTTTTTTTCTTCACTAGTTTTTTAATATTTGGAAATTAACGTTTATAGTTAATAATTTATACAAATATAATAATTAATAATAATACATCGATATACCTAATATATTTACAGATAGTTAAGTTATTGTAATTTATGGTTAGCATTATGATCAAATACATTTTTATTACATTACATTTTAATTTCATAACTTTTTCAAAATGTCATACAATCATGCCCTCAAACGACTACGTTTTATTGTGAACACTGTGCCTACGACACTAAAAACCCTTAAAATAGATGCAGTATGTACCTACTACTTTGAAAGGGAGGGTTATATTTTATGGAAACCTTTTTAATTGAAGGCGTTTTATTCAATGATAAAAGTAATTTATTAAAACTTTGATAAGTAGGTATGTGTTTGTTTCATTCTCAATAGATAGCTACCTACATAATTTAATAACTAATGAGCTCTGATTTGACTTAGGTTCATTTTTCCTCAGTATGATATTTTGAATATCAGATGTCACATGTATTTCTATTGTTGCATCCCTAAATTTTACTATTGTAAATTGATAATTTAATAACTAATGAGCTCTGATTTGACTTAGGTTCACTTTTCCTCAGTATGATATTTTGAATATCAGATGTCACATGTATTTCTATTGTTGTATCCCTAAATTTTACTATTGTAAATTGTAATTTTGTGTTCCAAAAGCAAAGTACGTTACCTGTCGACATTTCGATTTTGATTGTTTAGTCTGTTAGTGCTTACAGTGGCAGCACCAACGATCTATGCCTGGCAGGTCAAATTCAAAGTATCAAGTGGGTCAAGTATATTGAATAGTTTAATACGCGGGCCGCACATAACCAATTAATGAAAAAAAAAATTGTATATTTCAATTTTATTATTTACAAACACAACCGGTATAACTAAATTCAAAAATATATGTAGGTATATAAATGTATAATTTTTTTTTGGTCCAATAATATTTTTAGCCACGGGCCGCATGTTTAAAATTTCAATTCGTTCAATTCTGAATGCGTAGAAAAGTTTTTTTTTGCATATTTGAGAATATTTCATGGGTTAGACTGTTAGAGAATATTTACCCTATTTAGCATATGTTGGAATATTTCGTAAATTGCTACAAAAAATTTCTATTTATTTTTAATATTACAGTTTTTTTTTTTTATGTAAAATTGATAAAAAGAAAACACTTAGTGTTGTGGTGTTATCAAGGATTATCTATGAACCATGCATGGTGGCTAACCTGTAATGCTGGTAATTTAGTTGTTTTCTTACTGATAAGATCAACGTATAAGTTTATCAAATTTCCAAATTTTGCTATTTCCCACTCTTAATAAAGTGCAATAGTATTCCATTAGGTATAATAATATAATACGAAACTTTTAATATCTAACTATTAAAATAATATTAAAAATAAACATTTTAAAAATACAAATTAAAGAAAGGATATAATGTTTATTGAATATTTTTGCATATTTTATAAATTTTTGAGAGAATATGAGAATATTTGAAGGTTTTTTAGAGAATATAAATCCGGTCTTTAAACTAATAACAAATAAGTTATATAACTAAATAATAAATAATATAATATAATTATTATTTTAATAAATAATAACCAATTATTTAAACATTTTAAACCATTAATCACATACCAATGAATAATGAAATGAATCCAAATCTTCCGCAATTCCATGAATAGCATAATCATAAGTTATTTATAATTTTGTTAGTAATAAACCAATAATTAATAAGCATTATCGGTAATCGAATATTATATTCTAATAATAATACATACATAACAAAAACAACATGCGATACGGGCATACAACACATATTAGTGTTTATAAAAATAACATTATATCCAGTTAAATAATTCAATTTTGTTCAAAGAATAAAACTAATGTTGATGATAAATAATGTGCCCGATTATTAATAGAAAATATTGTTAAAAAATTAATTTAACAAATAAATTATAACTATTTTTCTGGTTCGGAAAGCGTATTTTTTAATGAATAATAACAAATAAAAGTATTCAGAATACGTATTCAAATACTTTTATTCGAAAACTTTAAAAGACTGATATACATATATAGTTGTAAGTAATTTACTGTGTACTATCATAGATTAAATATACATTGTATATTTAATCCATAGTACTATAGACTATAGTTACCTCATTATTAGGGCTTAGGAATTTTTTTAATAAATGTGGTATATTACCTTTGATGAAATTTAAAATAAACTTTACAAAAATACCAATATTTCATAGTTTGTAGTAGATGAATTCTAATATAATAACTTTATTTACAAATTCATTAGTTCAATATATTAAATGTGATTATTTTTCAAATATTATTTTTTTCAAAATATTTTATCGATTTTTATGGACATTTTAAATATTTGATTTTTTTTATAATTGTTGATAAAAAACATTTGACTCGTACAAAATACTTGAAAATTGAATAAGAGATTCCATAGTAGTTCTTATTGTATGTAAAAATTATTGAAATTCATAGGCATAATTTTTTTTTATAAGCCTTTTAAAAGCAAATATTGACATTATATTTCAATTTAAATGTAACATACTATATTATAACATCCTATTCTAGACATATTATCTCCGTTCAGAATCGTTATTTTTTATAATTAATATCTTTTAAGTTTATCATTTAACAGTCTTGTAGAGTTGTAGACATTAGAAAGTGCCACAGATACATAATTGTAAGAAATAGCTTCAATCTAAATTATTAAATCTTTAAAGATAACCTAAATGATACAAAAAAAAAAAAGTTCTTTCTGTATTTTATATAAGTATTCAAAAACTAAACATTAGTTAAGTGGGTTCTGGATAATATACTATTTTTCATTTCCTTTAAAATTGATTTGTAGGATTTTAACTTCAATTTGATAATACTACAATAACTTTTGTACTTTTTTCATTTCTAAATAAATACTATAATAATTGTGTTAAAACATAATTATTGCATTAAATCTAGGTACTTGTATAATAATTCAAAATAGTCCTTTTGTAAACCTAATTTTTAGAAATATTAGTTCTAATCAAGTTCAATCTGTTAATTTTTTAGTTTTCTGAAAATGTTAATAGTAATTTAAATTGTCAATAACTTAATACCACCATTCATCAATGATGTCTGAATAATCTATAGCACAATTGCGTCAAAAATAAAATTTTACTTTTCTAACAGTTGTAATCGATAATTGTATGGTACCGCCTGATGCAACACTTCCTACCAGAATAATTTTATACTGAATTCATACTCTATAATATTTGAAGTGATCATCATATATAGCACAGTAATAATGAGTAAATATTAAATTTATCAAAACAGTCAATTATAACCTTAAACTTGAAACATTTAAAGTAATCTGATGAATAATTTAAACTGATAATTAATTTAAACACTGGATATACTTTCAATTAGCCGTAATTGAACTATATCCCAAACGAAGAAAATAATGACTAATAAGCAAATAATTAGAAATCATTTTTCAGACCAAAGTAATAAATCAATGTTTTTTGCAATGTTGGGAAGAAAACTTTTAGTCACCAAAATATTTTGACACTTACCTCTTCATTCTCATTTAATTTATCATAAAATATTATACTCAACATCTTTTATGTTTTAAACTTTGTTAAAACAAGTTAACTGCCTTCACATTTTTGAGAATACCTCTACAAGAGCATTGCGAGTTAATTTTAATACTGACCTAATCAGATCAACCACGCTCTAGTTAAAGCAATGAGTTTGGTCATGAATGTGTTTTTTTTTTTATAAAAATAGATTTTTGTCTTATCACATGAATGGGAGTTAAATTCAACTCTCCCAAAATAAAATAATAAAATGTGTGAGTTAAATTCAATGCTCATAGCCAGTAACAAGCAGCATGGTAGGTAATACATTTAACTCACAAAGCCAATCCAGAAGGTTTTTGAATTTTTCATCAAACAGAATGGCATGGTAAGGTGAGAGTTAAATTAGACCCACAAGGCAGTCAACTTGTTAAGCTACAGATTGTATAGATATATTAATTAATGTGAAATTGTATGAGATTCTACAATAAAAAAATTTAGCACAATTAAGTGTATAATATTTAATTTACAGGCACAATTTTGAACAGCACCATATTTCAAATTTAAATATGATAAAATGAAATATTTGGTATTAAGATGTATGAATGAATTGATGTACAATAATTCAATTAAAAACAATAAGAATTCAAAAATTGCTCTTATAACTGTATTTCCTTAAAAGATTTACAATACACAATTATTAATAACTTCCTTGTTGTGCTTAATGTATTACACACAAATAATTAAATAAATTTAAAAATACTTACCAGTAAATTTACTAGAGCACCCAAAAAAAAAAAAAAAAAATGAAAATATATACACAAACTGCATCCCCCATCATACCACAGGTGCATATTTGATAAATATACATTTTTCTTTATAATTCTGATCCAAGTTATAAAAACCACTAAATTATATTGCAAAATTTTTGTTTACATCCAGGGTATCTTATGGACGCAGTTCATGTATCCTTTTTTTTTTTTTTTGAGTAGCAACTTATATAATCACACAACAGACGATATAAATAGATGAAAAATGATGTATGACGATGACTGATTTAATTATTATAAATCAACTTATAAAGTAAAATTATTATTATAATTCAGTTTTAAGTTCATTGAAAATATACTTTTAGTAAAACTAATATTTACAACAAAAATAAAAATTGACAAAATTGTGAATAAAAGAAGAATTATATTTTAATAATAAAAACTAAATAGTTGAATTACTATTAAGTAACTTTAATTAATATTTAGAAGTGACCAAAATAACCTATGCATAGGTTTTAACAAAAAAAAAAAAAAAAATCAAATCTATGTACAGTTGCTTTGGGTATTATCACGATAAAATTCATTAAAAAAAAAAATAAAAAAAACTAAAATGACAAAGGTTTACTCTTTCGATTTATAATAATTATGCAACAATCAACATGTAGGATAGAGACTTATATGTCGATTTAATGTTATCAGTTTGTCTTACAAATAAACACAATCACAATGTGTATTATAGCTTATATAGCTTATATAATAGTATATTATTAATAAGAATGATTAGAAATAGTACGAACAAAGGCAAATAAATGTTGCCAATGATGATCCAGTCAAATAATAATACATTCAGTTGCGCCTGTAAGGATGGTACGGTTGTGCTTGGTTTGAATTATAATTATTTGCTCTGGTTGGTCCTGGAGCGTTATTGTACGTTGCCGCCGGTACTCCGGCGGAAACGACTGGCGTCACTACTGGGGCCACTAAATTATAGAAAGTTGACAGTTTAAAACCTAATTTTTTTTTTTCATTTTTTTTTTTTTTATTTTAAAAAAAAAAAACATTTAATAGATAGAAAAGAATAGGCAACACTGCAAGTAGGAAAAATTATTTATAACATATAACAATAAAAAAAATGGCCGACTTTCATAACTGAATGACATTTTTTACTTAAAAGAGTTTCACATCAATAAGATGGGAAGTATATAAAAGAAAATATTATATTCAATTAATGGGAACAAACACATTTACTTAACTCGCAATGTCGCCCAAAAACATAGGAGGGGAAATAATAAATTAATGGACACTCAAATATTTGTATTGATTTTTTTTAATATTTAAACAATTATTATTATTATTATTTATTATTATTATATTATTTTGTTTTTAATCACGCCAAAAGCGACCTTCTACATCATTGAAAAAACACTAACTGACAATAAATAATAGGATTTTCTTTTTTTAAAGTAAAAATTGTTACAGGCTAAAGTATTAATAATAAAGCTCAAATTTGTTTTTTTTTCCACAAAATAATTAAACATTCATAAATAATAAATAAAACGAGAAATATATAAATAAATATCTATATAAATATTTCATAGCTTTTTGTCACAGGTTAAAAAAGTTCTCAATCGTGTCCTATCCGTCGAATATATAAAATGTCTTGATAAAAAAAAAATTCAATAATTAAAACAAATTCTTATTTAAGACTGTAACAACTGTAAACCTAGACTTATTTTGTACAAAAAATATGCTTATAACTCATCACATTTAAGTCGTTAATTCTTTAAAAATATAGTTTTGGTAAAAATCATTTTCTGAGAAGAATGTTCTCAAAAAACAAAAATTATTACTAAGAAAATGTCATCCTATAAGTAAATACAGATAATATTACTTTAAAGTTTTATTACTAATTGTGTAATCTTATGTTATTATTTTATTTTAAAAATAGTGACTTTATAAAAAAACCAGTAACTTACTAGGACGAGCTTCTGTTATATATTATATAATATATATATATATATAAAAAAAAAAAATGACAAATAGTCGGAACAAGATATTTAAAGTAACCTTGACTTATTCATTAAATAATTCAACTCTACTTAAAAATGAAAACAACACTTATTTTTTAACGATTCGAGAATCTTCCTTAAGCCTGTATGTACATTAAAATTTTTTTACCAATTAATCAGTCCAGTGGTTCTTTAGCTATCTATTACAATGTGATTTTTAAAAGTAATTTTATAAACCTAAGAGCTTGAAATTTACCCGAATTTTGTTAATATTATTTATATTCCTTAACCCGATTATATAATTCCCTTCACACTAAGTTATAAAATAATTATAATCGAAATAATTTAGATGTACTGCCTAGTCTCACTTTTGGTTTCACCTTAAAAAAAACATGGTGCCGTTACTTTTTTTTACTTAAGACCAAAGAAAAAATAAACAAACTATGATAACAATTGTCATATGTCTAAAAGAAAAAAAAAACAGGCTAAATTAAATATATAATAATAATAAAAAAACCATTAGAATCTAGGGACAATAATTATTATGCTAAAGTTCCATTTGTTATTCGAGTATAAGTTAAATATTATGTAGTAATTATAAATAGATTGTATTAATATAGATATTTAATATATAATTCTATTATATACGTAAGAATTACAAATATTAATCGATACTATAATATTCCTAGTTTTCTTTTATATAAGTTATATTATTTTTAATTGTTTCGTTATTATAATAATTGTGTTACCCAAACCAGTGAATATTGAGAGAAGTGTTAATTGAATTCAATCAGTCATGAAGTGGGCCATTCTTTAAAGTCAAATGGCTTACCATACCCACCGCCAGACCCGAGACCAGCGGCTGTGCCGTCCGCCCCTCTATAAGTTTGGCCTGCACCATAGCTGGTCGAATCCTAAAAATATAATTTACTCCAATATTATCCCATAACAAGATGTACAACTATAAATTATTATCTAAAATTACTACTAAAACTACAATTATTACAAATATCTAAAAAAAAAATAAAAATAAAAATACAATAAATAATATAATAATGGATTTGTGTAACAGCAGTTTTAAAATTTATTACACATAATAATTAGGATCCTCAATTTATATTATAATTTTATATAACATTGGAAATTTATCAAATATTAAAATTAATTTAAATATTTTCAATTAAATTTTTTGAATGATCAAAAACATAAAAATCAAATCAAATTGTTTTTAATTATATAGATAAGAATTTAACAATTTGATAGCTAATATGCCTCGAAAAATTCTATATTAATAAATTGCTTAAGATTTTTTCAACCAACTATTAATAACACTAACCAATTTTGGTTAAAAAAAAATTAATTGGCATACCGATTAAGATACATAACATTAAGTAAGTAAATACTTTTAAAAATGTTCAGGAGTCGATAGCTCAGCAATCACATTTAACAAACAACTTTTGCATTTTAATTATTTTAAAAAGTTAACCTAAATTTATTTCATTGGTTAATTTTGTTACATAGAACAGATGCAAATTGTACGGCTTATATTTTAAAAAAAAATGGAAAATGGTTATGATATTAATATGTAAATGCATTAAAATTTCTATCATATTTATTAAACACTATAACCAAGAATATTAATTAAGTATATTATAAAGAGAAAGTAAAAATAAATAGAATATCAAATAGAAGATAAAAAAAAAAAGAAACTCCAACAAAATAAATTTCAACAATACTGTAATGGAAATCCTCATTACAGTTATTACAAATTATTGTAATTTAAGAATCTTAATAATTTATTATAAGTCAAAAATTAACTGGAATATTTAAAAATTTGGGTGCTATGTATATAAAGCTAAATTAAGTCAAGTTTTTATCATATTTTGTGACAGTTCTAAAATAGTAAAAATTATCTTAAAATACAATATTATTTTGATTAAATTCATTCATATCATTTCCTAAAATGTATAACTATAATCATGAAATAATCTAAAATTATAATAAACAAACGAAAGATATCAATGTAAATATTAATTCTATTCCAATATTATTTAAATGCTTAAAAATTAATTATTAAAACATAAAAACTTGATTTAACATATGTAAGAAAATATATATGAGATATTCTTCTGATTATAAGATAAACTAATTATTTACTATTTGTTCTTAACAATACCTAATTAATAGTAGTTGAATATAAATTACAGTTAGATATGTTAATGCTTTAAAACCACTCACTTATAATGATAATTATTTTTATTATATTATATTATATTAATAAACTAGTATTATTCTAAGGAATTTAATTTTTATTAAACTATGCATATTTTTTAGCCATTTCTGATATTTTTCAAGGCCATTCAATACTAAGATATGAGCAGGAAGAAATTATGGTAAAAACAAGTTAAATAATTTATAATTTATATAATATACATTATATTTATTTTATTTTAATTATTACATTAAAATTAAACAGATATGACTAAAATAATTGTACATACTATCTTTATAATGTGCATGATGTATCTTCCAATTAAAAATACTTTTTTTAAAAATAATTATGATTTATAACAAATTAATGGAAGAATTTAGATTTATAATTTTATTTATTATGTATCTCGTATCTATCAATAAATATCACAAGTACTCAATAATTGTATGAAAATAAATAAATAATTAATATATATATTTTATCATTTGTGAATAATGTAATTCAATAGCGAAACAGAGTTAACATAATTTTTCTTGTAGCCTAAAACTGAATAAAGTATTTAAATAATACAATGTTAAAATGCTTTGCTTCTTGTTTGTAACAAGTTATCTTTATAATTAATTTAAAACCTTAAATTGTTAAAATATTGTAAAACCATACAATTTACATTGTCCTATATTGTTTTTAAATATATTCCATTAATATATATATATATATAAATTTAATACTTTTAAATTAATAAAGGAACTAAATATAACTTTATGTATTATTCAATAAATCATACCTGTTGATAGCCAGTGTAATTCCCATAGCCAGCATAATCACCAGCTTTTTGTGGTGCAGTTCCTGGTGGAGTAGGTCCAGTTGCCGGTGCTGCTCCAGCAGAACGAGAATACATATCATCTAAAAATTTATTTATGAAAAAAAAAAAAATTAAGAATTGAAAATTTAATAACATTTATTATAGAATAGCTTACTTTGAGGTCCTGGTCCAGTTTGTCCAGGAGGTCCAGTAGCTGCCGCTGGTCCATTCTGTGCCATATTCCAATTCCAATTATTTCCATAACTTGACTGAGGAGGTGCTTGCGGTGCTGTATTAAAAAATTTATATAATAAAAACAGGAATAGAGAGTAAATCATTTAATAGCTACCATAGGATCCATATCCAGGTTGTTGAGGTGGTGCATAATTTGAACCCCATGTTGGAGGAGCCATTCCTTGACCTTGTGGACCAGGGGGAGCTCCCCAACCTTGAAATCCACCAGGACCAGATGGAGTACCATATCCAGGATATTGAGATTGAGGTGTAGAACTCCATCCGCCTTGGTAGCCTTGCATCATATTTCCAGGACCCATAGGACCCATTCCACCCATAGGACCTCCCATTTGTCCACCTGGGCCACCCATACCCATTCCCTGAAAATATTAATTCACAATGGTTAAGTCTATAATAAACAAATATTCAACAAGGCTTTGTGCACATATAATTAATTCAGATTGCTTCGTGTTAATAAAAATTAATATCTCCTCAATGGGTACCCACCATAAAACTAACATAACTTTAATTAGATTGAAGTATTTAACTCCATGATTATTTAATAATTATATTAAATATATCCTAATTTGATTTTTATATCTCACTTCACAAAATGTATGTAATTCTAATATTAAAGAAAATGAAAAAGGTCTCAAATGATATATTTTGATAAAGTATTTTCTGTGATATTTTATCACGATATAGAAAAAATATATATTATCAATATATTAATTTCACATTTAATTAGTCAAAATATATGTTTATAAGATAAAAACAACACATGCAGGTGTAGCAGTCTCTTAGTCTAATCGGTATTTCAATATCATTTAAACATTAAATTAATTAAAAACATTTATTTATACACTGATATATCGATACTAATTTATAAAAATGTCTATATCATTAGAGATCTCTACTAAACCCTTAATATTTAACAAAAAATTTCAGGGGGAATTTAAACTTTTTCTTTTATAGCATTACCTATTTAATTGTAAATAAAAACATTTACCAACAATATATAAAATCATAAGTTGGTTTGAATTTAATTTAAAAGTACTTGTTAAATTTAACTAATTAATAATAGTATTGCAAACCAAAATACAAAAAATATGAGATCATATTAAAATGTGTAATAAGATAACAAGTATTCATTTTAGTAGCTTAATTTATATAATTCATTTTACCTTTAAAAATACATGCAACTTAATCTCAAGTAAAATGAAATTTTTTAAATCAGTTGACAGATTAAAACCATTAGGTTACTATTATAGAATCAAATGGTTGCAAAAGCTTTGAAGTATTTGAAGTATTATATAACATAAATGAAAAAAAATAAAACATACACCCATGGCTAAATGATTGTTTTGATTCATGCCCCACTGATTGGCTCCAACATCGTTCATTTTATTTGAGTCTCTAGGTTCTGCTTTTTTAATTTCAACCTGAAACATATTAACAGAAAATAAGAAACATATTGACCTTACAATAAAAATTCATGACAATATATATATATATATAATAAAAGCAAAGTGAATGAATTATAATACTTCATTTTTAGCATTAACTGAAAAAATATATATATATATATAGTACTAAATTTAATATAAATCAGATTAATGATAAATGATGTATGAATTAAATATACTGTATCACTGTTTTTAAATTTGAACATTAACTTAAACTCTATAAATATGATTACACATTATATTAATAAGAATATTCTAGAAGAACAATGTAACAATAAATTATAATAACTATGTTCATAACATAAGGCAATAAAATGAGTTCCAATTCTACTTAATTCATATTTTCCTAATAGCAATAATTATGAACTTTAATTGAGGATGAAGTCTTGAGAAGAATATATATTACTTATCAATGGTGGATTGTTTGGTGAATAAATGTTATAATTAAAAATACAGAAATATAAACCGCTATCTTAACATACTGTAAAAATTGTTCGATTATTTTTAGCAACTAGCATGTAACTCATTAATTAGTTTGTAATTATATAAATCTTATAAAAATGTTTGGAATGAAAACAATTTAAAATACATTCATTTAAAAAAAGAGACAACTTTGAATCTGAAATAAAGGATACTTATGTTTTGTGAAATAACAAAGAACTAAAACTAGGATATATGGCTTAAAATATATAAGACAACTACTGAAAAATTTTGCTCAAATAAACATATAAAACAAATAAGTTCGTACAAAATGATTAAATCAATGAATATATCACTACGAAAATAGTTAATAATTAACCCGGTTTAAAATAAGACTTTATATTATGAATATTACAATTAAATATTTGTTTAGTGAAGGTTTTTTTTAAAAAAATTTTAATTAAAATAATATACTCATGTAATTAAAAATAGGAAATTGAAAATCATTGTTATCAATGAATCAATATATAAATGCTAACAAATGTTAATATTTATTTAGTTTCAACAGATATATTTATTATTTAATACTAAAAGTAACCAAACTTTACATTTTGGTTTTGCATTATTTACTAAAATAATAATACCTGTTTGCCACTAAGGTTGACAAAATGCTCGGCTACACATCTATCAACTGCATCATCATCTTCAAACGACAAAAATCCAAACCCTAAAAACACCATTGGTTATGTTATGGTGAAAATTGAACACCATGATGACACGACACTGCTGCTTACTTAGCAGTATCAATAAAATGATGTTACTAATTAAATAATTTCAAAATTATGATACTTGAAATAAATGTATCTAAGTTAATCAATGAACAAATGTATAATTTTTTTTTTCCTAACAAATGCATTAATAAATAAGTTTTAACCATATTATATTTAAATTAATTATGATAAGCACTGAATAGTCAAAATTATTATTATAAGAAAACTAGCAATATTTTGAAATTAGCAGCAGTGTTAAGACAATAACGAATTTAAAGTTAATTGAAAAAAGGAATATAATAGGTGTACAAACAAACATAAATAATAAAATCACATCCATTATATCTAAATATACTTAAACAAATTATAAAATTAGTACAAACAGGAAATAAAAATGGATTAATTATATTAATGATAAATATAAAGAAAATCAGAAAGTTAATTTACCACTTAATACATTTCAAATACTTAATTCTACATATTTGATAAATTGTAGATAAGTCTAATTTTAAACAAAAATAATCTTAAAATACAAAAATAAAATTTAAGAAATGTTAACTTCTAACTTTTTACCATATCTAAATAAACACATATCACATTTTTTCTTTTATTAAAATTAGAAATCTTAAATTCAAGTTATGTCTAATTTATATATAAATCAGACTTAAATTCTAAAAATAATTTACCTAAATCTATTTTGACTATTCAATTTATTTTGAAAATAAAGCTATAATTATAATACCAACATGATAACTTATGAATGAAATAAAATAGTATGCTAAATGGCTAAGGATATTTAACTATAAGAAATTTAATTAAACTTTGATTATAATTTTATGTTTGTTTAGTAACCTAGAATATATTATTAGAATAAAAATAACATAAATATATTACCTCTTGATTTTTTCTTTTCTTGATCATACATAATTACAACTTCCATAACTTTCCCATAGCGCGAAAAGAAAGTTCGTAAATCTGTTTCAGTTACATTAGAGGGTAAGCCACCCAAAAACACTTTAGGATAACTTGAGCTTCTTTTGGGTTTTTGCAAAGTTCTGGGATTACAAGGTTTTGGGTCAATCTAAAATTTTTTTTGTATATTTATAAATTTTTTTATATTTATAACTTAAAAATAATTTTATTAATAGGAGGATAAAATATAAATGTTGTCTTTATATTTTATTAATGAATAAAAATATCATCACTTACAGTGCGACCGTCCAAAACATGCGGCCCATTTTGTAGCACTACATTAACATTATTTGGATCAGCAAATGTAACAAATCCAAAACCTCTTGATCGTCCACTTTCGCTATTCTTCATAACAACACAATCAATCACTTCACCATATCTGTTAAAATATCTTTGAAGACTTTCTAAAAAGGAAAATTGGTAAGAGCAAATAATTAAAATTAAAGTAATCTCATAAAAATATTGGTAATGTTTAAATTCAATAGAACTTTAAACACAAGTATTCATAAAAAAAAGGGTTTAACTTACTGTGCAAAGCATTTAAAACAAGTATTACAGAAACATAATCAATATAAAGATTATATCCAGAACTATAGTTTTACAAAAATGATACATGCTTACACAACAATTTAGTTTTGATTTTTATTTCTATTAAATTTGAATATTAGGTTAAAAATAAAGGCATTCTAAATAGGTTTCAAAAATTATTGAAAACCTAAATTATAGTTAATATATATTTTAATTAAGTATATTTATTTACTTCAGAAATGTTTAAATTAAAAATGGTATCATTGCATTAAAGAGTTACAAAGAGTCTACTTTACAAATTATAAAATACTGCAGTCATTTAAGTTACTTTGTGATCAATAATAATTTCTCTAATTGGAAATAAAATAAATAAAAACCAAGGAATGCAACAAAAACTCATCAATAATAAAAATATTCAATGTAAATTTAAAATTAATACTAAATTAAAATATAATAATGGACCATTATATTAAAAAATGACATTAGGATTAATCAAATATATACCTTGTTGGGTCTCCCAGCTAAGTCCGCCAACAAACAATTTTCTGCAACAATAAAATGTTAAGTAAAGAATAATTAATTAATTAAAAATAAATTATGTTTCATTATTAAAAGTTTGTTTGACTAAATAGTAATTACTAAAGGTAATTGATTTTAAATTCTAAGTAAAACGAGGAATGCAATTTCGACTAGAAGAATTGCTCCAATATATACAAACATATGTACTAATCTCATAAGAAATTGCATATAAGTGGTACTAGAAGCTTAGGTCATTTTTAGAATTTCTCAACTATTTTCTAAATAATTCAGAATATCAGTGTAAAGAATATCAACTCATATACAAAGGTATGGAACTAATTTAACATAAATTGACTGGATAAACGTATAAAAGATGTATAAATGCATAATAATAATAATTTGACTTGAGGTACAAAATTAATGAAATTAATATTAAGAAATCTTAGATTCAATGAAATTGTATAAATCAATATATTTATGTACTTGATTATTTTCACTTTTTATAAATTCTTAAATATAAATGCCAAAGAAATAAGTACAAGGTAGATGGATAATCATAACTTAAGTGATTTGAGACCTAAAAACATTTTACTAATATTTTAAAATAAATAAATAAGTTCCATTTTACATTTAGAGATTTATTAAAAATAATATCAAGAATAAGAAGGCTATGTTGTATACAAAATTAAGCACTACCTAAAACAAGTCAATCCAAAAAATTTGAATTAAAACACTGAAGAAATCAATAGGTCAGTTAAATTTTCACTCACATTACATACTTAAGTTACAAATGACGCAGAGTTTTGATTTATAAATGCATGACTTAAAGTATCCCCAAAGGATTATACACCATGAAGTAGGGTAGCCTCTTAGTCATTGCCACAATATACTTCTTACACAAGATTCTGGACAGACTTTTTTCATGTTATTAACAAGATAAATGTCATATGGTAGATATTTTTAAAAATTAAATTGGTGCATACATGTATATAGGTAATGAAATATGAATCATTTTTGTACATCTAAAATATCTTAAGATATGTCCATTTATATATATTTCAGGTCATATTCTCATGACATACCTTGAATGTGGAACATCATTCCAAACATTAAACATAGAAAGAAGTTTAATATTGTAACAAATAAAATCATACAATAAGTATTTTGAAAGACTTTTGAAAGTAAAACTTATGCTTTAAGAAATTAAGAATAATTTAATTTAAAAATGTAGAACTGGAATTTGCGCAATTCATATAATCAAATAATCACATTTTATAAATACTTATAACCTTATTGAAGAACATGATTAAGTATAATTTGATATTTACGAACTAATATATAATTCTACAATACGCAATATCAAAAATATTGATTTTTCATATCAAAATAAAAATTTAACCACCTTAACACTTATAATTATTCATACAATAGTAAAATAATATAAATTGGTTGAAGAGGAATAAGTTGCAAACAAGTATCTAAAAATGTTAGTAATATGTAATGTAAATAAATTAATTTGAATATTTTTTATTCTTTGCAATCATAATTAATTGTTAACAAGTTGAAAAAAGTTTAAATTGGGTAACATCATTTTGTGCTACAAAGTACTAAGTACTAATGTACTTAGTACTTTGTAGTTACTAAAACTTTAATAAATCAACAAAAACTTAAAATAATGAATTAATTTACAGACTAATATAATATTAAACAGATCTTGTAGAACTGAAAATAAATCTTAATAAACAATAGGTACCTATTAAAAATTTATGATTTATACCTAAAAAATACCTAGTAATTACTACACTAATTAGAAAATCATTCATATCAAATATAATGTTTAGTAAAATTTGTTTCAAGAAATTATTTAAAAGTAACATAAAGTATTAATTCTAGTCAGAATAAAAATATAAGAAAATTCAATATAAATTATAAGATAAATACTGATAAATTTTAACAATGATAGTTTATATATCTACTTATATCTTTTAATAGGTACTTCATGAACATAATAATTTAGATTATAAACTTGATAACATATGCGATGTTAAAATTGTTAATAAAAATGAATCTTTTCATTTATTATCAATTGAAAAACTGTAGTATAGCTAGTAGGTTTAGGTATTAATTACTGTAATATGTATATATGTATTAATTAATTGTTAGTACCAATACAGAATTTGTATTTTAAAAACCCCAGGGTAGTCAATATTAGCCAGTGTCTACTCAATATGTTCCAGTAAATTTGGACATAAAAAAATAAATACAATTGAAAGTAAAAAAATTAATTAATAAAGAAAATCAAAAATATATACTGATGAATATTTAATTAAATTGACGAATGTTTAAAAGGTATTCTATTCAAATATGAAATTATAAGTTATTAAAAATACATAAACGAAAACGATGAAAACGCGTTTTTCTATAGAAAAAGGGGGCGGCAATAAATTTGAGCCGGTCGCGTACGACGCTAAAACCAAATGCTTATTTTACCAAATCAGTTAAATAAATTGAATTTAGGCGTAGGCAGTAAATCGTAACTAATTTAGTAGTCATTATTAAACAATGACGGACGAGTGAAAGACAACGCCGGTTGCTAACTTACCCTTGTTCGTCCTCTTCCAGTTCAGATTTGCCTCTCATCTTGCCGTGTTCTTTATAATTATATTATACAAAAATATAAAATCAAATGAGTAAAAAAAAAAAAAACTATAAAAGTAAACAAACGGGTGTCAAAGACGTGCAATAATGTGTAAGAAAATGTACAATTTTTTATTAAACGAATGACTAAAGTCTAATTGTCCGGTCGTCGGACATTTAACATATCGTATCGACACAAAAACACGACACGTCCGACGCAAAATGGCGTCCGCATTTTTTCTCTCTCCTAAAATTTCGGCTTTTCACGATACGCGGCGTTGTCGCACTCTTGTCAACCGATTGAACGTTTATCCAACGTCTTTGGACGGGCCCCCATGCGTGGAAGCTGTTGGTATTGTTTAAATTTTTTTATTGAAAATTTTTACCCAATCGTCCGGAAGGATTGAACGCACCGTGAGACACATGAATCACAACCGTGTGCCATTTTCACGGAATATTTTTACATCCAATATGCTGATTTTAGATAGGAATGCGTTGGGGCCTTTTGCCCGACCGTGCGGTCAGTGATAATGATAAAACCGCGTCGCCGGCACAACGGCAACGTTGCTGGACCGCACGCGGCGCACTCTCGCGGCCGCATCGTGTAAACACGTACCAAAACGTTAACGAGAAAAAAAAGAGGAGAATATTGTGCCTTCCATTGCCATATTTTTGTGTGATTATTTGTCGTTTTCCGGCTATACTGTTCGAGAGTAAAACGTGTTTTGTCTTTTTAAATTTCACAGTTATCATACCGATACCTTTCGAGGACTTTGGATCTTCGTTCCCTTGCTGTTATATTTGGCGGCAATGTCTTCATCGAACGTCGGATTGATCGATGACGATTCTGGGTAACGTCTTTTTCATAATATCTTTACGTTATTTTAGTGTACAGTTAAGTCTTTCGTGTTACGATTGTTGGTGGTCATGAACGCTTTTTCGGCTGCCAGCACATTACCAGTATTTATTTCATATACTAGTTACGCTGTAAAACACCATTCTTTATGATTATACAATCATTTTGATAAATTAAAAATAAAGTTTTGTATTGAATGTTGTCTTGGCCTAACAGTCGATATATTTCAACCGTAGATATGAATGTTTGTGTATGTTGATGTCTGTGTTGACATTGATATATGAAATTTGTAATTTTTTAAACTGTGACCTAGATTATCCAATTGATAGGTGTCTGTGAAATTTAGATGATAGTTTTGTGCACTAGAATTTTTCTTCTATTTTATTATAAAATACTTCAGTTCTTAAGTATTCCTAATCAATGGTTGATTATAGTTTTGTGTTACTTTATTTTTAACCTGTTATTATCCTTTTAATTTCCAATTTTTTTTGCAGCATATATTTACATTTTAAAGGAAAGAAGCATAAAAATAATAAATATTACCTTTTTTTAGCTTTAAATTATTATGAATTCTGTAGGTTGATCTAATTTATCATATAATACTTAGTAGATACTTAATATTCAATGTACATGTTTAAGAAAATTGTATGATTGTTAATTATAATTTTTCAGCGCTTGAAATATTCTAGTCCAATAGGTATTTATAAATATTTTCTTTAGATACCCCTATGAGTTGATAACTTATCACTTTGCTATGACTTTATTTTTATATAATTTAAAATATTAATTTTAAGTAATTAATTCAAAATCTAAGCCAACTATTTTAATAAGATTATTACATTTTATATAAGTTATTGAATTTTTAACTATTCTTATATTATAATATGTTTATCATTTACATAATATTTAAAATTCAAGTTTTTTCAACTGTATATTATTATAATAAAAGGATTTAAATTCTATTAATATAAAAATAGTTTTAAGTTTTAAGATGAAAAACATGGGTTAAAATAGACAGTCAAGGCAGTTAATTTTCAAAAGTATAAAATTCCATAATGTGTAAATGTTAAAATAAGTGTATCATCCAATGTTTATAATAATAAATATTTATTTACATAAATAATTAATGCATATACACAAATTTACTGTTTAAACTAGAACATTTTTAATTGATTATTTAATACTTAAAGTGTAGGTTTATAATTTTAAGTTCAATTTTTAAAACTTATTGTATTGTATAATGTTATATTAAAGACAAGGACATATCTGTTTACTTCTTTCAGTAATTTTAATTAATTATTTATAAAAAACTTGTTTGCTGTTATTAAATTCAATCTTTTATCAATAATAAGTTGAATTTTAAATATTTCATGTTAAAATAAGTGTCTAAACTATTTATTATTATTAGGCATTAATATCTGTTGGTGAACAATTATATCTAGATATTTTATTATTTATTATTAGAGGTGTTTTCATAAATTGAATTGATTTTAGTAAGCAAATTTCCTTATTTCTAATTTATGGAGCAATCTAGATTGTTTTAACTTATGAAAACCCTCTTTGAATATAAAACAATAAAACCCCATTCTCCTCATTTGGTTATAAAAACCATTTTAGAATTATGTACACCGAAGAGCCAAAATATAAACATATGCGATCAGAAGATGATGAAACCCGCAAAATAAGTTTGACCAAAAAATCATTCAACCCAAATTGGTTAAAGTTTAGCATGTTCAAAGATTGGCTATTGCCTCATAAACTGCCAGATAAGGCTGTATGCAAAGTTTGCCATTGTGTATTAGTTGCTGGGAAAAGTGAGCTTGAAAAACATTTAGCCACCCGCAAACATGAAAGAAACATGGAAAAAATCAATGGTTCTCCTGCTGAGCACGGAGATGATATTGAGACTTTTACAATCATTTCAGGTAGAGTATCCTACTCGATTATTGATGTCTAGGAAATTGTATAATCTAAACTGTCCTTCAATGTGCGTAATATTAATGCTAATAAACTTAATTAAGTCTAGTATGTTAAAAAAAAATTGTCTTGATGGATATAGTTGGAATGTGTACCCATATCCTTTTAACAAAATAATAAATATGTCATACAAAGGCATTTGACTAACTACGTAAATAAACTTAATTGTAAATGTTCTAAGTAAGTACCTTTTTTATATTTAAATCTGCCTATTTGAGGTTGAATGGATCAATGTAGTATACGATTGATAAGAATTAAAATTTTGAATTTTTGTATTTTCTACATAAAAAAAAAAAATGGACATTACTTAATTTGTTGATCTTTTGCTAGTTATATTTATATAATTTTATAATTGTGAATGTGTATTATTTATTTTCTTTAGTTGAAAAAGTAATATTTTAATATATTGATTATATAAATTGATTTTATTATGTTTGGTTGGATTTGTGAGCAATTTTAAAAACCGAATACTTTTATTTTATTTGATGAAACTTAGTAGAATAATTAACTTGCTTACAATTCATTTGTTATATTCTTATTTTCATATCTAATTATTAAATTATATTTTCTTTCATTTTTTATTACTATTCAATCACTTGCTTTTAAAATTGTATTATCTTGATAAAATAAATTATAAAAACTATTGATGTTTTAAAATTGTTTTATTGGTGTAAGTTCTAGTTTTTACCTGTTGATTATTAAGGTTTTTTATGTTATTTTAATTAAGAATTTTATTATTTTTAAGGCATTTTAAACTAATGTGATCAGATAATTTATAATGGGAAATATTAAGTTATAGGCTACTTAATTAGTTTATATGTTATTATTTTTTGCAGCAGTTGAAATTCAGTAACCCGCGGCACTTAGGGAATTTCATGGTATTGAAGCAGAAAGAACCAAATAAATTTTTATTTACTTTTTTTGAGTAAGATCAGTTGTTTGATGTTACATTATTTCAATGTCTAATGACCAACAGCACGAAGAATATACTTTATTAACAACAACAGGCTCAAACAATCGAAGTCAAATGTCTCAACCTCATCTTACCTTTACACCACCTACTCAAGTTTTTCGTACTGAATGGCAACGTTTTCCAGAATTTCATGCTTGGTTACGTCCTATTGATGGGGATGTAACCAGAGCTTGGTGCATAGCATGTGAACGTATGTTCCGTGCTGATTTAAAGTCATTACGAGTGCATGGTGTAAGTAAAGCTCATGTGCGTATGGTTCGAGCTCGTTGTCCAAATGCTGATGACAATCCTATACCACCTATTGAATACAATGTGGTAACTGACAAAAAGGGTACTTATGGAATAGCTGTTGTAACTAATAAAGAAGATAAATCTTCACTTGCATCAAGAGCATTATATATGAATCAAACAAACCCTACAGAAGAAATAATTACATCTGAAATGGCTGCACAGTCACAACGTGACAAATATGTTGTAGTATCATTACCAAATGAAGATGATGATGACAATGAAGGTCCGCAGGGCTCTAGTTCAAATACTCAATACATACAAAAAGAAGTGAATGTAATCGACGAGACTGGTAATTTGGTGTCTGTGGTTACTGAACATCATGTACAGAAAAATAAAGGTAAAATTTAGGTGTCCTGGTCAGAGCTGCAATAATAGTTTTTAATTTAAAAAAAAAAAATTAATTATGGTATTTTTAAAGTCAAACATAAATATTTTTAGGTCCAAGTAAATTTTAAGTAGGTAAATTAATTATATACCATTGAGTTAAAAATTGAAATTAACTTCCCAAAGAGGGTTTTCAAGTTCAAAGGTCCAAGTGTTAACATAATGTTTTAGTGCATGTGTGTTGTACATTATAGCAGTACTTGTCATGTAAAATTAAATTCATTAAATTCCTCAGAAAGCAGAACAACCAGGTTGAATCTGAGATCCAAACTTCAGATAATGCTGATGTTGAAGCTCAGAAGCAATCTGCTGATGAAGATGACATAGCAATAGAAGAGGTTTTGACACCATTACGCATAAAACAAGAATCGGCTGCTAATCGTTCTCAAATGATGAAACGTAAAAGAGGTCTTCAAAAATATCGTGCAGATTGGGAAAAATTGTCTGAATTCAGAGGCTGGTTGCAGCCAGAACCAAAGAGTTGCTATAAAGCTCGATGTGAAGCTTGTGACAAAAGTCTAGTTGCTGACATCACAGTGTTACGAAATCATTCACAGGCTAAAAAACATGTCATGAAAACTGGAGGCACAGTTTATGAAGGTCCAATCGTAAGGAGCAAATCAAAAAATAAGCCAGAAGAATATGATGAAGATTCTCCTGATGACTTACAAATGAAATCTTTGAGCATTAAAGGTTTGGATATTAGGTATTTTTTGTATGTCTCCTTGAGTTTATAGCTTTTAAATTTAAATTTTAAATAAATTAATGTAAAACATAATATTTAAATTATTGCCAAATAATTTAGTAAATTCATAAAGCTATAAACTCTCATCATACATTTTTAATAACATATTAATTATAAAATTACAATTGAAGATCATCAATCATTGTATTAAAATTATTTAGATATTGTTTAGTTAATTAGTAATTATCGGTTTTTATTTTTCGGTGTTAGTTTTGGATCTTCAGTTGTTAAAAACGTGTTTTGACCTATTATAATTGGTCAGAGCTTACGCGTTAAATTTTGTATTTTTAGCCAATATATATGTATATTAGGTAAATTATAAATCCATATAATTTGTTAGGTTTGAGACCGTATGTTTGAAGGACAGTTTTAATCAACAAGCCCTGAAAAAGTTGGTCAGAGCTTTTACCGTGTACATTTCTTTTTTGTATTATAAACTAATATTCATTATGTTAATACTTGTGACCTAAATATAAACTATTTGTTATACAAAGTCTATTAAATAAAACTATTAAATCCTATATCTCTGTTAATTCAATTATTTTTAAGTTGGAAAAATATATATAAAGTATTTTAAGAAAAATCCCTTTTTATATATATATATATATATATATATGTATATATAGCCGAAAAATTGCAGCTCTGACCGATTTTAATAAATGGTTGTTTTGTAAAAACATCTATTTCCAAAATTAATAAATTGTTAAAAATATAATTAGTATTTTTATTCAATAGACAATGATGAGGATTATGAAGTTGGTATTCAATCAAATGACTATCATAGTACATCTAATTATGAAAAAATGGATCAAAAACATGAAGAGATCCAGTGCAAAGCTATTGGTATAATATAATTAAAATCTGTTGAATCTATTAAAATAATAATATCTACTTTAAATTTTCAGTTTCAAAATCTGCCCCATTTTGGAAAGCCACAGCTGTTGTAAATGGTCATGTAACCGAGTTAAAACTTAGTGACTATAATGGCCGTTATTTAGTCTTATTTTTCTATCCTCAAGATTTGTAAGTTTTATTTGAGTATATAAATTTTATGTTATAATTTCAATTAATATATTATTAATTACAATTATACTATGCTTGACTAAGTTCAGCATTCACAAAATTCCTTGTTCATTATTGTCAACCATTCAATTTACAACTATTTAATTGACAAATTTTTATTTTTTTTAACTTTTGCTAGGTAAATGATTTAAAATTTATCATTTTTATTAAAATGTATGAAGCTATGAGCTTCATTGAATTAGTGCAAAACAAAATTGATAGTTGGTTTCACTAATACACATTTTTGTTGTAGTGGTTTATTTTTACATAGGCTAGTATTTTATAATTATACACAATGTTTTATTGGCCCATACTAATACCGTACTTAAAATTTATCAAGCTAACGGCTTCGCTTTTGGGCAACATAAAATTGGCTCTTTTTATATGATTCAAATATATTTTTATTGACTCATTTTTATTAAAGCCAAATATAATATTTGATTAAAAATATAAACTTCTGTTTAATTCATTAAATTTGTTAAGATTATGCCCATACTAATACCGCACTTAAAATGTATTAAGCTGACGGCTTCGCTTTTGGGCAATATAAAATTGGCTCTTTTTATACGATTCAAATATACTTTTATTGACTCATTTTTATTAAAGCCAAATATAATATTTGATTAAAAGTATAAATTACTGTTTAATTCATTAAATTTGTTAAGATTATGCCCACACTAATACCGCATTTAAAATTTATTAAGCTAGCGGCTTCGCTTTTGGGTAACATAAAATTGGCCCTACTTTTTTTGATTCAAATAAATATATTGATTCACTTCTGTTAAAGCCAAATATGCTAAAATTTGTAATTTTAATCAGTAACTTTATCGGTTGGTCCATACAGTACTTAAGAAATAGTTGAGTTAATGGTTTCACATTTAGGCTACACTTTATAGTACATACCATTACTGTATATCAATTCATCAATTTATAAATGTAATTAAATCCTTATTTAGTTTTACTAATACTTCAATTTTTAAAGAAATGCACAACCAATATTTTGTCTATACAAATAATGTATTATAATTTCATACATTTTTTATGTCTATAATCATAAAATACTTAATTTTACTGATATGTTTAAATATTTTCTTGTGTAATTAATATATTGATTTGTTTACAGTTCTCGAATTTGTCCTAGTGAGCTAATCGCACTAAGTGATAGAGTATCTGAATTCAGAGCATTAAACACTGAAGTAGTAGCATGTTCTGTGGATTCATACCTTTCTCATCAAGCGTGGTCACGCACATTGCGCTCTGATGGTGGGATTGCCATACCAAAAATGCCTCTTCTCTCAGACCCAACACATGTCATTAGTAAAAGCTATGGATGCTATTTACCTGAACTTGGCCATTCTCTCAGGTGATTTTTTTAAAACTTTTCTCATACAAATTCAAATACTCTATTCACAATATTTTATTTTATTTTTTCTGACAATTATACATTGTATTTGTTTTTCAGAGCTCACTATATAATTGACATGAGAGGTATTTTAAGACATGTGACGATTAATGATCTACCTGTTGGTCGTAATATTGGTGAGATATTAAGGCTTCTAGAAGCTTTTCAATATACTGATGAGACAGAAACACTGTGTCCTGCCGATTGGAAACCTGGCGAACCAACACTATCGTAGTGTTATTTATTAGTTGTAACTACTGCTAAGTTAATTTTAATTTAATCAAAAAAAAAAAAAAACTCTTTCTCAACTTTTACTAAGTATTGTACTGTCTTGAATACAATTATTGTATGTGTTGTTCCCACATATTAATATATTCATGTACATCTTTACACAATGGTACTGAATGATTGTTTAATTTTTTGAATAAAATCATGTAACTATATGAAGTCTTGTTAAGACACAATCAATGTGTAACTGATTTTAAATAAATATATAATATTTAATACAATAAAAAATTCTTTTTTTTATTTTTATTTTTTTAAAATGTCAACCATTTATTTTTCATTTATTTCATGCCTGACATCTACAAATATACGAATTGTTTTATGTAGTCTTCGGTTTTTGTACAAAAAGAAAAAAACTTAACTGTACATGACAAAAATATTCACGCGCAATAATTATTTACAACGTGTTCATTCAATTCAGTTGCAATAAACACGTAAAAAAAAAAAAAAAATTATAAATATATCAATCTAAATTGAACAGAAAATTTGGTTTTCTTTCGTAAAAAAAATGTATCTTTATATATAGATACATATGCACATATATAGTTATATGTATATATATATATATATATATATGTTATATTTTAAAATAATAATATTTTATTGTAATAAATCTTTCCATATTACATTATTAATATTATTATTATTATTAGTAGTAGTCTACTTACAATTCATTGAGGCAATTTAACATTATTTTTTTTTTCGGTAAAGATAAATTAAAAAATAAATAAAAATAAACGCACTTAAAACATATTCATTATTAATATTATTTTCTATAGATACATTATATACACAGTACAAAGTATAAAATATTTTTTTGAAATATTAAAAAAAAATCAATGTTACATTTTTTAAGTATCAGTTTTGACTAAATAATAATAACCCCCACAAAAATTATATTTGGGACATTATTTACATTTAAAAAAAGTGTTTACTATACACAATGCGGAAAATGTCAACTATTCATAGGCTATAATATAAATATTAACAAAACCTCAATAATAAAGGAATTAACATTATTGATTAGCTTGAAAAAATTCTAAAAACAATCACACGGTCAGTCTCTTTGTTTGATTTGTCTAAGGATTTTAATTAATTTTTAAATTAATTAATATTTTTTGCCCAACTGATTAATGAAAACATAAGATCCGGAATTTATCTTTTATGAAGATAGTTATACTATTTTAATCAATTCAATTATAAATAATAATAATAATAAAAAAAACCCAAAATTAGTTTACGGAAAAATTATGAAAAATATAAACTGTTGTAACGTTAACGAAAGAATACAACTGGAAGAGTAAAAATTGCATTTGTATAGTTATTGAGTGTGTGGAGACGGCGTATTTCTGGAACATTGGAATAGGACGCGCGATATGAGGGCCGCTACTTGCTGGTCGAGTATTTGGCTCATGACTAATGACAATAGCCTCTGCTCTTGTTGCAGGAATAATGGTCGATTATCTGGATGTCTAGACAGTAGCAACAATATGCGCGCTGCTCTCCTCAACATATCTAGACTGGTTCCCATTGAGTCAGGATTGTCGCGGAGCGCATTCAGCCCATGTGTACTCATCACAGTTAATGCATTTTGTTCAGTCTGTTCAATAAATGCTACGAGTAATGAAACACATGGGCTTTGAAGTGCTATTGTCCGTGCCATACTGCTGTCAGCGGCTGCTAAATAATGCAATAAATTGACAGCAAATTCCCTGAGTACCTAAAAATTAAATTTAACATATTTAATAAAAGTTTTTTAAGGAAATATTTAAAACAATCCCATTTATTTATTATGGTTTTTCAATCTTTTTGAAAATTAGAATTTTATTGTATGTTGGTTTGAGATTATAAATTAAATTCTGTTAAAGGTTAAAATTAAATTTTAAATCTAAAAATTTGTTCTAGAAAAAATAAAAATATTTTAGAATAATTTATTTCAGTTATTAAATATCTCTTGTCACACTCTTGTAAGACATGAAATAAAAGATCACTTACTTGTTCTTCAGTCCTGCACAATAATCTAGTAAGAACATTGGCCAGCTTTTCCAGTCTAGAATACGGAGGTGTAGCAATGACCAGATCCACATTATTATCGGTAACACACAGCTTACACAAACATTCTAATGCTAGCCGCTGAGGTGAAAGCGGTGCTGAAGGAAATGGATCTTGACCTGCAGCTGCCGGACATATAGCCCAATGTAACAGTCCGTCTAAGATTGGACGCGAAATATCTTCATTGAAAGTACTCAAATCAACGTAACCAGCAATATTAGCCAAAGAAACAAGTAAGTTTTCCCTGACAACGTCTAAATAATCCCACCACCATTTGGTGTCGTTACCAGGTTCAATTGTATCAGCATCTGTTGTCGTTGTACAATTGAATAAAGATTCTGTATCATCATCGGCTTTATCATAATTCCTAGTCTTAGATGAGCGTAACGGATGTTCATGTTGAGTCAATAATAGCTTTCCAACTAAACCAAGAAACGGACCACTTTTTGCAAACTCTAATTCATTACCGGGTACAAACGAAAGATTCCGTAATATATTTGATATACACACAGAACGTTTACCAATGGAATCTTGACTTTCACTAATTAAAGATAAACTTGACTCATCTTTTGAATAACTTTCATCTTCAAAGTCCAATATACTTTTACGCTTTAACACACCCATTGGATCACGTACTTTAATATTATTTTTTATATTTACAATATTGTCAATACTGTTTTGTACTAACTCCTTATCTTCTAATTCTTTTTTTATACAAGTTTTATCATCTAATGTTTCGGATTTAGGTTTATCACTCTTCAATAGCTTAACAAAAGGTACAAGACCAAATTCTGAGCGAAAACATGGTACAAGGAAACTTGTGTCTGTTTCTGCTATGTTATATCCCATGTCATAGTTATCAATTAAATCCCATGATCTCTTACCGTTTTTAATAAACAGTTCTTTAGATCCATCAATGATTGCAGAACTCTTAATCGGTCGTTGATTAGAGTAAGATGGATCTGGGAAGTAAGCTTTATCGTTTAGATTCACATTATCTACAGCACCAATGTCTGGTATATCTTCAATTACTTTAGATTTTTCATACCAGCAGTAAGATTTAATATCAGTTTCTAGCATTTCAACTAATGATTGCCGAAAATGTTCTAAAAGTATATCCAATAATCCTGGCATATGTGTTAGTCCAAAATAAGGAATGGACACATCATCAAAAAGTAAAATATTGAGCACATCCAAGGCCCATGTGGACTCCGCTAAAAGACCCGAACGTAAAGACATCATCAATCGCCAGGCATCTACAGGAGCAACATCATGTCGCATCATTCGACGGCGTTTGTAAAGAATTGGAGTAACAGCTTCCACACTGTCAGGAGGGAAAATGACTTCACGTTTCAGCAAATTACTCCCTTGGAACATGGGTTGGCCAGGCATTCCAGGCTGTGAAAATACAATATATATAAGTATAATATAATACTACAGTTATTGAGTTTGGTATCTTCAGCTTATAATAAAAACATATTAAGAGATATTGTTATAAAATGTAATATAAAATCTAATAATAATTGAATGCTTAGAAAACACTTATTTTAAATCTCAGTTAATCATAGTTGTGATAAATTACAAATTATATTTTATATCAGAGGTAGCCAATATAAATGCTTGCATGTCACATAAATAAAAATAATTAAATCAAAAGCTAAAATATTTTGTAATTGTTACAATTTATTTAAAACTATGCTGTAAAATAATTATCAATTTTTGGAATTACATATTTGAGTAAATCACTTTATTGAGCAATGAAGTCTAAATACTATTCAAATTTAACTGGTGATCAACAGAATTAGTCAGAACTGATCATGTATCAATGAAACTAAATCTTAAGAAGCTCATGAAAAAAAATCCCATGAAAATAAATTTAGCTTATAATATTAGTTTACATTATTTCATTCATTAATTTATATATAATCAATGCAACAAAATATTTACTTTATAAATATTTATCAAAAAAAAATTTTAATTCATAATAATAAGTAAATTTTGGTTTTTGTTTAAGACATAGGCCGTAGGTAACTGTGACGCGAGTCGCTATTAAATTTGTTCTATATACATCAGATAAAATATAAAAATTATCCTTAATTATTATTTTTTAAAAAATTAAAAAATACATATTATTTAGGTTTAGAATTGGTTTAATTTAGTTAATTTTAATTTTAGAATTATTACCTATAGTACTAAGTAAATAATTTTTATGTATTTTCCTGGACAAGTTTAAAAATTATTATAATTTTAATAAGTGAAATATTTAATATGTCATTGAGGTATTGGAGCCTTGAGGTATGTTTGATTTACCTTCATATGCGGTGGTGGAGCCATCGGACCATGTGGTCCATATGGTTTGCTTCCATCTGGACGAAAACCATGTCTTGGCATTCTCATTTGTGCTGGTGACATTGAACCCCAATGATTCTAGATACAAAAATACCGATATTTTAATAAAATGTACAATTTAATAAAACAAAATAAAATAATAAGTCAAAAAAACTTTATTTGTTTGCTGAGGATCTAAAATTATTACTTCTATAAATAAAAATATCCCACCTGTTGTGCACCATAAGGTTGTCCTTGTGGAGGATATCGATGTTGTTCCCACTGAGGTGGTTGTCCTGGATGTGATGGTGGCATAGATCGTGGTGGACCTTGTGACCAATTTTGTGGTGGTTGAGATCCAGGTGGATACCCAGGTCGAGGGTATTGATTAGCAGCATTTGGAGTACCTGTCCAACCTAATATTAGTTATTAAATTTCCAGTTAAGATAAAAATGTATTTATACTAATGCTATAATTGAAAGTTACCTGGATACATAGGTCTTTGTTGAGGACCATAACTAGGATAACCAGTAGGTTGCGGAGGACCTGCTTGTTGATCTTTAGCAAAGTCTGGATGACGTCTTGGTTGAGGTGGTGGCATTCCTTTTCCAGGGTAAGCACCAGGAGGTGCACTAGTCGGTGGATATCCTGGACTCTGAAATAAAAAAATTTATAATATCAGTCACTAGTTCTAGAATTCTAACTATAGATACAAAGAATTTTAGTATTTAATAATATAATATATTCAATACGTGGATTTCAATTAAACTATTTAAAATTGTAATTTTAGTTGGCATTGAAACACAAAACATTTATTAGGAGTACATATAACAGCATTTTAAACATTTATTATAATAATTTTGGAAATATTTCAATGAAATGATTGCAGATTAAATTAATTTTATCTTATCATAAAATTTGGTTATATTATTTATATAAATTATAAATTGACCAAAACAGTTTTTTTTCAAAAGTAATGAACAAGTCAATAAGCAATGTTGTAAATACTTATGGTACATTGCTTTCAAATTTAAAAGATAGTAGTATCAAATACACAACCTAGTAACTCGCCCTACTGTAGTTTCTACCGACCTAGAAGTCTGACAATTTTTTTTCGTATATTATAAACTATTAATAAAATATTTGATGGTCGATTTTAATATGCTAAAATAACTACATTACTACATACTTATGTGTTTAAATAAACATTTAAGAGTCAATACTTCATTGACAATACTATTCTTAACTAAATTTTAATTAGAAAAAACAACCTACAATACTATAATAAGAGTTTATTCAGTAAAAAAATTTAATATTTTAGTATTATATAATATATATATTAATATACTTACAGCAGGAGGATCTTGCCGATAATAATCAGGCTGAGGTTGTTGACCGGGTGGATAGCCAGGAGTAGAAACCGATCCACCTTGTGTTTGGTTAACTGTAGCTGGAGAAGAATTCTGTGGAGGTCCTGGGAACCTAGGTGGTTGTTGGTAGCCAGCTGGTGGGGGAACTGGTCCCCGACTATATGGATCTTGACCATTACCCGGTCCTTGAGTATTTGGTGGGCCTTGCGGGGGAGGAACTGAACCACCATAGTTCCTAAACAAAAATTTTATTATCCAATGGAAATTATTTTTAAGAATAAATTTACCTATCCGCATCATTTGAATAAGGTGGATATAAAGGTGGTCTCACCGGACCACTAGGATAACCAACTGGAGTACTAGCTGGTGGATAATGTTGTCCATATTGATCATTACTACTTGGATATTGATTATATCCACCTTGTCCTTGGTAACTTCCTTGTGCTCCTAACATATTATACATTTCATTAACAATTATATAGGATACATTTAAATATCTCATATTACAACAAAATTAACTTATAAGTAATAAGTAATAATACTAAGTAGGTATGAATAAATATTAAAATAAAAAATAAACATAATTTATTGTTATTTAAATTATAACAAAAATATATGTACTATGAAAAATTATACATAAAACGTTAGTAAAATTTAAAATTTAAATATTGACAATAATGATACGAGATTAAAATAAAATGATATCACTGACTGTAATATTTCCATGTTTTTTTTAGGTTTTATCAGCTAGTTTCATGAATATTATTAATTAATACAAAGGACGACAATCTAAATCATTTAATAATAACACTATTTTTGACAATGCTTTACTATCTCTATCTGATATACACACAATACAGCAAACAGAGATGAAATAAATCTATAGGTCAATATTTAAACTTTAAGTTAATAATAGAATTTGTTACATAAAATAAAGTTTTTTTTTTTTTTTAATATTTAAAAATAAAATTGATCTGTGTTTAAATCAATTAAACAGTATTTTAAATAATAATGATACTAAAATATATATCTGAATATTATTGAAAAATTCTTGACAAATGTAAAATTTTTAATAATAATTTATATATATGTATATATATATTTTTACCTACGGTTAAGATATAATATCATATGCAAATTATTAAAACGTCCATTAACTATTATTTTTTAACCATACAAAAATGGGTATGTGGTGGTCAGTTAGGATAAGATTACTTATTTACTATACACACAACCACCAGATTGAATACCTAACCACCAGTGTTTTTGCTTCCCAAACAGGAAGAAAAAATAACCAACGCCCCCTCATTTAACATTTACCTCGCCCTCCAAACAACCATAATAATTACAATACCAAATGTCCAACATTTAATGCCTTAAGATGCCATAGGTTAATAAATATAAATATGAAACAGACAAGTTAACTTTAAAAAATAAATAAAAATGCAGACTAATATAACACTTATTAATATATGTTAATATCACATTGATAAGGCTATAATATAAAACATTTCTTGGTTCAATAAGAACTTAAAACCTTAAAAAATTGTAGTTAATGTTCTAAATATATAATATTACAATACCTATATTACACGTACAAAAATATATATATCGAAGATTAGTAAAAATATTTTCATAAAAACCAATTAATACTTGAAATATCACAACTATTATTCTTGATTTATTATACTTCTAATTCAATAATTAAAATAATAGTTTGAACTTACAATCTAATTTATATAACATTCAAATATTATAATTATAGTCTTACCATGAGGAGGATGGGGAGGTCTTTGAGGTGAATTATAATCTTGTGGGCCGCTATAACCTCCATATCCTGGGTAACCATCTACATGTCCTGGTCCAGGGATAGTTGGTGCTGATGGTAATGAGTCTTGTGAATTAGAACCTGCGGAACCTAATCGTAATTATTTATTTAAATCCCATTTAATAACACACTAAGTGTGTTGAACAAGATCACTTACCAGGAGAAGGCACAGACGTTGCTTTAGAGCTTTTCTTCTTTGTAGAAGACTCAACTTGATTAATAATAGGTACAGGATCTATACCACCACGGTCAAAATGACATTCATAAGGCAATAAATTTTTAGTGTAGTGCTTTCTTAGAGTATAGGCTGCACTTGATGATGCACCAATACCCAACAAACCAGCTACATCCTTCCATATTTTATTTTTTGTTACCTACAAAATGTCGAGTAAGTTGTTTAATAAATGATGCATGGAAACAAAAGAGTAAATAATGTATCTATGTACCTTGCATACTTCCATAAAACCCCCTCGTTCTTTAACAAATATATACAAGCGGAACAAATCTAAAGGATTTTTGGAGATAGTTGGACATGTGGAGATTGGTGATCCTCTTTCTTCCATAAAATGTAATAATTTATCCAACCAAATGCGTCGTTCTGGATTATCATCCATTTCATACAATTTACTCAAGCTGTCATGTTTCTGAAAATAATAAATTACTTGAGTTAAAATTTGTTTAATACTGATATTAATATCTATAACTTAAAATACATTAATAGCCTCAATATACTGATTTAATTAAATAATTTATTATGAAGAAGTCAATATGAATCATTACATTTAACTTTACTACTTATGGTATAACAACACGATAAAAATCAATAAGACTATTGCGCATTGATATAGTAAAACAGTGGTTAAAAGAGATCAAGACATAGTGGAATGAATTGAGACCTGATTGAAATTGGAACCTTAGCTTTGCAATGCTATCACTACCACCTTCTTAATCAAACCCATGAACAATATTTGCAGATGTTATAAGTATAAGAAAAATCTAGTTATTTAAATAATATTTTTTAGTTTATACACTCCAGAATTTGTAGCTTCAAATATTATGTTTAAAGAAACTTGTGAGACACAAACAGTTAGGAATCTATAATGTTCAAAAAAAATTAAATAAGAAAATCTCATAATCATTTGACAAATGCAATAACTTTTATTTTATCCATTATTCTTAAATATTGTTATTTTTTTTTCCTGAACAAAGTGATGAATATATTGATTTAAAAATATAAAAAAAGTAGAAAATTAACGGATAAACTTTTATTAGAGTTTAAGAGTATCATAATTTTTCTAAAAATCTATGTCACAAATATTTTAGATTTTTTTTTTTTTAAAACAGTAGAGCGGTATTTAAAATTTGGATTTTGAAAATAAAAAAGTTAGTTTAATACATTAATATAAAAAAATGAAAAATGACAAATAGAACAAAGTTATGTTGCATTTATCAAATCTTCCTAAAATACCCTGTATATGTGATACAAAACCTAACTAATACATTTATGAATGAGGAAACCATTATTAACCAATAAAAATATTTAAAATGATAACACTAATGAGAAAAACTCTTAGGAAATTCACCTAGTATTTCAAAATATTGTACATGAATATTATATTTAATGACTTCAAACTTGTCATTCATAAGAAGAATCAACTTTTTATTGATATTGACCAGAATAAAAATGTAAGCAAATAGATTTGAGCTTTAAGATAGAGGAAAACACAAAAATGTATATAAAAAACAATAGAACAAATTCAAGTTATACATAATTATATAGCCTATTACAGACATTTGATCAAAAGAGCCAATTTTATTAAATTGAATTAAATTTGGTTGGTTTCACAGTATGTCTTTTATGTACAAAATTAAACAATTGTAAATGTAAAGAATGTAGTTACTAACAACACCAGTTACTAATTAAACTGGTATCCAAAAAAAAAAAAAAAATTAAAATCAATTTATATTTTACAAAAGACTTTCAGTTAACAAAATAGAAAATATAGTTTTTTCAAATGGGTATGTCTGGTTAGTGAGCAGATTTTACTTATTTTAAAAGTTGTACCTTTGGTCGATATACATGTTCATTTTGAGGAGCCATATGACTATTAAATACTGGATTATGAGGTGGAGGTCCTCTAGGCCAAGCAGGAGCCAATGGATCTGGATTTGAATACTCATCATGTGCAGGTGAACATGGTGGACCCATTATACCGCCCATTCCCTGCTGGTAGATCATACCACCACCCATATTATCTTTTCTTTTAGGTGTTGTACAATTAGAATCTTCACCAGAAGCTAAAAATACAATAACAATCAATAATTGAATACTTATAAAATGTATCATTTTAAGAATAATTATTCTATCAATAATCTACCTGCTGAAGCATTTGATAAAGTAGATTGCTGACTTGCATCATCAATGGCAGTACCATCAGGCCCAGTAGTAATAACAGAAGTAACAGCACCACTCAGACTTTGTTGCTGTTGTGAAATTTCATGATCAACAGACATCATTGAAGGATTTGGTGGAGCCATCTGAGGCCCAGAATTTGATTGAACTGGAGCTGGTGGACCCATGCTGTGAGGAGGCATTGAATTTAAATAATTTCCTGGGCCTGGGCTAGGTGGCACAGGACTTGATGTCTGATAATTTCCAGGTCCTTTATGTTGTTGCTACAATTTAAAATACAATAATTGTTAAAAAAAAAAAGGTTATAATAATACCAGAATAATAAAAAAATAAAATAAAATACAAGAACTAAAGCAAAACATTTCAAACAATACACAAAGCAATAATTTTGTTTGGTCGGGTGATCACCTGTAACTGTTGTTTGAGGTAGTGTGGATGTGGTGGTGTATGAGGCCTAGGACCTGGTGAAACAGGTGGAGGCAGCCCAGGAGAAGCGCCTTGCTGCATTGGATGCATTTGATGTGCATGCGGGTGCATATGGGGTCCTGGAGGAGGTGGGTGATGAGAATGGTGATGGTGTAATGGGGACTGTGCAGGAGGCGGGTGTTGAATTGGTGATTGTTGATGTGATTGTTGATGTGGTTGTTGCTGTTGCTGTGGAGGTTGTTGTTGTTGTTGGTGTTGCTGTGGCTGTTGCTGCTGCTGCTGAGGGGAAGATGAAGGGGGAGGTACTTTGGTAGGTGTAGGTGGTTGAACAGGACCACTTTGGTGATTATTATTTAATGGAGGTGGTGCTTGTGGTGGACCACTACCAGGCCATCCCTGCAAAGCACATTTTGTGTCACAAGAAGCATTTCATGGAATTTAGAAAAAGCAGACAAAACACAAAAAATACAAAACATTTTTGTAACTAATGAGTGTTTAGTGAACATATTCCAAAAAATGTAAAATACATAATGATTATGTTTTTAGTATCAAACAGTTCTACCCAATAAATGTTAGGTGTTAGTTAAAACAGCAAAACAATAATTTTTACATTCAAAACTTACTTGATAGGGAGGAAATTGATGAGGGGGTCCATGATGCATTGGCATACCTCTAGGTGAATATTGTTGTGGAGGACCATTACTATTAGGTGGCGGATACCCTTGATAAGGTAAACCAGGAGGTCTAGCACCATAATTACCTGTAGAGTTTAAATATAATATTATATAAAATTATATAATATATGTAGAGAATGTTATCTATATTCTCTCAATAATAATAATACACTCAATATTCATCAATGATTATTTTAACTTTACCTGGAGGTTGTTGAGGATATGATCCCATGGGTGGAGGAGGTTGTTGGGTTGGATAACCACTATGTGTAGATACAGGTGGAGGAGGACCATAGGGATTTGGTCCAGGCAATTTATACGAAATTCCAGGGGCACCTGGTGCAGGTGCTGCCATATGAGGCATACCGGGTGGTTGTGGAGAAGGTTGTTGTTGATATCCTCCTTGTGATCCCATAGGCGAATGGCTCATTCTATTATTTGTAGTAGCTTGCCCTGGGTCAGGCTGCTGTTGGCTACTTGGTGGCCTAGGTGGCATTGGAATGTTCTGTTGCTGTTGTGGCTGTTGAGGTGGTCCACCGGGCGGCGCAGTAACAGCAGGCGACATGGAACGTGAACCAGTAGATCCTGTTGGTGAAGGTGATGGCCGCAAAGGTGTTCCTCCATTCCCAGTTGCACCACCACAATTGCTGTCGTTACTGTTTTGACTTGTCAAATCCTGTATAAAAATCTTTAACATTATTGACGCGGAAGTATATAAATACAAATAGAATCAACAGGTCGTTTTTAGACTGTAAAAAGATGCAAAAGGATCATACGGTTGGTAGAGTGAAGAAGCGAGGGGCAGGGGGTCAATAAAACATGTGGAGGTTTTGGGGAAGACCTACCGTCTAGCTCGGAAAAATACGAACGAAAGAGATGGAATGAGGAAGACAGAAAGACAGAGAAAGAGAAAACATGGTGTGTACTATATACACATAAAAGGTATTCCTTCTATATTGCGGTAATTGGAAAAAGAGATGATTGAGCGGAGGGTAGGAGGCGGGTAACAGTACGCGGGGACAACAAAGTTGTGTACGATGAGAAGCGGAGGGTTAGGACCTTTCCAATGACTGGCGGTGGTGGAGAGAAGGGCGAAAGAGAATGACAGAGAGCAAGGCGGCAGAAGGGTGGAGGGAACACGCTATTCTACAACCGACACATACATACATATATATATGTATGTATTAAACACATGCACACAAACGAATGATAAGGACATAGGCAAGAGATGGAACAGAGGATTGGTAGAGGGGAAGAGGCACGTGTGATGCCATTCATAACATGGACAGACTACACCAGTTATTTCACAATCATTGCCAGTTTTCATATAGGTAAATCAAATAGGTTGTTTACATAGTTCCATCTTCGCAATGTGTAAAAGGTTGTGGTTTCCTTTTTTTTCAATGGGATGGGGTCAAAAAACGACCGTGACCTTTAAGGACTTATCAATCTTAAAGCATTTTTAGTAGCGAAAATGACGGAAAGTAACCAACCTTTTGAGAAAACAACTTAAATAAAAACGGTCAAAAAATAATAAATATTAGAAGTAGATACCCGATAGAAAATGATAAATTTTTCTAATCATCAACAGATACTGAGGAAAAATGTAAATAATCTAACATTAAAGCACGTTAATGTCGCAAATATAAAACAATACGTTCATAACCATTTTATTTACGTATAACGAAATTGGTGTTTGGTAAAATAATTTCACAATGAACACTTCAAAATTGTATTTAAAGAAATTTCAATAATAAGTTAAAATTTAACTTTATCGCATATACATATTTTTCAAAATTTAAACTTCAGTATTATTTAAAACCACGAACTGAGGAGATATACTAGTGTGGTTGTTACCAGTTCTGTATAATCTTAGTTCGTGCATAAAACTGTATCGTACTGTGTATCTGTAATTTAATTTACAATTTATATAATTTATCATATAATATTATAATTTTAATGTATGTATATTGTAATAGATATTATGACAATCATACTTATTTCTAATTTAGTTTTGTGGTGATGAGAGTAAAGAAGATGAATACCTAAACCTGATATAAAATAATTAACATATAAACCCATCCTATTTTCAGAATATAATATAAATTTTAATTTATTACAATAAATTGGTTAGATTTATTACATTCTGGTTTGTATTTAAAATGTATAAAAAAAAAACATTTCAAACATTTAAATTCAAAATTATAGATTATTATTTGAAAATCAGACGTAATTATATTCTTTATTAAGAAACAATAAGGTTAATTTTAATTATGATAAAATAGCAAACTTCAATCGTAAATTTTTTTTTATATTTGTCTGAGTACTATTTAGAAAATTATTTTCTTCAAAAGACGAATAGAAATAATGCCTATAAAGAATAATAATAAACACACCTAATACGCTATATTAAAAATATAAAATATATATACTTATGCAGTTTTTTGTATTGAAATAAAACTTAAACAATGGATTTTCTAATTCAATACAACTAGGTATACAATTTTTAAAAAATCTATTTAAAAATATATAACTTATTTAAAACACAAAGTACTGAAAATAAATATAACATTACGTAAATAGCATAGATTACTTTTATTAGCCTATTCACTTTTAATCGTAATAAACAATGAAAAAAAAAAAAAAGTGAAAAATACCGTTTAAAGACTTATTTCATGAATTAATATTAATATTTATTCTCCTTTCAAATACAAATTTAATGTTATAATAAATTGAATAAAATTCAATATTTTATAGTTAATATAAAATAGTTTCTAAACTATGCAAAACAACCATATTACGATGATGGCAATAATATTCAAGAAAATAAATTGTAACATCGAATTTGGAATCAAATATATACGAGTAGCAAGTACACGGAAATAATCGATTATAAGTTATAACCTTTTATAGCTGTTAAGTTGTGCCAAAGAAATAATGACTTTATACCGAGGCTCACTTTGTATACACACCTATAAGTCCATAACTGTCTAACTATATTGACATATATCGTACATAATAAATTATTTTAAAACTAAAAAGTAAAAACGACACAAAAAAAAAATTAATTATTAATAATTTTGTTTCAAATAAAAATTTGTTAATTGCAAAAATAAATATTTATTTTATACCCAAACAAATAAAGCATTTGCAAAATATAATAGATGACATAAGTCTATGGTACTGCTGTATTGATATTATATACGGTCTCTTTATTGATCCTAACGCAGGCGGCAAAAGCATGGACAGCACTGAAGGCTGCACTGCCGGTTTACACAGATACTTTATTTTCGAAAGTCCAACATTACATTTTTGTTTTAAAAACATAATCTGATCTAGTTTTTATAAAATGGAAGAATTAAAGAACCAATTAAAATTCTACTTATATTGTATTACCTACTTATAATATGTTTCGACTATTTCACATCAGTTCAATGATAAACAAATACTTAAATAATTTATCAGATATTTAAATACATTAAGATTTAATAAGAGTAGAATATAGGTTAAATATTTAAACCAGAGCATTTGAGCATAAAAAGAATCTTAAATAATTACTTAACGAATTTTAACGTTTTAAGTGGATATAAAAAATTACGAAAAAATATCACAGCAGTGCGACATTCATTAGGAATTTCATTTACAATAATATTAAACATAGATATATCATGAAAGACATACCCTTTAATATTAATGATATAAATTGTAAATCTTTGTAAATGAATAAAATAATCGATCTTGGTGTAGTTTGTAACGGACAATACTACTTAAAAATTAGTATTTAGATGGCTTAATTAAATTTAAAAAAATTGTTTCAATAGTCAAATTATCGTATAAAATGTTGAAGTGCCATACACAGTTTTAAATTTCAGGATAATTACATCATTATTAGTAATAAATTCTAATGAAAACAAATTGTATTTCAATCCTCGGTATTTTATAGCAATCAAACTAGCGAAATCGATAAAAAATAACAATAAAATATCGTCCACAAGACATGGAACTGATTACATGTAACACATGCATAGTACACAAAGAATAAGACGGTGCTGATGACGAAACGGTATTATTTTCGTTATGTACGAAGGAAAAAAAACAAGAAAATACAATCATAGCGATGAATCATTAGCACGCGGGATCATTAACAAAAAAGATATTTGGCAAAAATTATTCTCAACTACTTAAACATCCACAACTATCAAGTAGAAAAGTAGTATATATATGAGGTTAACAATTGTAATAATAGCAGTGGTAGTAGAAGTATAGTAGTAGTAGTGCCAATGTAATGCCATCGACACGCCGGGGGGGGGGGGTTGTTCATAACGAGGCGGGGGCGGAGAAACGGAAAAGAGAAAACGATAAAAAGGGTTAGGCCAAGAGATGACCTCACCCTTAATGTACAACAAAGCAGATAGAACGGCAGGGGCGGAGGGCGAGGGGGTACGCGATACCATGACAAAGCGGAGGGGCAACCTGTCGGATGAAAGGCTGAGAAAAGTGATTACGCGCGTATAGACGCGGCCGTCGCATTGCCGAAGAAACTGCGGCAGCGTCCCGTCCGTCGGTCAAAATAAATTTGTATAATAATACATGTTATTGTACAACTCGTAACGGCCGCGCACGCAAAAGGAGTTGGAAACGACAACAATTCAAAGAATAAACCTACGGATGAGTACACATTTTTTTCCTTTTTTTTTTTTTTCGAGGGAGGGGAACCGACGCATAAAGATAAGCGCGCGCAGAGTTGCATTAACGACATTCCGGTTATCATGCGGCGGCCGGTTCGGCTCTACCGATCCCCCGAAATTACGATTATGACGACGACGGTTACATACACACACGCGGTTTGCTCGACGCGACGCAGTGTTGCCAACAACGGAGGGGCGGTCAGAGCCGAAAACCGTCGCGTATAAAAGGCGCGCGCACGCTAGGGAACACGACGCGTAGTTCAACAAAATTGGTAGTTTGACGGGGGTAAGGGGGGCGGAGGGGATCGTCGGGCGCGGAAAATCGAAATTTTAGTTCCGGCCGTTCGCGACGGCCACGTAGTGGCGTCGTTCCCGGGCGGCGGCGGCGAAACACGCTCACCACTCGTCCCCTCTCCTCACCATGGTCCGTGTGTACAAAGCCGCGTTTTCCCCGATTCGACGGTGCTCCCCGCCCCCACCCCCGGACCATGACACGGCGGCGGCAATGACGACGACGACAACAACAGCTACGAGTTTACGACGACGATGCGGCGGCCCAGCCCGGCAACGTGCGCGCGGGCGCGAAACACCCGAGAGCGGAGAGCCCGAACAGAATAGAACGGCGGTGGCGGCCGTGATAAACAACGCCGGCAAACACGAGAGGGCCACGGCAGCGTTGGCGGGAAGCGGTGATGGTCGGGCGTCAGCGGTGGAGGGGAGGGGGGAGCGCACGCGGACTGGAACTCGAGCCGCACCGTGTGTGTGTGTGTGTGCGCGCGCCAGCTAACGTTCGTTCGTTCGTGCTCGGGGACGACGACGTGGCGGGGCGTTGGGGTAACGGCGCAAATAATGGACGCTCGGGACCGCGAGCCGACCGCCGACCGAGCCACGGTCGGCACTCGGCGGAACCGCATTAACAACGACGTCGTCTCGAGCGTATACATACGCCACACGTATTACTATTATTATTATTAATATACGACGATATACACATGCATTCTTTGCACATGATATAATAATAATATATAGTATATATTATATGGCTTGTGTGTATTTCAACCGCGCTCGCCCGACCCGACCATTGCTGACTGCATAAACACACTCGGGTGCGTGCGTGTATAAAATATATGTACATATAATATATATATATTATATACGGATATTACACACACACAATACGAACGCGTGTGCATTCATCGCGGGTACAATTATTATTTTTACCATTATTCGTTAATATATTGAACACATGATATGGGTATTTTTTTTTCATATTCAACGGTAGAAACCGGATTGTCGCGTTACTCCTCACAAATGTATACATCTTACACCGGCGGCGGAGCGTCTTGCAATAATAACAACAGTGATAACGATAATAACAATAATAATAAGACATAACTGTTTTCGACCGCCTCCCACGCCACGAACCCGAAGAGAGAGCACGCTCAATGAAAAAAGCACCTTTTTTTACGTGGATTCCCGCGCGTGACCGACCCATAATTTTCTCCCCGTGTATCTGGGCTGTAGGCCGTCGCCGCACCGCGGCACTCGTTTTTCACCTATTATTTCACTTTTATACCCTTATCAATTGTCAACACGACAACAGCAGAGCAAAAAACAAAAACGTACACCCGTTTAATGAATAAAAGTTATTTTGACAAACGCCGAGTATCAAGAGAACGCTTCGCCGTATCGAACGCAGGCAGTTAGTTCTCCTCGGTACCGACGTTTTCAGATAATTTTCAGGTCACTAACCGCTAATTTGGAGTGTATTTCCATAATTGATCTGCCAAAATAGTCGTAACTTAAAAATTATAATAATTAAACTGCTTTGGCACTGCCTTTAACTTCAATAGGATCAATTATTATGAATTGAGGTGTCCTACAATATATTATACAATTTTAGAAAGCCTGGTTAAATTAAAACGTGTATATATTTACTATACAGGTACAGTGGGTTACAATATCATTACGATTAACTGCAAATTAAATGCGACAGTAAAACACGAATGCTTTCGGCATTTGTGACCAATCCAAACGGAATCCAGAAATGTGACTGTACATATTAAGACACAAAAATAATATGGAAGACAAAAAGTTTATAAAACCTGTCACATGGCGAAATAAATGATATTATATTCCCAAACCAGTTGCCATTGTGGTTTTTAAAGGCCACAGCCTCAATATATGTACAGTAGTACATACCACGTTTCATGATTCTCTAGCAGATATAACATTAGATTCAATAAAAACTGTATAGTTTTGATTTGATAACATTATTTCTAAAATTAATTATAACTTTAAGACGTATATAAAATAAATAAATAAATATTCAGTTAACTAAAGTCTTAAGTACACTTAATCTTTAAATGTCTAGCCAATAAGCATCTAATGAAACTACTTTTTTCAAATAGAGTATAGTAGTATAACTAATAGAAGATGAACTACAAACATTTTAAACGTTCATAAAAAAACAGTATAATAAACTACATCCATGAAAATAAAAACAATTATAATCTGTTCAACGTTAACAGTTATTTACAAAATAATTTCACGTGTCTTTTAAGCACCATAAAAAGAAGCATGAACCAACCAACCAACACTGTGAAAGTAGTAGGTAGTAAAATATTATAATCATTAGTATTTATAAAACAAAAGAAAGTAAATTCCAAGAAAATAACATCACGGGCTCGATCATTAAGATGAATAAACTAAATTTGTTGAATAATAAACAAAGTTCTAACATTTTCCTTTAAAATTAGAATGCATATTATTGGTTTTTTATTAACAAACCGGTTACCATTAGAATTTGTCTTAAAAACATATTGGAATCAACGGACAATAGAAATGAATAAGTTTTACATTTAGCGTCTACTGCTGACTATTAATAAAGCATAAAACAAATGTTTAGGTACGTGTTTTTAGACAATAAAATTTCAATTATAAAAAAGTTTTAGTTAAATGTTAAATTTTATAGTTTTGTTAATTGACTTTTCAGCAATTCAAGTATGATTCGACAACATATTTTCTACATCAATGTTGACATAATGAATTACGTAAGATAACACTACTGTTCGCCCTGTATACAAGCGTTCCAAGCCGTTATTTCACCGTTAGCGAACACCATACCCCACGTGTCCAAAAATCAACGAATCAAACCGTATCGATATGTTAAGGGTGTCCCAAAAATAACGACAGATTTAAAATTACTATAGATCAAATTTATTTATGTAAAAAAAAACACATCATTCTCTTCGGAAGAGGTTAAGATTTAAACATGAAAAATAATATCGGACATACCCCTACACGCGATCACACGGTCCATGAATTTTATCATCACTCGATAATATGCACCATCAAGTGTCCAGAACACGTCGAATTTCTTTTTTAAGAGGGTGTCACGCCTACATGTGTTGTCTCCGCCTTACAAACGTACAACATAGCAAATCTGCATTCAGTAGAACTAATTTTGTGTTGTTAACTTTAATATTAGAGTAATTTGACACTATCAAATTTAAAAAATAGTATTTTATCTGAGTCTTCTCGAATGGTTTTTTACAAAATTTTAATTTTAATTGCTCTAATATAAAATAATAAATATAATATCAAATCTAACTAAACTGAATGTAGATTTGCTATGTTGTACATTTGTAAGACAGAGACAACACATGCCGAGGTGTGACATCCTCTTAAAATCTCAAAAATTTCGTGATTTGCTCTGGTAAATTCGTGACTTAGTGTTTCCCCCCATAAGAAAAAAATCACACTATCAAATCGCAAGATCTGTGTTCTCTACGAACTTGATGAGCACAAATGTGATCGGGTGATGATGAATTCCATGGTCCGAGTGATCGCGTGTAGGGCTAGCAAGTAATAAAGAGAGGGGAGGGGTAAGTTGTTTATAATGTTTAATTTTCAACCTCTTCTGAAGAGAACGTAGGGTTTTTTTTGTGATTTTCAAATATATATATTTGATTCAAAACAGTTTTAAGTCCGGCGTTATTTTTGAAACTCCATAGGAAAATGTGTAATGTGTAGAAACGAAACAAATGATTACCAGGAAAATGTGAAATAACTCACCGGATGAGCCTGAGGCGGTGATTGATGAGGTGGTTGCTGTTGAGGCTGAGGCGGCGGCGTCGGCGACGAGTGTTGCTGGGCGTTTTGGGCCTGCGACACTGGAGGTAAGGCCGGCGGGCTTGCCGACGCCGGCGAGGACGTCGTCTGTCCCGGACCGGCATGAGGTTGTTGTGGCGGCTGGGGAGGAAGTTGAGATTGCTGCGGTTGCGACTGACGATCAACCGGCGGCTGTTGGTTCGGGTAGCTGCCATAAGGTGCCTGCGGAAAAACCGGTGGCGTTTAACAAACACACGTGCCGTATTCACATTGCCGCCGCCGTACGCGCACGTATTATTACGATACATAGGTATGTAATTTATACGCACAAATACACGTTTCCACGTATTAAATCGGTTATGGAGTAGTTACGATAATTGTGATGCACGAACAGTAACGGTGATAATGAATCGTAGTAAATAATAGTAATAGTAAGTAGTAGTAAGTAATAGTAATAGTACGTAGTAGTAATAAGTAATAGTAGTAGTAAGTAGTGGTAGTAGTAGCAAGTAATAGTATTGTATGGGTAAAGTAAAACACTTAACAGCACGAATAATAATAATAATAGTTATAATGACGAATATATGCCAGTTGTTGGGTCGTGTGCATGGAAAGTAAAAGTAGACGGTGGTGATCCCGAGGGTTTTGGGGGGTTTTGCAGTTTATCGTGGTGTATCATTTCGGGACCGACGGGAAAACGTTTCACGGAAGTCAAGGTCGTGATAGGTGGCGGCTAACCAGGACCAAGCGGCAGGGAGAGGATCAGCTGTGTGAGTGATAATGCCGCACCGCCACCGACCGACCGCCCGCCGATGTGTACGACCATTACCATTCTATTTGAAGTCGACCGGGCGACATAAAACTATAACGCACAGGTCAATGACGTTTCCTTGTAAACAGCAGTTTTTATTTATATTTTATAAATAGTCAGGAAACACAATAAATCTCCGTTGTTGTATTATTGTTATATATTATTATTATTATTATTATTATTATTATTATTATTATTTTTGATGCTGTTGGGATGATCGCGTAGTACCGCCGGGGTCTCTCGGTTGATTTGGCCCATTCCCAGAATAAGTCTTGAATCTGAGTGAAATATTTTTTTCGCGCCCGAAAACAACAACAACCGTATAGTGTTCTAGGTCAATCTCTATCGACGAAAGCGAAGGCGTTGTTTACACATTTTATCATAATAATAACAACAATTACCTGTTGCTGAGGCGGTGGTGGCTGCGATTGCTGCTGCTGCTGCGACGGTGGTCCGGGAGGCCCAGGTGGGTACTGATGGTGCAATGGTGGTACCCGATGGTGTTGTTGGTATCCAGTTGGCGAAGACGGTGGTGGTGGATAATGTGTCTGGTGACCGGGTGACGGAGGAGGCGTCGGTCCTCTGGGATTCGCCTGTAGAACAAATACAAAACTTTAGACATACTGCCGAGTTCCGGGTAGTAGCGAAAAGATCGACAAAATCGGGATGAAACTAGTGACCTTGGTGGTATCGGGGTCAACAGCCGACAATAAACACAATGAGATAAATGTATAGTGGTGCAGAGCGAGAGGGGTTGGGGGGAGTGGAGCGAGAGTGAATGAGAAGCGGAAAAGTAAACGAGGGCAAAAAGGATTTGTGTGCAGGTAGGCACTACTACACAGATTTATATATATATTTGCATATGTGTGTGTGTGTGTGAGTGTGAATACTGTTACACACAACAAGCGCGGCGACAGCGGCGATGGAGTGGAGGGTTACGTTAAAAAGTTTTGCACAATGCATGTTTGTGTGGTTAGCACGAAACCTGTTATAGACGGGGTGGTGGCGGAGACATTTGGATTCGTGAAAGGAACACGGTGGTAAGGGAGCGTAGTAACGTGCAATAGTAATAATGGGTAGGGTAACACATCGATCGCGGGGGCTGGTAACATTTAAGGGTAGTAAAATTACGAAGCCGCAAAACGGTGGATTCTGTCCGTGATAATGACGTTCCTTCATTCATGAATCACGAGTACGTCGCGCTAGACGATGCGGAAAAGGTGACCCTAATGGGTCCAATGTGAAATAATTAATGACCCATTATCGTGCGCGTATTTATAAACATATATATGTATGTGTGTGTTGGTGTGCGTACGCGTTCAAACGCAATTATTATGAAAACAAACCACGTGGTATACGACAATAAATCTGATAATTGCTTGGTCGAACAATAAAAATAAAAACAACCGTTTTCCATCAGGTATAATACTCGCTCGCTCTCTCTCTCGCTCTCATCCTCTAGTATTTGGTAGACTCGATAATACATGCACGCGCGTATATCCAATAATATAATAATAAATAATAACCCAACAATAATCGTACTACACAAGATAAATGAAACCAAGAACGTAACTTTTGCACTACTTTTGTGGAAACAGCCATTAATTGACCATTGATCATCATTATATAATTATAACAGAAAATATGTATACGTCACTTGAAATAATTACGGATGCAAGTTTCAAAAATCAAAAAAGAATTTGAAAAACAAGCTAGATTATGTAAATAGTAGGGAAACAAGTGAATATAGTTACACCATATAGAATAACAAATTTTACATTGTATATTATGTATATATACATATTTTATAATTATAGATTTTATTTTATCGGAGAGCAATTTATTATTCAATCAAGTTATGTAAATAATTTATTCACATACAATGCAAATGATGAAGACAATAATATTATTATTACATTGAAATGGGTTCCTAATTCCTTATCCTAAATGTAAACAATTTTTCATACGTCAAAATAATTATTTGTTGACAAATATTTATAAATTGAATGAGTGGTAGCGGCAAATAATTTAATATTGAGACTCACATTTCTATTCCAACCTATAATACCCACTTATTAAATGAATTTTTACAAACATAAATAATTTCAACTTGATGTACGCGTACGTATATTTTTTCACTACACCATATTCGCGTATTCACGAATAGTAAAACATAAAAATCGTATAACATTAAATATGTATTAACTATTAATACAGTTTTTCAATTGAAAAAAAAAATAATAATATGTCTAGTCTTCATATCTTTAGTCCATGGACCACTGATTATAGATAAACTGTTTACACAACGCTAATAAACAATAGCCTGTTAGCGACAAAGTCCTCAAAACGACAATAATTGTGTAGAAACTGATATTGTGTTTATCAATTTTGAATTTTTATTTTTCTATATAAAAACGAATTAAAATCAAAATTAAGTTATATTGAAGGTTTATACTTAGGCACATGATTTTAATTTTATTTAAAATATCGTATTTATTCCTCCAATAGGGATTACAAATAATTACTAATTAGCATTTTCCCGCTATATTCTACTAGAGGCGTCGTTGTCACATGTCGCATGCTCTATTAATATAAGAGTACTTTTATAGACCACAATTTGTGCCATCGTTGTGTAACCAGTTTATCTATAATCATGGACTAAATAAAAATAAGTTTATGTGAGAATATTTTAATAAAAACGATGGTAAATTATGCACCAAAAACCTGCAGTAAAAATTATAATTTTTCACCAACTCCAAAAGTATAGAAAAAAAAATATTTTGTGTAGACTTTTTAACCTATTATTGTCTCGCTTATTTCTATATCAAAAGCACAAGATACTACTACTACTACTACTACTACTACTACTACTAATAATAATAATAATAATAATAATAATAGACAATTATTTATCACGTTATACCATTTATATACACACAACAGAAACGAACATTGGATTATTATGATACAAGTGTAGACGGGTTTATTATCGTTTATTAGTATTGTTTTCTCCGAGACCTTTAAGCCCACACGTACCCACCGTCGTCATCGTAACGTATAGTAACTTTATCGACGCACTCGCATCAAAACGTTGCTTCATTTCTTCAAAATTATGATAGTATAATAACATAGAAATAAATTACGAACAAAAATATTATACATCCACGATCGAAAGAACACGATGACGTATTTATTGTACAATAACTATGGTCTCGCTGGAATCTACGGGCACGTAACCCCCCGGGAGAAACGTTCTCGGAAACGGGGAAAGTGTTTACGCGATCGTTGCCTGTGTACGACAAACGACGCGACGAGATCGGACACGACCAACTGGCGATTTGTCGTCGTCGTATAATATTACACGCGCAACATGGACCCAAGTGTCAAGATGGATGGATACGAGGCAACAGCAGCAGTGGATGGTTTTACGAACAAACGATTGCGGCGCGCGAGGTATATCACCTATATTATAATATTATTACGAAAACGCGGAACGATTTACGACGACATTGGCGCACGTTTTTATCGGTGGACAAGACACGCGCGTGCTGAAGGCTGCTGCTGATTCTTCTTCTCCTCTAATAATATTCCTTTCGTATCCGCCTTACGATAGGCACGGCCCCGTTTTACTTTCGAACGTACTATGTTATAAATTATGTTATTATATACGTGCACGTGCGTACGTAATGTATACACGAATCAATAATGCCCAAAAATAAAACAAAACGACTGAAATAATTCGCCGCGATGGGATGTGTGTTTTTATCTAAAAATGTATAATTTTAACACTTGCCGGTGCGCGCGTGTGCGTGCACTATGCATGTATCTGTACATACGTAAACGTTATTGTTGGGTAAGGGCATGGGCGCGTACATAATGCGTGTGCGGCGTACAATAAACAAACCCATTCTCTTCTCCTCTTTCACTCTCATTCCGTCTCTGTCGACACACACGTGTGTACATGTACATGTATATATATATAATATGTATATATATAATATGTATATACATATTATTATAATCTGGGTTAATAAACTAGGCTCGCGATACACATATAGCCTCGCTCGGATCGGAAATGATAGATGTGCATTTCCGTAGTCGCCGCCGCCGGTTTTATAAAGGCCGCAGGGGATTAATTGCAAACTATATAACGCTAACGACCCAAACTTATCATATATGTTATATATATATATATATATATATAATACTCGATAAGTACAAGTACACACACACACACACATAAATATATACGTTAATATGTGTATAATATATACGATCATAGTACATCACGACGTAAAGGACGATGATAATATTATAATATTAGGTACATAAGCGCCGGTCACGTTGGATTAGAGTATGTTTAATTGTAATTAGAAAACGATTATTCTTGGCCGATAACACAGTGAAATAACACACAAGTCTATACAACGTACACCTTACAACAAAACTACCACAATCGTCGATCACGTAACACCCATCGTCATCATCACCACCACTGAAAATGACGACGAGAATTAAAACAATGAGATTGTTATGAATCATATAACCTATACATGAGCATATTTCAACAAAAAAAATGGGGGCCGTATAGACAAGATTTTCATGCGTAACGATCGTTTCTTTTAGAATTATTGTCAATTTTACAATACACGATGAACACAAACAGCGGCTTAGACTAATCGCCGGCACTGCTGACATCATCATCACAATGATAACTTATCGTTTTTAACACACATAATATTATGTACAAATTATATACAGAGTGTTTCAGTACGATTCGACTCAATATGCAATAAATTTTGTTCTATTCATTAATTTAAAATTTTTTTTTTTTGGTTTTATAAACTAATATTATAATAATACGTTATAAAAAAATTGTATTATTACTGTAATATTTTTATTTTAATACTTTTAGACTCAAATTTGAAAATCTAAAATTTTATTTTACAATAAAAATACAATTGTAAAGCCAAGAAGAATTTAAATACAAATAAAAATAATCATTTTATAAACCGAATTTTCAGAAAAAATTATTGCACTTAAATATCTTATTAAAGATTGGTCATTGATTTATTATGATTAACTATTCACTTTTTGAAAATATGAATTTAATAATTATTATACAATTATTGTACGTCCTATTAAGATTAGATAAGGTTCTATCTAAATTAATATATTCTAAATTAATATAAATTAACTTTTTCACAAATTGAAAAAATCGTAGAGAATTAACTTTTAAACTTTTCTTTAGTTTTGAAAAAAAAAATGATAAGTACATTTTTTATCTAATACACAGTACAAATATAATATATCAAAAAAAAAGTGAAATATAATGAATTTCATTACATTTGTAGAATCATCCTTAAACACCCTGTATATCTTTATCCTATACTCGTATACTATAATACCAAGTACATAACATGCAAATAAAGTAATAACCTATCGATACGACTCAAGGTTCGCCGACATTAGTCGACCGAGTTTCTATGACGACCCGTCAATGATAATTATGATAATATTCAATACGGATCACAGAATTCTAGACGGAAACTTAAACTGGCAGACAATTTTAAGTTGTAATATATAAGAAAATGTTATTATGTAACTACATAACTGTGGCTTTACGGGTGCAATTTATTTAATAATAAAAAAGTTTTCAGTTTACAAAATATATCATTCAATTACTATCAATACTATCAATGCAATTATTATTATGACCATTATCAATAGACCAATACGTCAAAAATACAAATACACGACGTAAACTTTATCATTATTTATATAATGACGTTAAAATACGAGTGTTTGAACTCTTGTGGTTGCATAGTTATCAATACATCAAACCAATAAGGCAATAACATGAAATACAATAATTTCTAACGAATTAATATTCAACCACAAACATGCAAATATTAATCTTACAAAAATCTTTTACGTTAAGATCAAGACATGCAATGTGTCATGAATCTGTTTAAGAGATAAAATTACCTTCTGTCAAGAAACTGAATTAATAAAAATAAATTTCCAATGACCGAACACTACTTGTACACGGCGATTTATTCATAAATAAATCACATATCTAATGGCCTAATGCCTATTTAATATTAATATTTTAACGTTTTGTTGTATCTACTATTTTTCATATTTTAACTCTCTTGAGAATTTGAATATAATATATATATATATATATATATATATATTTAAATTATTGAATAAAATAATAACTTTTAAAAGATACCTTTAGAATAAAATAAAAATAATTGTTTAACCTATACAGATATAGAATATTAGATAAATGGTAAATTAGATAAAATAGATATAATCATTCAAAGATCAGAGGCGGATTTACGGGGGGGGGGGTCCATGGGGTCTGGAATCCTACGATGTAATCTTATATATATTATATTTAAATTTATCATAATATCATCTATGGACGATGGCTGTATATTATACGGATTGTATCCCATGTCTCAATGATTATAATTGAATATTTGACGTGTTATACGCTAGAAATACATGTAATTTTTCAGGAAATGTTGAAAATCCGCCACTGTCAAAGGTACACTGGAAAAATGGAGTAAAAAAAGTCTATTTCTAGATAACCTTATTCTACGTATTCTATGTACTATTTAAATAATTATAATAATAATTTGATGAAAATGAGCTGCCTAAAACGCGTATGGAGATTAAGTAAAATAATGAAGGATACACTGAACTAGATATTAAAAGGTAGTAAATAGACTACTGGACAGGCCAAAAAAAGATGGACAGACGAATCCAACCAAACTTAACGAATACTTGGTAGTTGGTATTGATAACTGGAAGTTAGCAAATGAGAGGAATGTAGGAGGCTGTAGGAAGCAATGATGGCCCTTATGACCTATAGAATCCGAAAAATTTAGTCTGATAGTAGATTTGAGAAAAATCACCATTTTAAGAAAAATAATTTACGTTGGGATTTCTTAATAAAACAAGAGATTGATATCTGAAAATTTCATACGATTTAATCAACAACGGGAGGGCGATAAAAAATATTGTCGTGGACAAACGAGTATAACAAATAGAATTTAGATTTGAATTCATATAATATTGTTTTATATACAACCTCATCATTTATGTTGTATTATATAAAGAAATAGTTCTGGAAACAGTTTAATTTAGCAATTCGGCATTATACAAAATTAAAAACCATTTTTTAATAATTTTTAAAAAATGTCCAGTACGGGATGGAAATTCAAATTCAAAAATAATTTGTTCAACATTCTATAGATTATTTTGCTGATAAGTAATTAGATAAAATAGTTTTGATAAAATTAAAAAACGTATCTTACATTTTGTGAAAATAAAAATTAAGCTATTAAATAATTTTATTTTATAAACAAAATAATATGAACAACTCTATATCAATCATTATATTGTATAATATATACATGAATATTGTATATTATTATACTACAAGACTAGATATTCAATTTATTCAGTATAATTTGAAATTTTGAAACCTTAACACTTTTAATATTTATTTCATGTTAGACAACACAATAAGGACATAAATTTGAGTTAAACAAGATTAACACTTTTAATATTATTTGATGTATACGTTATCCGATAAGTAATTTTAAATCTTTGTTAAAATATAATAACAATGATTTACACTTGTTATTGTAAATGTTTTAAATAATTCTGATTAGGTTTACAAGTTATAGACATCAGTGCCTAGTGTAATAAGTATTTATTCTAAAAACTATATTATATAATTAATTATAGTGATAATGATAAATCACATTCATTATTGCGTGGTCATTATTATAAATACTATTCTATTTTTCCAGTGATAATATAAACCAACATAAATATATTTTCAGATACGTTACTTGTCAGTTATTCAACGCCTAAACACTTGAAAAATAAATAACGAAAACTCAACATTTATTAATTTCTCAAACCTTGAGAAAATCAAAATAACATCTAATAAATAAGTATATTACTTTATAAAAATCGCTTAATACAAATTATTATAATAACGTAGAAAAACATTTAAACATCGCAAACATGCCCAAGTTAATGACACTTTGGGAATAATGGGTTAAAAAAATTTGCAAATCGAACAATAATTTCTTTGAAATAAACTACCTAAATCTGGATTGAATAATCATAATATTCAACAAATATATAATATACATATAAATTGTTAACTACTACTTATATCAGAAAATTAATGGTTTTAGCAAAACTTATGTCTCAGCTTCGAACGATATAAAGTTATAGTTATAAGCATAAGAAAAAGAAAAATTACTAAAATATTGTACCACCACGCTTTCTAGGAGTGTAGAACTTTATTGAAATCGACACTACAATTATTCATTAGAATTATTCCAAATATTCGTTATTTTTATTATATGTTATAAATAATTTTAAATCGACCATTGTTTATTGCCGCTTGCTAGTCGTTACGCGGTATCAGAAGACCAAAAAAAAAAAAATTGAAAGTTATTTACAACGATATATTATGTATATATACATATATTGTATCACCAATAATAATAATATTTTGTCTGCGTAAAAATAAAATTACGTCGCGTCGGAAAACGGAAGCAGTTTTTCGGAAGCGGTATTTTTACTTTTTTTCTGTAACTCGAAATGTGCAGTAAGGAAGAAAAGGAAAAAAGTATTATATATATATATATATATATATATATTATATAAAAAATGGTATATTGTAAGAAAATTTCCCAGCGCAACGCGGCGCTGTGACCCCCACGATACGATTTTCCTTATACCGACTCAAGGTTGCCATTCGGGCAGCCACAGTGTCATTATATAACGCAAACGCGGCACCGGTGCACGACGTGGCAACGCGGCGGGACTGTGGGCGTGGCGTCGAGCGGCGTATACGCTAGGAATAAAAAATACATGTACGTGTGTGTATATATATATAATGCACACGCAAACCGTACAGCATATATACCATCCTACCCAACACGCAGCTGCAGCGCGATAGGAAAACGAAGCGAAGTGAATGCCGCCGCCGCCAAGCGTAGAGCGTTAGCTCGTTTCCAACAAAGCCAGAGTACACACACACACACACACACACATATATACACATTCACGTACACGCAACACGCCCGCACACACACTCGCAAACACGCAACACGCTCCAGAACTGGGATAGAGGGAGAGAAACAGAAAATGAGAATGGGGAAAAAAAACCCCATTGACACCGACTGTAAAGGCTCGAAAAGCGCTTTATGATAATTTATTTTCATATTATTTCCTCCCGAACTGAAAAACAATTACCGATTTTTCCTAGGTTTCTCCTCCTAAAAAAACGCAACGTCGATAGCGTACGTATAATCGTAATAATAATAATAACGTAGAAATAAATTTGAACAAATCGAATTTGCGAAACGTCGCGGGTGCCACGATAAGAAAAGTACCTGTGAGAGGACAATATAATTTACGCGCTTGCGACGACTACTAATATTCGGATGTTAATGGTAATAATAACAGTAGAAGATGTAGTAGTAATAGTAGTAGTAGTAATCATAGTATATTTAATAAACTAATAATAATAATAATAATAATGTAACCGGCGACGTTTATAAATTAACACCGGGCAGAGGCGGAGACACTAACTAGTCGCGAGGCGGCAGGCGCTAAAAATAAATATTTGGTCGCATTCCGCCGATCAGCTAATGAATGAATCAATTACCGTCTAAGCGACTCTAATTTATATAAATAAATACACACATATACATACACGTGGTAAATGCACACGCACATATGTATTGTGTACACAACGCGTGTGTGTACGACGGCGGCATTGGTTTTTGTCGTAAACCGGACACACGCAGACGGGCAAGTGGCAGGGAGATGTGTGGAAATGCCTTCATCGTCGTGTGGCCAACTACACATAATAATAGAATAATAATAATCGTTATCGCGCGTATTAATATAATTATACTTCCACCGGCGGCGCAATGAAAATGTGTTATATGTTATTATTTTTTTTTTTTTGCATTCAATTAACTAATATCGGGTTTAATCGATAAAAAGTGTGTACCTATTGCTCGCGGACCAAGAGAGACACGGTCGAATTAATATGATCACGCGCGCATACACCCACAGTCACCGTTGCCATGCGATCGTTAGTATACGATCAGTTATCAAAAAAACGCGAACAGTCCGAGCACACCACCACGACGACGCGCGATCGGTATCGAACTATAAAATATATTATAGATTTTTAAACGTACAAGTGGGATTTATTTTCGAGAGGGATTTGGAGAGCACTTGCCACTCGAGTAGAATTCCTGTCGGGCCTTTAACATGTTCAACCCAACGCCAAGTAACGCTGCGAATCGTTATTCGTTACTGTAAATACTAGTATTTATAATCAATGTCGTACTGGTACGATTGCGCGTAGGCATCCGCGCGTCTTACGTCAGAATTAAAAGCGTTATGTATAGCCGCGTGTAAGGTCCATTAAAAATAATTTATGATTCGTTAAGACAATTTAGTTTCGTCAAAATACAACAACCTGACTTAACCCTCTCGAGTAAGAACTTAGAATCAAAAATGGTTCCGTACTTTCATCGAGATGACGACCGAGCACACACGATCGCCGAGTGTTATACTACTGTAACGACGACACGTTTGGTTGTTAAATAACGCGCACGCACACGTACGGTGGATAATTACCGCGTAAAATTATATTATTCCGTATTGTCGAACCGTACACAGCATGTAGAATATCGTATAACCAACTTCCACTCTACCCATGTGGCAAATTCATTCGACGGACGAGACGAGCCGTGCGATAACGGTTGCAACGTCGTCGTCATCATCGTCGAAAACGTGTCCCTTGGACGTTCGGTGGAATTCGAAATTTAATAACGTATCAAATTTTCTGCGTAGAATAAATAAATACAAATCATTTCAGGGCGTGTTGTGTACGTAACACACTTCTATTCTCTCCGGCATAATCCGGACTAAATGAATTTCGCAAAGCGAAAAAAAAACGCAACCACGCAGAAAAACTAGACTTTTTTTTTGGGAAATTCACGTTAGCGGCATTTTCATCTTGTCAGATTGCCGTCACACCGGCCGAGGGGTTGATACCTATATCGATTGCATTTAATTTATCGAGAAATAAACGACCGGCCTTTATGAACTAATTGAACGAATATTGAAGCCTATTGAACAGTTCCGGGGCCCTAATTTTTTATTATACTACCCGTTAACTACTACAACAGTCGTAATGTTTAATGTAAAACGCGATTTTTTAGAAAAAAAGATAAACAATTATTAATAAAACTATGTAGGAATATTTAATAAAAACTATTGCTGGTTTATTCTAGTAGATACGATTAAATTATACTTTTTTTTTCGATTTTTAAAAAAGAAAATAAAAAACACCGAACTTAATTTATAATTAATATATCCAGAGTGCTGGTTGTTTCTAAAGCAATTTATTTACAAACTCTTACTATCCTATAGAGTGTCTACCTATAATATTTTTAAGTGCTTTCAACAACAGAAAAGGTATTATTAATGTACCATACATTTCTTTATCAAAACGAAACGGTTTATAAAACGATAATTATTGTTAATAGCTATAGGGGGTCCCTAATAAGAAAGGTGTTCGGAGATACCAGTATATCGTACATCATTCGTATAATGAAAATATTTGCAGACGTAAATTCTATAGAAATAAGGAATACGTCTTTTGGTACATGTTCTAAATAAAATAACCGAAATAACAAATTAATCAGATAATATTGCTGTTAAAATTCTTGAATTAATCATATATAATAATTAAGGACAGATCCATAAAAATTATTTTAGGAACTTATAATATATAAACTGAATTGTGTGTTTGAGTAATAAAATATTTTAGATATCTGCTATTCCTATTAATTATAGTTCTAAGACTAAAAATGTATTTACTAGAAAAAACGTTAATAATTTAAATATGCACATATAGATAAGTTCCTCATATTAGTTTATCTCTCGGTTCTTTTTTATTATTATTATGAACGTGAAAAATATAAAGGCTGTTAGAAAAATACTATTTAATTATACATAATATTTAATTGAAATCGATTTATGAACTATTAAGGTTGGTTGTTATCACACTGTCAAAAGTTATGTAGGTAAGTAATGCTCAAAATTTAATAATTAATTCATTGATAGGTAGTTGTCTTAAATTAACCAAATAAAATTGCCAAGACATAAAGAGATTAATAACGTTAACGAATTCATGATCAATTAAATTGCTTCACTAAACACAATATTTATGACATTATTGATGTCAGGAAATAAGCAATTGTACATTATTCGTAATAAGTTATTAAATCATGAATTATTGAGTGAAAAAATTTAAACAAATCATAATAGTGTTTATTTAGATATAAAAGTACTTTAGGCTAGCAATAATTATAAATACTAGAAAAAAACAATAAAAAACATTCCAAGAATAAAATGAATTAAAAACAAGTACCGGTTATATTATGAAATAAACATGCAGAAAATACTACATGACAAGTAACCACTGCAAATTGAATGAATACATTTTACAATCAAATTTATTTATACTTAAAATAATCCAGGAATTTATGATACAATACTTACCTATAAAGAAAAATAGATTATTGCAATTCAACAAATACAGTTACCTAATACTAACCACAATCAATTTAAGAAGACTATTGCAATTATTGACTAATTGATGTATTTAAAAAATATCAGTTAAATGTGTATACAATATAGTATTACAAACATAGTGAAATTGATAAATTTAAGAAAAAAGCCTAGCATAAGTACTCATTTTGAATATTTAGATTTTAAATTAATTACATCAATAAATTAACTTGCATAGTAATAATATGTTCCTCAAAGTATTCTAGGTAAATATAAAAGAGTATTCACTGTACGTAAATGGTCCCCAATCCTATTTATTAAATGTTACAATATTGGTCAGCAATTAATTAAAAACAGTCACTAGTATTTTCTTTTAAAAACAATATATTAATCGAATTATTATGCATAACTTACCGATGGAGGCATATTTCTATAAGGCATGCCATGTTGAGGAGGGTAAGGTGGCATGTTATGTCGTGGAGGCGGCCAGTTTTGGTTGTAATGTTGTTGGTTCTGTACGGGTGGTGGTTGAGAACCATCAGTTTTTGGGTACTCATTGCTGTAGTTGTTCTGATACCGTGTCGCCGGATTGGACGACTGGAGCAGCTGGTTGAGCGTGGGTGTGGGTCCAGTCTGCTGAGATATACTCTGTCCAGACATGTGGTATCGCTGCTGGGGGAACATTGCACCCGGTGGTCCCGGCACCCGCATCATTGGTTTGGGATAAGCGTGCCTGAACTGGCTAAAACTGTTGGGTTCAGAGTTACTGTTAACGTGATGTTGCTGCTGTTCAGGTGGTGGTGGATGGTGACCGAAACTGTTTCGGAAGCCACTAGGAGGAGGTGGTGGATAGCCATCCTTGTCAGGTGGTGCTTGTTCAAAATTGTTAGTTTTTGGCATGTCACCGCAATCACCACCACCGGGCGGTTGTTCACCATGTTCCGGTCTGCCATAAGGTGGGCCACCGCCGTTACCACTGCTCATACCGTCGTAGCCGTGATGATTGACCGGCATCTGCTGTTGCTGTTTGCCTTTGGGTGAATCGGGCGCCAGGCCACCGCTCATGGGCGCCCTGCGTTGTTGTTGTTGTTGTTGTTGTTGTTGTTGTTGTTGTTGTTGTTGCTGCTGCTGCTCATGACTACCATTCTGGAAGCCGGGCACGTCCAGCGGCCTGTCTTGGTCACGATTATTCACGTCGCCGCTCGGCTGGTTCTCCGCGTGCGTAGCAGCCATGTTAAGCGTTAGAGGCAGCAGAACGTTTGCCAACACCCCGCCGCCGCCACCCGTCAACGGTAGTGCACATAATAATACGATTCAGCTACGTTATAATGCCCGTGCCGTCCGCACTCGGCAAACCGAATATTGAACATAGTAATCGAGCAGCGTACATATTATTATCGAATCACTCGCGTCCGCTACGTTTGCGCACGTAGCCAGGGTTAGGGCCCGCGCCGGCATCGGACATTGCCAACGACGCGAACGCTGAACGTGGTGGTGTGTGGTTTTCCTCCGCTGTTGGTCGGTCGGTTGGATTGTGGTGTGCTGCTGATGGTGCTGCGCGCGCGGCCCGTCCGCCGTTCGATAACGGGGAAATGAGAGAAAAAAAAAACGCTACGGGAACGCGAAACGAGGTTAGGACGGCAAAAGGTTACGACGCACCTCTCAGCTCCCGGGATAAATCTCGGGAAACGGCACACACGCGAACACCGTCACGACCACGGGTACAGGACGACGACGTCGACGGCGGGCTGGTGTTTACGATGTACGTGTTGTCGGATCGCGTCGGCCTATAATTGTTACCAACGACGACGACAACTGTGCGGCATTGAAAAATGTATAAAAAAAAAAAAAATAACCAAACGAGAAAACGACACACAAAAACCGCGTACACGCACACACAAACACTCGCGTTACGGGAAAAAATAATAACAACACACACTAGAAAATCATACGTGCCCGTGTGTGTATGCAATACCCTTTTTCCAATAAATTTCGGTCGAGTAATACGCCGCGCACACTCACCGATTATCTCCCGTAGACTCTGAACAGAACAAAAATGTACGGCGCCCCGTACAGTGTGGACGCGCGGGCCGGCTTCACTCGCGCGTCCCGTGGCCACTCTGTATAACGCGTACAGACGCTGCCGCCGCGCCGCCGCCTAATGTAATAACATCGACATTTTTGTTTTCCGTTTTTTTTTTTTCTCCTTTTTTTCTCATTAATTACATTTTCTCGTCCAGGATCCGTGTGCCATTCGGACGACGTAAAATAAACCGATGTTAAACAGAATTTTCCGTACCACGGACAACCCGAGTGGAATTAATTTCACGATTTCCCCGATTCTCATTGTCCCGCGGCACTCGAAAATCTCGATAGTTGGCGCGCGTCGATAAAAATGCGCACGGTAAACAAGCCGGTCAATAATGCACGCGCCATCTGGTCGTCAACATCAAACCGCCACGAATATAATATCGTTTATTTGTATTTTTTCCCCTCCTTTACGTTTACTTAGATTATTATTTTACAGTTTATTTCTTCCCCCCCCCGGTTCGCGCGGTCCACTGACTCGTTGTTCTTATTTTTAAACAACAGCAATTATTCACTTATTATTATAATATTATTCTCTTACTACGTCCGCGGTTGCAACAATTGCCACCGTTCACGTTTTCGTATTTTTACACGATTCTTTCTTTATTTTTTCTGGCTTGAAATATTCGTTTGTTACTTTTTTGCACCTCTCGCACACACGCATAGTAATGTTCGTCGTAGGCCTCTTGCGTGTGATGTGCGCGCGCGCGCTTAAACCCGTGACAACGGCGCTGCGCTGTCCAGGCCAATGTTGTTGTCATTTTTCAACGGAATTACAATTATATTTTGTTTTCCATCCCCCGTGTTTGTAACAGCGGTGAACAAAATCCGCACCAGAGTATTGTAATTATTCCCTTTCTGTTGTAACAGTTAACCAACTATACCCGTAATTTATTAGAGATGTCGATATGGTACGGAACATTTTTCATTTTCCGACTAATGAGCATATTGTTCACAGAAATAATCAACTAATATAGCTATAAGTTATAACTAATTGATAATAATATGTTCAAACTCCTTATTATTATCAAACAAAGAATAATTTATAATACGAAGAACTTTGAAACTAATTTATTTTAAATCGTTAAGAATAAAGGGTCACTCGATTTTATGAACGGTAAAAAAAATTACCAGGTAAAAACATCTTGATAAAATTTACATAAATTTACGTAAATTAACCGGTAAATTTACCAAGTCAACATGATTATAATATTCGTCTGCGTGCAGCTCTGTAATCTTGAAATACGAACTCGATTTACCATTTGTTCGGTCGATAAAGTATAAGACTGGCATCGACGCATACATTTATCTATCAGTCTGATCAACATTCAACGAAATGACAAACGAAAATTACCACAACAATGGTATGGTTTATGAAGTCAATAAAGAATCGTTTCACTTTTGACACTGACAAAAAAAAATTAGGTGCCTGGAGGCCGTTGAGGGAGAGGGCCCTGTAAAATATTTTTTGTGGCATAATTTTTAAATATAACTGTGTACATAAAACCGTCTCCGTTTTTAAATCTGTAACCATTCCAGTTCACTAAACTACAACGGTTGTATGCAATTTTATTAAAATTAATGTCAGAACCAAACACTGCCAAAAGCCTTGGCCGACCACAACAACATTGTGTACAGTATCAGCACGATATAAAACAGTAGTATTGCTTACATAATGTATAATTACTAATTAATATCATTAACATTATTAATGCAACTTTAGAAAAATAATGATAGTGGATTTACATGAACATAACTTATAATAAAACTGATTGACTAGTGTAATCCTCTTGAAAACAATAAAATAATTATTGTTTTTTTTAAAATATTCTAAAATAATTACTATTTTTAAATCTATTTTGTCTATAAGCCATAAAAATGGATAGTTCCTATGTTGATGTTACATGAGGAGTGCACAACAATATTATATCAAATGTGGATAATTCAATGTATATCAATTATTTTCAACTCTGTGCCATTTAAATTATAATTTACATAATATGCATTACAATTTGTCATTATAACATGAAACAACTTGTGTTCATTCATTTTAGATAAAAATAAAAACTGCCAATATAATAAATTGGTACATAAATACAATACTTCATTTGAATTAAGTGTTATTAATATTTAATAATTAATACTGTCTTAAATTACCTCAGTTTAAATACCACTTTTGTCAAATAATTCAAAATATTTAAAATGGCTGATCAAAAGAAATTTAATATTTTTGTCAAAACAACTTCAAAGTCTTTAATTGATAGAATAATAAAATTATTGCTTCATCAGGAAATGTATTATACCATAATAAGCTAAAACTTTATAACAATGTGATGCAAACTTAAGAAGTAAAAATGCAAATATAAATATGCATTAAATTATTTGAAACTTAATTTAGCTGTAACGTACAGAACACACATATTATTACTCTACTAGAATTTAAGATTAAGATTACATTACCGAATGAAACAATAATAAATATACTGATATAAAATTAAATGTACGTTTGGTTAGAATGACCATTAAATTGTACCATACATTGTGTGTACATAGAATTGTGTTTTGATCTTAAAAATAATTAATTTGATTATTTTCAAAAAAATAAAATTAATTTTTAAATATATTTACTAGAAAAATTATGTACTGCTGTATAAAAATGAATTTTCATGATATGTTAAACACAATAATTGTTGAACTTATAAACTGTATACTGCTTAAAACCAGATTGTGTATAAAGTCTGTAATTTTCTTGTGTGATTTGAATAGATCAAATAAATTTCAAAAATATGATTTTTTTCATTTAAGTTAAACAATTATTTTAATTCAACTATTCAACTAACATAAAAATGCAAGTCTCTTGGTTAAATTAATAACATTTTAAATTTAGATTTTACGTTTAATGGCCTTTATTAATTACACTATTGTAGATCACCAATGTTTTTCAAAGTCACAAATTTATTTCTTTTTTTGGGCTGTACCCCTTGCAGTCCAAGCTATTTTCAAATTTAATGCAAATTTAATTGAGAGTCCATGAATTTGAGTTGCAACAGCAATGAATATATACCAAAGTATACCATAAGGGAAATTCTGAAATTAAAGTCATATTAGAGCATGTAAATAAACATTATCTTGTTAGCATGATACTTACTCGCCATAATTGAATAGTTTCATTAGGACTTGCTGTTATAAACGTATAGACATCTGGCAGATAAGTAAAAAAGCCATAGACCACTGGCAGAATACCGAGTACAATAATCCAATTGATGTATAAGGAAATATTTCTTACACAATTATGTTTAATTGCATGTAAAGCCAAAAATGAAGCTGGCAAACTCAAGCACCATAAATATTCCCAAAACAATGGCTGAAATAATGAATTATAATTATCTTCATTTTTTTTATAAATATCAAGAGCCAGTTCTCACATAGCTATTCTATTTTAATTACTATTAAATTATAATAAACAATAGAATTATTGCAAATTGTTGCAGTATTTAATTTAATTACCTTAGGTATTTCAAGTTCTTCAATTTCTATTACAAATATATCAAATTTATCCAAAACATCAGGACATAATTTAGCAATCATAATAAAGAATAGTAAATAATGAAATACTATACAGTATTTAAGGCGTTTTTTGTTTTGTACACTACAAAAAAAATTTTATTTTTACAAGTTATTCAAAATCATAAAATATAATACCAACACATTACTAATATTTGCCTTAAAACAAAATTCAATATCTGTAAAACTTTTGCGAATCAGAATTTCAATTTATTATTATTATTTTTTTTAGTTTAATATTAATTATGTAAGTAATAAGCACCTGATTTTGTAGTGGTCAGCTATTATTTGACGATGAGAAAAATCTGAGCCGTCTGAGCCAGCCACTGTTGGGCCCTTAGACGACATTACCTATAATATTGAAAACACTTTTACTTAAATAGGAAGGAAATACAATATTGGGTCGAAATGTGAAATAATCACCCAAACATTATATTAAAAAAAAAATGAGCTCAGAGCTATATACTCATAAATAAACTGCCGAAGTGATCTGGTTCCTACTTAGTGATAACAGCGGATTCTTAACCTAAATTTAATCTGCATACGCAGCTGTTTGCGAGAGTTTTTAATGATAACCATTTAAAATAATTTTTTGACTATTTTTTGTAATTTGTAATATTATGATTGGTTTTTTTCCTACTGGTATTATTTTACTATTTTAGAATGGATAATACATCATTACAGTAGGTGTAAGCCATAAGGGTATGCTGTCATTTGTCATAGTTTGGCAACAACATCCGTATTCCGTACTAAACTTACTGCCTGCAGAGTACAGAGTGATTATATTTCAAATAGAAATCAGTTAAAACTTAAAATATTAATTACAATTGTGTATTTGTGTATTTGTTTTGAGCTATTATTCTGTACAGTTTATAATACCATTAGTTTTATAGTCTTTATTTTAATTTTAATTAGGTATCTTTGCTAATTCAATTAAGCATTGTGACTCGACGATTATGGTATCTATATAAGGTATTCAAATTACCTGCTGAAAAGTGAAAATATTAATAATAATTAATAACAATAATAATAATACTTAACCCCATTAATTTTACCCCCCCCCTCTCCTACAGACTAGTTTAGAAAAGTCCCTGATTCATCATAAATTCATAATAGCCTCCAGTTTTTGTACCTACATTAATATAAATTGTATACTTTCACATTCAGTACGCATTAAGTGTGTGTGTGTGTGTGTGCACGAAAAATATTTTTTCTTGAAAGTCCTGTACATTTTTTTATAGTTATTTAAAGAATAACTTATGGGTAACCTTGTGTTAAAATTTTGAACCTTAAGTATAAATAAAAAACATTTTATGGATTTTTAACTATAAAATAACTTGCAAATTATCTCGATTTTAACAAATTTCATAGAAATTTGGACTTTATGGGCTTACAAAAAGAATTTGTATTGAACAATTTTCAATTCATATTAAATACGATAATTATAACTTATATTGAACCTTGTATTAAATTGTGAAGAGTTTTCAACAAGCCAAAATTTTTTTATCAATATTTAAAAAAAAAAAAACTTAGAATACTCGAAAATTTAAATTGCCTATAAATAGGTCAAAAAACGTCGAAATACATCGAAAACTTAACCATGTATAGAAAACGCTAATATAAACATTTGGTGAAAATTTCAAGTGCGCGTTTTTTGATTTTTCAGTTAGAGCAAATTCCAAAAACCTAGATGATTTGTCAGTCTAGAATATTATATATTAGATTCTGAACGGAGTGATGAAATCTATTGGTTTTACAATGATGTGTGTTTTTTTTTTTTTTTTTTTTGTGAGTGCCTGTCATCACGTTTTGGAGCAGTAAAAAAGATTTCCTTAAACAGTAACGTTTCTGAAAATAAAGTGAATGTAGATGGTACTTGGGAAGTAAATATTCAAATTATTTCAATACTTTTCAAAAGCAATTGGAATTTTTACGGAAAACCACGTTTTGATAAAATACATTTTTTTTTTAATTGCTCTAATTCAAAAACTAAAAACCGCTAATACTTAAAATTTTCAGCAAATGTTTATATTAGCGTTTTTTATACATGGTTCAATTTTCAAAGTATTTGACATTTTTTGACTTATTTATAAACAATTTAAATTTTTGATTTTTCTAAAGTTTTTATTTTGATATACCGATAAAAATATTTGACTAGATATCCAAAAACTCTTGAAAATGTATTACAAGGTTTATTATAAGTTATACTTATTATCACAACTAAAAAAATTGGACATCATTTCACTTAAATTTTTTTTATAAGTCCATAAAATTCAAATTTGTATAAAATATGTTCAAATCGAGATAGTTTGCAAGTTATTTTGTAGTTAAAAAATCCATAAAATGTTTTCTATTTATACTTAAGGTTCAACATTTTAATACAAAGTTATATATAAGGCACTCTTCAAATAATTATAAAAAAATTTCTATCGAACTTTAAGGCAAAATTTTTATGATCATTTGAAATATAATTTTTTACGAAATTGTTTAAATAAACGATTTATCCTCGTACGATTTTAAATATTTGTTATTATTCAAAAAATATAATTCACAGAAACTTGAAACTTTTACCAATTATTTAGACTTAAACGAAAAAAATTTTAAAATTTAGTTTGTATCAAAATATTAAATAATATAATCTGATTTATTTCTAAATCTTAAATTTATTCATAGTACAGACACATAATTTTGACGTGCGCTGTTTTATCGTAATTTCCATTTGTTTTACCTAGAAGTATTTGGAGTAACTTTTTATCACACAATTATCTCACAATAGGAATTGCGTTTCGCGGAGAAAATCAAATAATTGAATCACTGAATCACAATTCACAACACAATAGGAACTATTTGAACTGTTTAGAGTTAATAAGCCAATTTGATCCATTTCTTTTGGAACATTTAAATAAATATGAATATCCAGGCAAAGGAAGTCCTTCATATTTATCAGCTGATATTTGTATAATAAGTAAACAAGTGCTAAATACAATTTTTTCGGAATTAAAAGTGGCTAAATATTATTCAATTGTGTTGATTCTACTCCTGAGCTTTCTCATATTGATCAAGTAACATTCATTATTCGGTATGTTAAGGACGATACTCCAGTTGAACGTTTTAACAAATCCCTATTTATGAACATGGATCTGAGTATTTATTTAAAGTTATTTTATCTTGAAAAATATCAGATTAGTTTGAATAACTGTGGCCAGTCGTATGACAATGCAATGCTACAAATATTGCAGGACAATATACTGGTCTACAAGCCAAAGTAAAAGAAGTGTAATTTTGATGTTTCTATTCCATGTGTAATCCATTTTTTGAACTTGGTTGGGGTTCATGCAGCAGAATGTATTATGGAAGTAGTAAGTTATTTTCAATTTGTACAAAAATTGTACAATTTTTTTTCAAGTTCTACCTATCGTTGGAATATCATGAAAAATTTCCTAGGCTCACATTATGCTTTAACGTCACCATCAGAAACATGATGGTCTACTCGAAGGCTCGAGCTGATGCTGCAGTTACTGCCTTGTGTATTGGTTACAAGAATATTTTAAATGCTCTAAAAACAATTAAAATCGATGATAAGACTTCACTAGATGTGAAACCCATGATGACTTAATTAAGAAAATGGAAAAATTGGAAAATATTGTTCTTACTGAAATTTGGAGTAAAATCTTATGAAGAATAAATGAAACAAACAAAAATTTATAAAAAGAAAACCTTACTATTGATATCGGTTCAAAATTGTTTGATTGTCTTGCTGATTTTCTAAGTATGATTGGAGATGAATTTCATAATTATGAAAATTTCGCTATAGAAAAATGTCCAGATTCTGACTACAAAGATTGACAAAGAAGTTACAAAGAACGACCTAAGAAGAGGAGTATTCATTTAACATTTCCCGGTTAACAGACTAACGAAAGTATATCGTTTTCAAGTAATGCAAAATTCAAAATAGAAACTTATTTCCCAATAATAGACACATTAATAACTCAGTTAAAAACTCGTGGTAAATCATACCAATCAATAAATAAAGTGTTTGAATTTTTCTCTAATTTTTTTAAATTAAATATAATTAAGAAATACAAGTCCATTGTAAAACATTTGCGGAATTTTATCATATAGATATTAATGAAAATGAATTGATTTTAGAATGTATACACTTAAAAGCCTATCATCGGAACTTGATATTTCTGAATTCAGTATTTCTACTACATACAAATGTTTGAAATTAAATAGACTAGAAGTCTAGAAGAAACATTTTCAAACATAATAATATCTTTCCGAATTTTTTTATCAATGATGATTACCAACTGTAGTGAGGAACGTTCATTTTCTAAGTTAAATAGTAAATAGTAATCAAAGAAGAGTTTAGAATGTCCATGAGCCAGAAACTGTTAAACTCTTTATCTTTAATGACTTATTAATTAGGATTGAACATGAAGTACTATCAAGTTTAGAAGACTTTGCGAATGAAAAAGCTAGGAAGAAACCATTAATGAGTATATAATAACTGATAAATTTATATAAATAATTATAAGTTATATTGTTTTTAATGGCAATCATTTTAGTTTTTGTTTTATGAATCACTTTTATTTTTTAACTATAAAACATATTAATGTACAAATAATATCTTGATGTTTAAATTAATAGGAAAGTATTTGTTGACGTATATATTTTGAAATTATAATAAATAAAAAAGAAACAAAGATTTAAATAAAAATTCACTTTTTACTAATAAAATATAATATTTAATAAATAATAATAAATTATGTGTTAAAAAATGTATACATCATAATTTAGCATTATACGGCCACCGAAACATGTTGAAATCGAGTCTTCGTTTTGTTCTTTTTACTTTTCTCGCGTATTTTAGATTCTGAACGGAGTGATGGAATCTATTGGTTTTACAATGATGTGTGTTTTTTTTTTTTTTTTTTTGTGTCTGAGAACACGATTTTTGGTAATAAAAATGCTTCGATTTTTTAAAAATCAACTTTTCTGATAGGAAAGTGAATGTAGATGGTACTTGGGCAAGTCAAAAATCCAATTTTTAAAATAGTTTTTAAAAAAATCGAAAAAAACGATAAAAAAATTACAAAAAAACGGGAAATTTTATGCAAAATCACGTTTTTACAAAATACATTTTTTTAAAACGCTCTAACTCAAAAACAAAAAACCGCAATAACATGAAAATTTCACCAAATTTTTAAATTGGCGTTCTCTATACATGGTTAAGTTTTCAAAGTATTTTGACTTTTTTTGACTTATTTATAGACAATTTAAATTTTCGATTTTTGAAAATTTTTTTTTTTAAATATCTATAAAATTTAATTGGCTGAGCGAAAACTCTTGAAAATTTAATACAAGGTTTATAATAAGTTAAAATTATCGTCACTAAAAAATGTCGGAAATCGTTTCACTCAAATTATTTTTATAAGCCCATAAAACTCAAATTTGTATAAAATGTGTCAAAATCACGATAATTTACAAGTTATTTTGTAGATAAAAATTTATAAAATTTTTTCTGTTTATACTTAAGGTTCAAAATTTTGACACTAGTTTGTCCATAAGCTAATCTTCAAAAATATATAAAAAATATTCTACCGGACCAAAAGGAAAAAATTTTATGACTGTTTTAAATTTAAATTATTACGAAATTGCATTATAATTCAATTTAAATATAAAATACGATATTATTATATACACATTTTAGACAAACATATTAACTCCGTTCAGAATCGTTATTCGTATACAATGATATCTATCATTGCATTTAAATTTAACAAATCCATTGTAATAATGACCTATCCTATAAACGAGATATCCTATATCCACCCCCAACTGTACAGCAAAGCGAGGCCCACCCGTTCTTTTTTGGTACTGAAATTAACAGATGATCCCCAATACTTTATTATAATAATATAGAATGTAAAATAACACAAGATTTACTGATTTACAAGAGGCTCTGTTGGACAAACAATGACTGACTGCCTATACCCACGAGCCGAGCGCAATAGGGCCGACTTGCTATAGCCCCAAAACTGTCTATGCAACATTTTATCGTGGGCAACACAATCATGTCCCATAGGCACATAATCAACAGGGCCGGATTGGCAAGAAAAACCGGCTCAAGGACAACAATTAAAGCGGCCCTCGATCCTTCACTACTTAAAACTATAAAATTGTCTTTAAATCATAGGCTTTATTAATATATTATATTATTATTATATTTAAATCACAGTCCTCCCTATAAAACAGTATTATAAAATACTTCAGTCAATTTTTTTTTTGGGGGGAGGGGGTGGATCCCCCCAAAAATCTTTTTATTGAATTTCACATTGTTTTTTTTTTTTTGTATGACAACAGATTTTTCATAGTATTGCTTTTTTGACAAATTATGTCCATTATGGAAGTATTACTAACATTATTCAAAATGTCTCTTTGTACGGACATTAAAATAAATGATTCTAACTTTTTTTGGGATAAACAATTTCGTAATCGATTAAAATATATTTTAACTTAGAAAAGATTCTTTCGCAATTTACTTGAGAACAAGACAATGTTAAAATATATGTGTATGCAACAAATACATTTTTATAAGCAGATGTGTGCAAATTGTATTGCCTTAAACGTTAAAACATCAAAACAACATACAATACAATTTTTGCAAGTAGTTTTACACTTAAAATCCTCTTTTGTTTGTTTATAATTTTCTTCATCTTGTTGTTCTATATTTTTCAATTCATCTTCTTGGGAAAAATCTTTTATTTCATAATTTGCCAAAGATTTAATACTATCCTATTTTTGTGAAAAATCCTTCATCTCTACCATAAATTCATTGACTGAAAATTCACCGCCAATTTTTTTTAATTGAAATACAAAACTATTACTTAAGTTAATAAATTAATGCAAGTCCTTAATATTAGAAAAATTATTTGGATCTAAGTACGACATACATAAATAAAGATCTTTATATTTTTCAAATCTGTTTCTTAAATTAAATTGATTCTTAACTTGATTTAAATTTGTAATAATCATGAGGATTCTTATCACGTATTTCAATATTTTTCATTTATCAACATATTAATTTTAAAATAACAATAATTTAACAAATTATTATTATTTTTTTTTTTTTTGAAATGCAATTTATAATCTGCATTTTTGAGTAGTGGACACCGGCCCAAATTTTTCACATTTTCACCGGCCCACCGAGTTTTGCTCGGTAACTCGGCGGCCCAATCTGGGCCTAACAATCAGTTGTGGTTACACAAACTTGCTAATACTACACATTACACAATATAATAATATACTGTCTATACGACATGACGAATAATAATAACATTAATAACTAATAAATGACAGGGGCTTATAACAGCCAGTATTTGTTCAGTAGAAATTGGTAAAAGCCCGGCTTCGGATTTTCGAAATTATTGTCTTGACGATCGTCATACTGTGACCAATCTTTAATGTTTCTATAAACACTCGGACTGGATGTATTCGTACGTCTGTTCATCTGTACTCGTAATTCTGTTCGAACGCACTCGAGTGCTAGTACCTACTGATAATAATAATTACCTGTGAATCCAGAACTTATTGTTTTTGGGTTGTATTTATTTTGATTCCAAACACGTTCACTCAATTCATCGTGCACTGTCAATTTACAACAAATTGACGATCGCGATGGGGAAAACTAATGAATATAATTTCTTCATTTTTATTACTATTACTATTTATATATGAACATATGTATGTATAATAGATAGTTATTACAGTCAATAATGTGACTGAAATAAAAAGAACAAATGGCGTGTGAGAGAATAAAAACAATAATTGTACAAATACGCTATGGCGATGGCAATTGTAATTGAAAATAAAATAAATATTATTAAAAGAAATATAATTGCTAAACGTTAGACATGCAGTTTGATTCGAAATGAGATTCGACGATTCTCAAAACATTTTTAACATTGAACGAACAATTGGATTTTCTTGTTTCTTGTTTTAATGCAATTACAATTTGATCGGATACAGGGTAATTATTTTGTATCAAAAATAATAAACATGGACGATGTCCGTTCAACGCAGCAGCAATTGCTACTCCTTCATGCAAATAAATGTTCTCATCCATCAGTAGCTGTATTCCATCTATGTGACCGATGAGTGCTAATCGTATTGGTGTATCGTTTGTCCGTCCTATAGAATTGAGCAAATACATTGCCAGTTCTTTGGGTCGTCGTCCATCTTGAAATGTATTTGGCTTATATATCTTTTGTAGTAGTGTGAATGGATCATGGATCGACAAACCGATCATTAACAATACGATGGAATAATATATTGGAATTGTATAAGGCAATGTCCATAAGTAGTTCACAATTATAAGAAAAGAATCCTTTTACCAATAAATACAAAACGCAATAGACATTTACAGAAAAATGGTTTTTTTTATTATTATTGATGGTTGGCCAATTACAATTGATTGTTTCATGCCAAAATTGCAAAATGTATAACCATGGAAAAGTATCGGACGAAATACAAAGATTGATTAGTACACGTTTGACAGACATTGACATACAAACATATAATAATATAAAAATTACACATATACAATTAACTATTAAAAACAATGTGTTTCTCAATTGTAGACCTTCTTCAGATGTAAAAAAATTCTTCATCTTGACCACGTTTAGTTGAGACTAAATACAGACGGAAGAGGCAGAATCAGATTAGGGTGTAACCCACTTGCAAGTCGCAGTATATTACTGTCGCGACTGGCGACACACAATATGATTATCATATTATTATTTTCTATTAAGTACTTTTACTATCATATGTTATATTGTATTATATACGGTACACGGATTTTGCTTGGATTATATTCCGGATTATGTTACATATCCGTGACCGCAAAATGTTCTCTAAATACCGGCGGATTTTATCAACGATTTTGCAGCGCTATCTATACTTCAATGGGAAATAGAAATGTTCTGCTCATAAAAGTGAATTATTTTATCCGAAGTCGGAAGTATATAATATTATATTGTAATAAGAATGAGACAATATACTTGTATAAAAATAAAGAATCTAAACAAATTAATAAGGCAAAAAAAAAGTTGTCCAAATAAACTTCAAGATAATCATTTTATATTATTCTTAAATCATAATAATTAAATACTAATGTTAAAAATGTATGAAATTAAAACATATTCAAACATGTTATAAGCATAATCGTACTAAAAAGTAATATTTAGTTACAACTATGTAGAATTATTTTATTTTCTAATAATGCCTGCCTATGTAAACCACTATATCTTTATGGTACGTAATTCTAATATCGCTTATACGGCAGCAGTTGCATAATAAATACACCGGGAGCGCTGCATCATCGTAGGTATTCGACGAGAACATTCGGGTACCACTTTTTGATATTCGTTACGCTATAGTAATCCGGAAAGTTATTACTTAATTAAGAAATTCGCCAGACTAAACCGGTGTAGATTTCCCCTTAAAAAGTAAACCGGTGCAGTATTAAGAAATTCGTCGGGCTGAACCGGTTAAGAATCGAGACACACCGGTTTACTTTTTTTCGACCGCTTTAACGAGGTGGTCGAAAAATACTGATCCCGATCCGTCCCCACCCTAAACCAGAATTTCCCCTTATTATCTGTTATCACATCAATCACTATCAACTTTTTGACACTAAACCAAGTTAAAAATATGCAATATGCGATAACAAAATGAATTAGAAAAGTGGGAGTAAACCGATCTATATCTCGAATTTCTATCTAAACCGGTGTATCTTTACGCTGAACCATGATCATTAGAGTTAGGATGTTGATGACTTTTGCATTTTTTTCCTTTTATTCTGTACAATGCTATCCTAGCTAAAAATTTGTTTCATGCTCCCTTGATGCAGAATATTCTAACTTTATTTTGCATTTTTAGCTATAAATCCATTTTTTTTGTTTTTTAACGTCATTTTTCAACATTTTCAAGTCATTTTTTCTTCTTTTAGGGCATTTTTTGTACTTTTTATAAAATGTGGGCATTTTTCACAAATTATAGATTTTAGGGCAAATGTTACATTCCAAGTTTGGAAACAAATTTAATTTATTAAAATCTAACTTTGGTTTTGGACTATTAGTAAAAAATGTATATCATTTTATCGCGATCCGATAAGATTTACTCTTTGAGTGTTATATTGATGAAACGAGTGCTCTTTCAGACATACGCCGATCATACACGCTTATCGAGTATTATATTTATAAATTGTATGGAATAAATCCGATAAGGCGATAAACAAGATTAAATTGACATAGACATTAGACCTATTGATTGACGTGCTTATAATTGCAGTAAAAGGAACTATTGTCAGTAGTGTTTCGGCATTCACCGTCACTGTTTAACCGATATTTTTCAAATTTTATATTTTAACGATTTTAAACATGCCGAAAGCAAAATCGTCTGTAAGTAGCCGCTTACACAGTTATGTTAATGAATACGGGAACAATATTTTTTCTAGTGATGGTGAAGTGTTATTTTGTAAAGTGTGTAATGTTAAAGTCTCAGCATTGACACGATTTACTGTAGAACAACACATAAGTCGAGAAAAACATACTCGGGGAGTTGAGCGACAAAAAGAAAGCGAAAAACCAAAAACTCAATTATTGCTGGCTAATACAAGTATTACATCAAAAAAATCGTAATTTAATTTGGAACTATGTCAAACATTATTATTAGCTAATATTCCACTTAATAAATTGAACAACGAACACTTTCGAAAATTTTTAGAAAAATATATTAAAGTTAATATCCCAAATGAGTCAACTTTACGTAAGAATTATGTTGAATTATGTTACAATGATACAATGCAAAAAATTCGAGACTACGTTGGAAATAAAAAAATTTGGGTCAGCTTGAACGAAACAACAGATGTTGAAGGGCGATACGTGGTAAATGTCATTATTGGGACTTTGGAATTAGAAAATGCTGGAAAAATATTTTTACTGCATACTGACGTTTTGGAAAAAGCAAATAATTCAACAATCGCCAAAATGTTTGATAGATCTATGTATATAATATGGCCTCTTGGTATTAAACATGACAACGTTTTACTTTTTTATCTGATGCAGCTCCATATATGGTAAAAACAGGAAAAGTTATACAAAACCTATATTCTAAAATGATACACGTAACTTGCATGGCACATGCGGTTGATAGAGTGGCTGAAGAAATTAGGACAAATTTTCAAGATATAAATAAACTTATATCAAGTGTTAAAAAAGTATTTCTGAAAGCGCCATATCGAGTATAAATTTTTAAAACTATTACTCCCGGAATTCCTTTGCCACCTGAACCCGTACTCACGCGCTGGGGAACATGGATAAATGCAGCAAATTATTATTGTGAGCATTTATCTGATATAAAAAAAGTGATTCTGGAATTAGACAAAAATGATTCAGTCGCAATTAAAGACGCAATAAAACAAGTGTTAAACCCAAGTTTGGAAACAAATTTAATTTATTTAAAATCTAACTTTGGATTTATACCTTCGGAAATTACTTAGTTAGAGACGTCTGGGATGTTATTATCAGAGTCAATTAAATGCATAAAAAAAATTGAGTCTTTAATCCAAAAAGCTCCAAATAAAATCGGACAAACAATAGCAACCAAAATGGAGAATGTCATTTTGAAGAATAATGGATTTAAAATTGTAACTAACATCTCTGAAATGCTAGATGACAAAGGCGCAAGAGGAGAAGATATTCTAGAAGATTTAACTACTGATGACATGACTTACTTCAAGTATGCGCCCATAACGTCCGTTGATGTTTAGAGAAGTTTTTCATCATACAAAAATTTATTAACTGATCGACGTCGTCATCTTTTGTTTGATAACATCAGACACATATTAATTGTACAGTGCAACAATGCAATATGAATATTATTATAACATCAACATCCCAACACTAATAATGAAAATATTTTTAATATAATTTTTTTTATTTATATTTTACTTTTTAATTTATTTTTAATATTGAAATTTATTTATACCCATATCTCTAATAAAAATTATTATTTATAAATAAGTTTTTTCACTTACTTAATTAGTATTTTAAATAATTTTTAAGGTCATTTTTTGAAGTTTTTAGAGCATTTTTGCACTTTTTTTTATGGCTTTTTTGCATTTTTTTTAGGGTATTTTTGCGTGTTTTTTAGGTCATCAACATCCTAACTCTATATCATGAATCGAAATCACGAATCGGGATCGGTAAAGCAAACGGGTTTAATCTGGCGAATTTCTTGATTATGTCCATGTCCGGACCGTATATAATTCCGGAACGTATTTATCCGGATCGTATCTTGCCGGAATCCAAAATATATAAACCGTATTTTCACGGAACATATAAAATTGCCTACACTAAACCATTTTAAGGCGCTGAACATCCATCCTTGTCTATTGGAAACATTATAATATTATAGTGTTTGCAAGTGTTACTGAATATTGATGTGTTACAAATACAAGCTATTGAATAATAAAAGTACTTAAGTAGTTTAGTATAATTAATATTTATTGCATAGTGAAAAAAGAATAACCGAAGATTCATAAAATAAAATTTGATCATCTTAGGTTTTTAAGATTATAAGTATAGTCAGTACAGACATAAGTATCAGATAGGCAATAAGAAAAATAAAATTAGTTTGCAGCACTTGCATAACTTGTATAAGTACACGTGTCCTTTCAATTATATAAGTTAAACATGAAATAGGTTTGATCCATTTTCTTACTTAAAAATATAGCATAGAAAAAAAAACATTTTAATTTTAAATGTTTATGTTATTTTTGAAATATCAGTATTTATAATTGAAAATAGTGTATGTTCATAATAGTTATAAATTCGTATCTATTAGAATAATAATTATGTATTATGTTAATTGTTTTTCCTATTTATTTTAATTTACCTACATGGCTACATTGTCTAAAACAAGTCACAATGCATGTTAAACAAAATTATGTTACATCAAAATGAATTAGTAATACTATTTTATTTTATGTTGATATTCCAAAAAAGTGTTAAATTTCTCTTAACAAGTACAACATATTTTAGATTCTAAGCGAAGCGATGTATTAAGATAAATAACAAAATACGTCTTTATAGTAAAACTTTTTCGGCAAGTTAAAGTAACTTCATTTAATCTATTTTCGCCATAATGTAATTTTCATTTTATTTTTCGCTTTTCATGTTCTTCACATTCCTTTCAGAAAATTGACCATATAAGAAAATCAAAGCATTTTTATTGCCCAAAAAGGTTTCTTCAGGCACAAAAAAAAATCACATCATTGTGAAATAAATGCATTCATCACTCCGTTTAGAACCTAAAATAATATTTTAATTTGATTTTGTTATAGCGCAATACTATAGTATTCATATAAGAAGAAAAAAAAAATTAAAAATAGCAGATAAAACAAAAGTTTTTGCGTTTATTGAATTATCCTGAAAACCCCTCTGTTTATACCTTATAAAATTTTTTTGAATTTGAATTTTATTGAAGAATCATAATATAAGTACAAATTACACATTATAACACATTGAATTAAATGATTATCTATATCTTATAAGCAAAGCTTGAGTCAGATGTAGAGAGTAATTAGATTAAAATAGTCTACACAATGATTTTATTTAAAATACATTATAGACAAAGTTCAAATTTTTTGAACGAATTGAACACCAATTCAATTTTAGATTGTATTTTATAAATAATTGAATAATTAATAAAAATAATTAAAAGTATATAATCCACACTTCACTTTCTATACGTAGATTGTTACATGATAGTCATTATGAACAGGTAAAAGTAGAAAAGTTGAATTTTTCCTAATAAAGGATCTATTATTAATATATTCGAATTAGGCGTCCATCCCTGAACAGTGTTATAGGTGGTTCATGTCCTCCCGGTGTTTTATTATCAATCCGGGCCGGGGGTGATTTAGACAAAAAATCACATGTACATGTTCGATTCATCTAATCTTAAAACTATTCTGTGATGGAATAAATTTCGATTTATACATTAAGTCAGGGATTACCAATTAATATTTTTTAAGAGCTACATTAGGAATCTAAAAAAATTTCGCGGGCCATCAAAATTTTAAGTACGTATTTTCAACATATAAAGTCAATAGGTAATATTTTAAAATTGGATATAATGAGAATATTATATTTTTTATTTATTATTTTCTATTGTTTATAAATACTATGAACTTAATTAATATAAGAAAATTACAATGTAATACAACGGTGGTAATTGACGGACTGACTCAGTCAGTTTCCACCGGATGCTTTAATTATACACATAATATACAAATGTCCAAATCAGAAATCTTTGATTCTTATCAATAGTAGTTGTTGTCATTGAATTATATTCATTTCACTACGTTTTAATTATTTAGTTTTAGTATATATTATATTATAGACTTTGAACAAACACAATATCACATCACACCATTTTATACTATTGATTTTATAAAATCATTTGGCTAAATCAAATTGACAGTACTCATGGAGCACCCAGATGATTTTGGCTGTAATTTAATATAATTATGATATGGCCAATGAGTGAAGCTCTGGGTGCAGGACGTGTGCCTCTCTCATCATACATTTCAGTGCCGTATAGGTACATTATAATAACAGAATATACTATATATTGATCAATCATATTGGTGTATTATTATCGAGATCAAAGCGAACAGATCTATTATTATTACTGTCGTATTAATGAACAGAAGTAGACAGCTAATAGTAGATAATATAGTTTTTTCTGGATGGGAATTGGGAAAGGATCGACGCCATATAGCATCCTTAAATAATAATCTTTAAAATACTCCATACGATACGTAATCGAGTGCAGTTGTATGTTAAATATTATATAAATAATTATCTTCAGTTGTTTTAAATGAATAATTTATAATAAATAGTTATATGTACAAAAATAAATTACAATAAGGGGTCAATAAAATAACAAAAAAAAAAAGAAAAAATTACAAATAGAGAAGATATTCGATACATAAGATAATACAATTATTTTTACAAGCAATATACTGTATAATATATTTATATTTATGTATATTTTATATAATTAAATTAAAATCTCGCAATCGGTCCGGTAAGAAGAAAAAAAATTTACACGTCGAGAAGCGATGAAAAATTACCGTAAAAATACGTACAAACTACGTCTACGAAACACGGAGCGAATAGATTTTTACAAATATAATGTAGCCTATTCATATCACAGAAACAAACCATATAAAACTAAAATGAATCGATTTTACGACGATGATTAAATTAATATGAAAACGTCAAATATAATAATCATTATTATTTAATATTATTTGTACAATAGTATATTATATAATAATCGGGGGAGTGGTTTACGAAAACTTGTTTAGACGAAAATCAGTAATTTTTGTGCAATGAATTACATAATTGATATTATTATTAAAATAGACGATTAAAAAATCTGCACGAGAGTACGAAAAAAAAAAAAAATGAATAAACCGAAGTATTATATTTTTACAGTACATAGCGATATTATGATAATACACGATGTAATACGTCCTGATAACATTTAAACGCAGCGTGCACCATCGATGTGCGGACAACAATTTCCACGATTTCACGATTTTCACATGACAGCGCGGTGTTCTTTATCACTGGTTCAGCAGCGTGTTGGTCACCTCCGAGATGGACAGCAGAGGACTGCAGTCATGTGATTTAACCTGGACTGCGACGGACTCGGGTACTGCGCCGGTGCCGGCATTGCACCGGTTTGGTGGTGAGCAGTGTGATTGCTGTACAGATGGTAGTAATTGTTGTGGTGATGGTGGTACGGATCGGGATGACGATGATGATGATAGCTGTTGTTGTTGTTGTTGTTGTTGTTGTTGTTGTTGTTGTTGTTGTTGTTGTTGTTGTTGTTGTTGTTGCTGTTGTTGACATCGACCATGCTGCTGCTGCTGCTGCTGCTGCTGCTGCTGCTGCTGTTGCTGCTGCTGCTGTTGTTGCTGCTGCTGCTGTTGCTGCTGCTGTTGGTGGTGCTGCTGGTGGTGGTGGTGGAGATGTTGTTGTTGCTGCTGCTGCTGCCGTTGCTGTAAAAAGGTAAATCAAAAGGTTATTTTCACGGACCACGCTTTACCAACGATTCTCTGTCATTCTACGTCTAATATACATATAATACTATAATAATATGAATAAATATATTATATATATTATCGTGTATACCAGTGCGGCGGCGTGTTTACCGTAGATGCTCGGATCGGTCTTATAAAGTTATATCTATCTATATATATCTAAAATTCATTAGTTCTCAATATTTTTAGATATCCCCCCTCCCCGAAAATCTACCATAACCCATATCAGTTTCACTTTTCAAAATCTAGGTATAGGTATATAGTTATATAAAAAACACAACATTTGTAAATAATTCATAAACAATAGTTGTAAAATTCGTCGATAGTTTCGGTACTTACTACTTATATTACTATATAATTATATAATTATATTATAATTGGTGTTTAAACCATACACATTTATGTAATTTATATAATTGAAAAAAATTTCCATAACTCCACAGTGGGTCGCGACACACAGTTTGAGAAACGCCAAGATTCTAAATATTAATATCAGGTAAGTATATTATAATATATTGAATATCGTTATTTTTTTATGAAATAAAATGTCAGAAAATTTGACTTTTGAATAGTGATTCATTTAAATAATCTAAAAAAGTGTACTTTCTAAACAAGTTATGAACTCCGAATCTGGTAAAAGCGCCAGATTATAGGCACTATAAAACGAAACTTTTGTAGATTTAAACAAACGTATATTAAGCAATTGAAAACGTCATAGTTCGACACTACGGGTTGTTGCAAAAAAATACGGACAATAGACTTCAAATATTAATTATTTTTAAATACGTTTATTTAATAACGTATAAACGTATAAAATCAAATTTAAATGATAGTCTTTTATTTAATGTTTGATCAAAACTAATCGCGTTTTAGGATTGTCCAAATTTAGTGATCTGTAATAGCATAATAATATAATATAGGTGTATAACAATCTAAGAAAAAATATTATACAAGCGTGTTTAAGAATTTATTCGTGAAATGATAATTAAATAATAATTATTCGAATAAAATATAATCAAAGTAATAAATTATATAGAACGGCACGTGATTGATATGTCAACAAAAAAAGCATAATAGTTTTACAGTGATGTCTATATTTATTTTTGCAGAACTAGATTATTAATATTTTTAGTAAAACACTTTCAACAATACAATTTCATTTTGAATAAAAATACTATAGAAATTCTACAAACCAAAAATACGAAAACGTGTCAGTTTCATATTAAACGGACGAAAACATAATTCAATAATAATAATTGTTCTTCGTAACGTCGTAAGCATCTCAGAAATAACCAAAAATCCGTATCGACCATATACTGTAAGGGTTTATTATCCCTATTTGGGTTTTACTAATATAATATTTTATGGATATTATATATTATAATATGGATGTACCGAAATTGGAGAATTCATGATCGATAATATTCAGTTATGTAATATTAGACCTAAACGAGAATTTTTCGTAAAAAACTAACAATTTTTTTACTAATAAGTATAATAAACGATATTTTGATATAATTACTATATTTTAAATGGTTGTAAAATCACTTGTGGCGTGATCGGATTAAAATAATTAATTCTACACAAAAATTATTATGTACTTTACTGAGCGTCTGCAGTGGTTAATCTTATGAATTTGCATTCAAAATGTAAATCATCCACGTAGGATTTTCTGCGTCAGTGTAAACCAATTTTTCTTTTAAACTTGGGGATGCGTGAAAATGTTTTAAAATACATGAAACACGAAAACGTAATTAAACATTGAATAAACTAAATTGAGGACGTTTTGTTTATAATGAATCCAAAAACCAAAATCTTATATAGATTTTGTGGTGATGGTGGAAGGAGGGGGGGGGAAGTTGGTACAATATTACGAAAGGAGGTACATATTATGATCGTCAGTCAAAAGTTTGAGAACCTAATTGGACTGTAAAACGATCGCACTACACGCACGGTTGTGGTCGAAAATAAAAACACTCACTGGTGGTGGTGGTGGTGATAAGCATAGAAGTGGTGCGGTGGAGGTGGTGGTGGTGGTGGGTGCGCGTGTGGGGGTGTCCATACCTCAGGGCCCCCGGTCAGATGATGTTGCTGATGGTGGTGATGGTGATGATACTGGTTGTGGTGATGGTAGTGGTTAGCGTACGCAGCCGCTGCCGCAGACGCCGCCGCCGCCGCTGCCGCCGCCGCTGCCGTTGGACTAGGCGGCGTGTCCGGTTGTAGGTGCGACTTGCAGAGCGGATCTGACGAACCGGAAGTCGGTGGCTGCAGTGGCGGTGGTGCGGGCGGCGACATTTTCTTCTGCTGCACGTACGGCGACGGTGGATGGCCGTTGGTCTGCGGCGACGACATCCTCGGGTCCGTGCCACCACTGACACCACCATCGGCACCACCGCCGACACCGCTACCGGCACCGGCACCGACTCCTACCGGCGGACCACCACCACCGCCGCCGCCGCCGCCGCCGCCGCCACCGCCACTGCCACCGCCACTGCCACCGCCGCCGCCACCACCTCCGTTAATATTACTACCGCCGTTGCCACTGCCGCCGCCCGGCGACTGATTGGGCGGCGGCGACGACGACGGCGAGTCCCCAACACACGCGCCCCACATGAGTACCGTTTGCCTGGGAACGTCCGTGTCGGACGATTGGATTCCGTACTCGGATTTCACGTCCTCGATTTTCAGCCCGTTCGGCACCGGCGGCGACGACGACGACGACGACAAACACTTCGTCCGGAACTGGACGTCGCACAGCGGCACCTGCTGCATGTACGGCAGACCCGCTGCCGCGACGGAAGCGGTGTCCATGTGACATTTGCCCATGTCGTCCTCGCCGCCCTGTTGCTGCTGCTGTTGCTGCTGATGCTGCTGGCCATGGTGGTGTTGGTTGTGGTGTTGGTGCTGTTGCTGCTGCTGCTGATGGTGCTCCATCGACATCACCGGCGGCGAACCGTACAACTTGTCCGCGCATTCTCGGCCGCTCACCGCGGCTGTTGACACCGCGGTCAGTTGATCGTAGGTGGGTAGACCGCATTGCACCGGCGCCCCCCTGGAACTTATGTCCAAGAAACCGTTGCCCATGTACGGCGTAGTGACCGGCGTGTGGTAGTCGGTGTAATAGTTGCCCAGAGGCCTGTAAACGTAGTGCGGAGAAAACCATTTATAATGCATTTACGTAAAACTTTTTTGAAAATATAAGTCATCATAAATAACATTATATTTAAACTCCATTTATATTTCATATGATGGCCTTTCTGCTCACTTATCAATTTTTAAACGGGGACAATACCTGTGTATGTATAATATTAGGGATCATTGAATTTATTATGTAATCATATAATTAGTTATAATTAATATCTAATACATTAGTTATTTGAAACAATTAATACGATAAAATAATGGCGATAACCAAAGTAGGTAATTACAAAAATCTAAAAATATCTAAATGTCGTTATTTAGGTGCGGGAAAGAAGTGCGAACTGCGAGTTATCAAAGTAATATATATTAAGAGCTTTTAAAAATTAGTTTACATTATGCTGCAGATCGATTAGACGTTTTTCATTCCAGATTTTGAAGGCTCGTCGAATATTGGAAAATGAAAGTAAAAAGTGTAGTCGAAAAAGAAAAAGATCTGATAATAATTAGAATTAATTGGTACACTAATCAATCGTTTAATAGAGATAATCGGTTAGTTGACACGTTTTTCTAGGGTTCGAAAACGTTCCTAATAAATGGCTTCTATAATGTAAATGATAACCATTTTACGAAACGTGAACGCGTTCGTTTGAAAAAGAATAATAATATGCCGATAGATTTTCCGTTTAGGCATGATAAAAGTCATTTTAGAATGTTGAGTTTACATTATTATTATTATTATTATTATTGTATACGTTTCAAAAACAATGACGTCGTTTTGAAAACACAACGCGCGATTGCCGCGGTCGAAATGAACTGCAGGCGCGCGCAACACTATCATCACGCGCATCTATCATTTACCTGTACTGGAACAGGTTGTCCGTGGCCGTCAGGTACGGTATCCGCGTGTCGTAGAGGGTCTGATGGAAACTCGGTTGATGGTATCCACCGTTGTCGGCGGCCATGGCTCCGTTGTACGGCCCGGCGGTGTACAGCGCGGCCGTGTTGAGGTTTGTGTAGAGCACGTCGGCGGTCGGCGGTGGGGCGGCGGGCACGGGCGGCGGCGGCACGTGGACTGCGGCCGCGGGATAATCGACGGCCACGGTCGGGGTCGCGGTCGTCGGCGACGCTGCCGCGGCCGCAGCAGCCGCGGCCGCCGACAGTTTCCGCTTCGTCCGGCACGTGGACAAAAAGTCCCGCAGGTGCGTCTTGTACCGGCGCCTGGGCTGCGACGGTTGCGTTTGGCCGGACGTCCCGGTCGACCCGGAGCCCGCGGTCGCGTTGCCCGTCGACACCGTCCCGGGTAGCTGTTCCGAGTCGCTGAAGTAGCTGTTCGTCAATCCTGCATCCAGATAGCTCACTTTGAAGTCCATGGTCCGCTTTCCGAGCAGATCGCGGCCTTCTTCTTCCCTGTACGCGCAACAATATAGACGCACAAAGTTATTACTTCGTAAACGATTCAGCTTAACGTAGTTATAGGAGGGGGACGACCCTTTTTCTGCCCCTAATGTACAAAGTAACTATGGAACACCTTCACATGATACATCCCTCCCTCTATAATTATCTGTACACGCAATGCGAGAACTCGGATGTTTAGCTACCGGGAAAAATCAAGACTAGCCGATACCGTCCACACACACGATTATATATGATATATAGTATAGTTTTAAATTATTTTTGTACTGCTATTTTTGAAGTATTAAAATTTAAAAATTTAACTTAAGTACTACGAGTCTGATAGATTATAATATACTTTATGGTATTTTCTCGATTTCTCAAACTTTTTACTAAATCCGAAACAGTCTGTCTAAATGCTCCCGCCTGCCCCACCTTACCTTGCCTTCTTGTATACACATTACATATATTATATAATACCCATTATTTAAAAAAATCAAAGTATATACGCCTTATTTATAATATATGCATACATTTAGGAGTGGGTCTTTTATGGTCGACAATTGGTTGATTATTCAAAATATATTCATAAATCATAAATGCAAATTAGTTTTTCATAACTATTGAACTATCTATGCAAAAAAAAAACTTTTTTCATTTTTATTTAACTTTGTCATTATATAAACGATAGTATGAATGTAGGATCTAGGTATTTGGTTTTTAATATACATATAACCAATCAACATATACTACATATTTAAGATTTACTTTATTGATTTATCACGCGGGTTCATGTCTCACGATCATGTATCACACTTTTTTTAATGTAATTTTTACAATTTCTTTAAATATTTTTATAATCATATACATGGCTGGGTGTATTTCGAGAATTTAATTATTGGTTATAATTGTTATAAATAGTAACTATGAATAATTTATATTTATTTAATTATTCGACTAATATTTTAATATAAATAAATCTTTATATGGGGCACCGGTGAATACTTTACAAACTGAAGAGTAATGTAACTGCATTTTTAAAATAAACAAATTAATCGTACATAGTGTTTATTATTATATGTGTGGTAATCCAAATTTCCAATTCATATCATTATTTTAATTAACTATTTAAGATTATATTTTTAATACAATTAATAGGAAAATTACTCATATTAAGTGTGGATTTAATGTATACGGGAACAGAGAGGCTGAGCGGAATAAGGCGGCAGAGTCAACACGTAAAATCGTTGGTTCAAACCCAATGAATCCACAAACGACCTCTCTCATTTTTTTACCTTTTTGGTAAAAAAAAAAATTGTCTAATAAGAAAAACTGCCACCCTCTTCCTATATTTATAAGGCAATGGTAAATCGTTGTTCAGTATATAACTTCACTTATGTTCACCACAGTATAAAAACTCTCTGTCAAATTAACCAGACGATTGTAAACTTAAAAAAATGTTGTATGTGTATACTTACATTAAAGGCCTGTGAGTGCCTATTACAAAATCAGGTTTCGAGTTCTTGTAAACAAGCCTAGAGCTGGTCTGTAGCCACTGCCATGTGCCTAATTTAGTCTGCACTCTGTAGGCAATCATTCCCGACGCTCCAGTCTTCAGCACTAATACAACAATACGTTTTTTTTTTTACTGCACATTCAAATTTTTGCAACTATAAAACTGCTCGATTTAAGTTATAAGTTCTACATTATAAAATATCTGTATTTTTTATTCAATTGCGCTTTGTATGTTGGTGGTTGAAATTTAATTTTATGAAAGCTATAAAATTCTAAAGCTATTATTCTAAGATAAAATAAATTAAATAATTCATTTAAAAGATAATTATAGATTCTCAAAATAATAATTAGGTATTCTTTAAAATAATTAAATTAAATTATTATAAACATATCTTCGAACGATGTACCTATATAATTAGAAGACATTTTCGATTATTATAATTGGTATGTAGTTTATATTCAATTCCAAAGAAATAATGTATTTTTATCAATCTCTAAAGATACTAAGCCAGAAAATAAGTAAGAATTGTTATTAAAAATGCTGAAAATATGTAAAATAATAATAATGAGCACTATCTTTAGTATCCAATTTCGTTACAGTACACTTAGATGGTAAAATTGCATTTTATTCCGTGAGAATATAAGATATATAACTGCAATAATGATTAGGTGGGAAGTATGGTAACCAACAATAATTACTATACATTACGTCAAACATCCAATAAGAGTAACTTACATTCTTGGTGGGCGCTGGCTACGTATGCTAAATCATCATAATGGACCAAGTCATATCCTCCCATGTTACCAAGTTCAGAATCGCAATAACCCAATAATAACTTGCCTCTGGAAAAAAAGTTCGTTCATTATTCACTTTATTTTTTAATAAAATTAAATATTTATTTCTTATTTGTAATATTATTTTTAGATTATAGAGGTTACAAGGTAATATAATCTGAATTCAGTGCGTTTATAACAGATCATTTTAATGCTAAAGAATGTGGAATTTAGATTATAAATTAATATATTATCATAAATAATTGAATAAAATTAGTGTTTATTCCATTAACTATAGTGCATTATTATTTGTAATATCAATTCCATATAACCTCCTTTATCCTTATATAATCTACGCTAGAATTCTAGAAATAATACTCCTTTCCATACATTATCCCTATTCTCTTACAATGTATGTTGCATCCCTTAAAAAGCAAACAGTTAAAGCCTTAAAGGTCAACTTTAAATAATAATGACCACATTATGCGCTTTAATTTTGTATGTATTAATTGTTATTTGTTTACTAATATATTAACTATAATAAATTATATAAACATAATGTATAAATTATATCTGATATCTAGTTTTGTATTATCTAATAATTTAAAATTTTCAAAATTTCTGTTTGGCGTTAATTAATTAATAATAATAATGATGATAATACAATACAAATGAATTGAATAAAGCAAAAATGTAGATTCGCCAGTGATATTTAAGGCTACATTTATTTCCATGTATTTATATTAACGAGTATTATTTGTATAAAAGTGTTATACATTTACAAACGCAAATGATATTATTTTACAACTATTTTATAAAAGGTGAAAACTAGAAATCAATAAAATAAACTATAATCAATAGCAAATATAAATTTCGAAGTATTTATTAAAATAACGTATACAAAATAAAACACGTTATTGTATTATTAACAGTATAGAGAGTTTCGTCTGCAGAATCGATTGTGAGCGGTAAGTAATTGAAGTAGATATACGAACCTTTGGTCCATGGACACCAGGCTGAGATCGAGCTTGTGTTTACTCTTGAACATGACTTCCTTGTGCGGTATTTCAAGTAAAGACGGTGGTCCGAAAGGCGTGCACAATGCAAACAGGCCTAACGGCGGGGGTTCGTCTGATTTGCGGTTTTGGCCATGAATCACTTTGATCCGTCCGCGAACGTCCAGCCTCTGCGTCAATCAAAAAAAAAAAAAAGAAAAAATTTTATATAGCCATATAGGTAAAAACAATAATGTAAGTATTAAAAAAAAAATAAAAAAAAAAAAAAAATTGTAGTCTATTATTGTTAAACCGCTCAAATTGGACTACTATACTATCGACTCGACACACGAAACGATTGAATATAATTATATATAATAATCGTACATTATAGTTACTACCTATATTATATTATATTACATTATGTTTTTATTCATTATATCATTATTGTTGCATTGTATATAGTTAAGTATTACCAAAAAACCGGAAGTGTTGTCCAACAGACACCGGAAACGGATGGTGAAACTCCGCTGTAACAGACGGCTGTTGTCCGGGTGCAAGGCCTCGTGCAGCGTGATGGACGGAGACGGCGATCCCGGATCTGTGGGTATGGCCGAGTTCCACATGAGCTGTCTCTGCAACTCCTCTCGGTCCTCGGAATGCACCAGCTCGTAGACGGACTGGTGCACGATGTCGGACTGCAAAATCAAATAAGATGATAACGTACTATGATAATAATGCACCTGCAGGACGCATGCACGTGTTGCGCTACGCGGTTGCGATAAAGACAGCACGAATACGTGTGTAAAGCGCGCACGTGCATATACATGATATCGGTTTCGCATCGGGTTCTAAACGGTCTGATTTCAGCACACAACGCGTGTAAGGTATAACACGTATTTTCAGACTGTCACGAGTATAAGGCATAAGTTATAAATACTATATACGTACACGTTCAGTATTGTATTTAACAATATTTTATAAGTATACCAGGTAAAAAAAATTATAACTTTTATTGGGTACTTTTCGGTTGGGCAAATTCATTTATTATTATTTTTTTTTTTTTACACGTCTAATCGCACGTTAGCACTTCTAACCTTTCCAAAATCGAATGCAAAACCTTTATAATATATATTATATAACACACTCAATGCATTTGCATATAACATTAAATGTACAATCGTCATGCATATTCATTAAATTAATTTATTTAACGTAAAGTGTTGGTTTGTTTTAGATATCAAATGAAATAAAAAATAAAGTTTTTTTTCCAATTTATTCATAGCAAAAAGTGGAAAGTACTAAAATTGGAACCGTGAGTAATAATAATTATCGCGGGTTAGTATAAAATGCGCATGCGGCTGCAGGAAACACAGTTCACTGACCACCAGGTTCTCTAGTTTCCTTTTAGTTACTCCCACCTCTTACTCTTATGGCATCGAGAGAAAATTTAAATTGGTTAATATTTAATGTTTATATTTTTACATAAACTTAATAATTACAAATCATGAAAATCTATAAATATATAGTGTTAAAATTGTATTTATAGGTACTATTGGCTAAAGTATATCTGAACAATATCTGAAATGTTGTTTATTCAGCTATTAATTTTTTTTTTTTATTGAGTAGGTAAATTATTGTATTTTACTATACATATATTAATAATATATATCTAAATAGAATGCATTTTATTATAAAATAATAATAATAATAATATATATATAGTAGACACGCATATATAGTCGTACTTTTATCGATAGTCATCAATTAAAGTCATAATTTTGGATAATATTAACCGTACAGTTGAACACTTATGAAAACCATGATACAAACGTATAAACTAAATATACATACTTACTACGTAAATGAAATGACCATTTAATATACATATTTTATGAATTCTAAAAAAAATTATTTACAAATGTTTTCACGACCTAAACTGGCCACTATTTGGAAATGTCTACAGTTAAGTGTTGGCAATACATATTGTATAAAGTAATATTATTAAGTTTCCATCAATTATTGTACTTGTAGACGAGTGGATCAACAGTGTTTAAAAACTACGATAAATGTCTTTAAATTTCTTTAACTGTATTATGACACGCACATTGTATTCAAACACGTTTCATTTTATAAATGTCATCCTTAAAAAAATACTGTTAATAGATATAAGAATTCTTTAATAAAACTAAGTATTATAGAAAATATTATTGTAATTATTATCATTGTTATATTATAATTAATATACATTTATAGATTTTTATTACAGTTCTATAATAAATATTAGCTATAAAATGAATGCATTAAGTAAATTTTTTTTACCACTATACAAACATTACATAACACCTCATGATCAACTAAACAGATAAACTATATACTACACGTACTCGTATTATGATAAACGTAAACTTATACATGAACGCATATGCATTATGCATAGTAAATAGCTGTATACTTAATACAATAATTAAAATGCAAATAAAAACTGAATAGAATTTTAAATTTGGTTATTCCTGAATGTCGTAATATGAAAAATATAAAATATAATATTTCCATTTTTTTTTTTTTTTTTTTTGGTAGTGGTGATTTACTTAATTATATTTTTAACTAATAGAAATACATACGTATTATATAATAATAATATTCGTGTATTAATTATTTTATTTTAACTGAGTCTAAATAACTGAAAAGTATATTTAGCGGTAGTGGAATGTTAAAAAATGTCTTTTTAAATTATAACTATAATTTTTTTATCTAAGTAAATTATTTATAATATTATATATATAATACTGGAATATAAATTTAGGCATAAAGATTTTTTGACTTTTTATTTATTGTGATAACTAGAAATTATATATATATATATTTATGTTGAGACAAGTTTCACACTTCAAAATACTGATACTTATCGTTTTTTAATAAATTGTGTAATTTATAATATATATTACCTATAAAGAAACGATATATTTATTAAGTAAATTAATTCGGATTTAACTAAAACATGTTATACATTTCAATATTATTAAAAGAACAAAATAAATTATTAATTTTTTTTTTATGTCATTCAATACATTTATTGTGATTTGTGAATATTAATAACAAATGTAAAAATGTGTCTTATAAAATACAGAATCGTATTTCAGTACTTACGTTCAAAAACAATAGATTTTATTTCGTACGTATATAATATGATACGATCACACACAATCTTTAGTATAGAATTAAAAATATACCGTTCTAGACCACTTTTATTTGTTTTATTCATGAAGATTACTACTAGATTTATGCATCTAAAATAAACTCTTTATAGTCTATACCGTAGTCCACAAAAAATTAAAATAATTTTTCGAGTCAAAATAAACCTGGATAGTAAACATCAACGGACATAAAAACATTGGGTTTATACTTTATTGTGTTACATCTGAGGGTCGACAACCGTACGACGACAGTTATGGTTTTTTAATATTGCTTCGCATAATATACAAAATATGTTACCTACACAGATGTGCCGATGTGGTGCTATAAATGTTCAATTAATTTGTCGACGAGAAAATTAGTATCATAATAAAACATAATTAAAATAATAATAATAATAATAATAATAATAATAATAATAATGAAAATATAAACTATGTCTAAACGTGTGTAAAATATTGTTTTTGTTAGTATACATCTGCATGACCCATTAATAACATACGAACCCACGTGTATAGCGACCACAAACGCAGCTGTTGAAATGTTACCTATAATAGGTACACGAGGTACTTCCATTATCCATTCGTACAATTTTTAATAAATCCATATCAACTATTATCATATACCAGCTCTGAATGTATTCTTACAATAATTAATCACTTTATTAAATGTAAATATATAAAAGAAATACTGGACCGATCGCTAATCGCTATAGTACAATTATTGCAGGTTTTATTGTATAAAATAAACGTTTGTGAATAAAATATCACCCATTGGCATAAAATAATCGATAATATTGTACCAATATAATTTACCTGATGGAAGCCAAGATAATTTTCTATGGTATGTGTCGCGAAGAAAACCTCTCCGTCACAGGTAAGCATCACCAAAAAACCGTTTAATGCCTGCGTAGGGACATAAATAGTAACGTTTTCGGTTAGAACGACCATTTAATGCGATTTAACTTTGCATCCAATTATTTACTTGTAGGAACATGTCTCCATCCAAATACAAGTGATGTGGCTCCGGGCACGTCCTAGAACGTTGGTACTGGGAGCTGGTAACGTTGGCTTGTTCTTCTTTGGATTTGTGCATAGTAACTGTGGAAAAAACAAAAATAAGAAAAACATTAAAACGCTATTAATCACACCATGAGTAGTAGAAATTATGTTAGTCATCCGTGTAACGACTGCCAGCTATTATATTATTATTAATAAGTACACCCTCTCACGTGATGATTCAATTTGGAACTGATACGTATCTATATATTATTATTATTATTATTATTATTATGATATTATACCTGCAGCAGCACTCTACGTGCACGTGTGGTATCGCTGTTTATAATATCAGAATGCGGTCATCGTCATCGCTTAACCGTGATTTTATTGAAAAATCAAATGGACCCGTTAAAGTAGCATTGATAAAATTTCAATTCGTACGAAATTTAAATTTAATCATATTTTTATTTTGTACGCGAGGCCCGTGAACTGCCGACTCAATGTAACACCCGTAGTATAATAATTTCATATCGTAACTTTAAATCGCGAATTGCACCAAATGTTAATTGAAACCATTATAAAATGGTTACTTGGCGAATTGCCCAATACACCGTTATCGAGATTTATTTTGTATAAATACGGTATACAGACGTATAGGCTACAAAAATAAAACCGGTATTTGCAACTTTTATTCATATGTATATATTATATATGTGCAGTTTTTATCAGATTTCCTACAATTTTCTCGCCGTTTAATCCTAATAAAATCGAAACGTATACATAAGGTTTACTCTTTGTCGTGGGTTTTATGTTTACTGCTGGTATTATTAGTCGATAATTTGCATACCAATGTCAAAATTATCCAGATTACTTGAGGCATGACGTTGTAAAAACGTCCAGCAATGTTAATCTGCTGAGTGTTTTGTTCATCCGTTTAGAGGTAAACATATGTTATTGTTTGTATATTATTATCAGGTACTTACTCTGTTTATTTGACTGGAATTGTTAAAGTCATAAAAATCAAACTAACAATTAAAATAATAAGTATTCTGTAACAATGATGGTGCTCAGAAGGCTTGGTTAATGGTTATACATTTTAATTTTAATAAGTTGATAAAATAAGAATAATTTTTTAAACATTTTAATTTACAGTAAATATTTAAAAAAATAAAAATAGAAAATAAGTATAGTTATAATAGAAATATAGAATAATGAATTTTTTCTATTAATTATCGATTAGAAATTAATCATACATTGTTAAGCCCTCAAATTATATATATATATATATATATATATATATATATATATATATATGTATTACAACCTAAACACAAACTATATTCGTATTTCAAAAAGGATCTTAATTTAATGCACTTGAAGTTTTAAAAAAATTATGTAAAATCATTAGAATTAGGCGTGGGAATTTTTAAATATTGTTATTTTATTAAAAAAATTCAGTGATCTAAAGTATTATTATTTTTTTATATTAACACTACTCCGCTGGAGCGCCGGCGTTCGTTAAAAAAAAAAAAAACCCTGAAAAAAAAGCGAATCGGTGTGTGCTTTGTGCAATAAATCCATATAGTAAATAAATAAATAATGATAAAAATTATCGGCCGCCCGCTGGTGATGGCTTATTTACATCCCAAACAAATCGTAACCCATCGGCGCCCCACCTTAAAACGACAACTAACGAGCCTAGTTTATAGCCTCTGCCTCCTCGGCCTGTGTGTAAATATAGTACCTATATAATATACCCTTTTCACCCTACTCCTCGTCTCACGCATACTAGCTCACTTATTCTTTCACATTAGTTCATCTTTTTTTTTTATCCAACGTTCTTTCAGTGGTTTTGCTTTAATTAACTGGACGAAAATTATTTATTATTGTGTACACAGCGGTCTTCGCCTGGATCGTATGAATGTTTTATTATTTATGAATTATCAGTTGTGTAGTGCACATATTTATATTTATACATATAGTTACACAGAAAAAGAAAATAAATAAGAAAAAAATACTGTTTGTATGGAAGGAAAAAACCACAATTCTGTCAGTAATAAAAACCGGATTCATAAACTTTGCTTGGGACATACGATTTTATTAAACTTACAGCAGTAAGTATATACTTTTTTGTACATATATATGTATATATAAAAGTATATGTTTTCGTGATGAAGTTTTTCGAAGAAACTTTGGCGTGTGTATATGAGGGTGGGGTGGCGACGCAATTGCTTTTCTCCCCGCGCCGCGACCGGCAACCCGTTCACTGAGTGACATAAATATATCACATGTCAGATTTTCAGAAAATAAAGAAAAAAATTAGAAAGACTACACCCCACTGATATCACCATCGTATGGCGTCGCAGCACGTGCTCGGCTTTCACATGTTTCATCCTGAGCCGCATTTCCGCAGGTATACTCACACACACACGCACGCGCGCACACACACACACACACACACACACACACACATACACACACACACACTCAGTACCTACGCATATACATTGTATCATTGGCCGTCGGCGGTAATAGAGAGGAGGGTGCGGGCGCCGAAAAAACCGTTCTTTGCACGCGATTCCGCCGCGGACGTTTATGTAATCCAGTTACCATGGGCACCTGGCGTCAAAACAAATCATCCCCTATATGTACGTCGCAACCACCCCCTCAGTCACAAATAAACGATTTGTGTCTCCCTCGTTTCCCCCTCTCCAGCCACCGCCTGGAGTTCACTTCTCTCCGGGATCGTTACCACCGTTAGGCAGTGCCTCTGTGTACATATAATATATGATATATGCATACATAATATGTGTGTTATATGAGTATACACATATTATACATACACACACACACACACACACACACACACACATAAGTATGCACGCGCGCGCTCGAAGAATAATATTCCGGCCAAATATCGCGTAAACTGGATTTCGCCCCCCCTGCAGCCATTGCCGCCGCCGCCGGATATGAAGTCCCAGATACATCAAGGGTGAAGACGTATTATGTTGTAAAAAATTATCGTGGTCATTTCGAACATGACGTTATCCAGCTGAGATCACGGCGTGTTTATCGTAATAAAAATAATATCATATATCTTTTTATGACTTTCGAGATGTTTTATTCCCTCCATGGTGAGTCTTCCACCCTACCGCCACGCGTTCTATTCTTCCTACAATATCGACGTGTGGGAACTGCGTTGTGAATTATGTAGTGTACAAAAATATTTACCTTACAAAAACACACATACACATATTTATATTTATTATAATATATTTACGTATGTGTATTAGCCCACACGAACATAATATTTAAATGCCAGATGAGAGTAAATTCATATCAACGACCATTAAGCATTCGCACCGCAGTCGCACAATGTGCACTATTTTTGATTTTTTTGATGTGCATTTTGGTTTCTGAAAAATTTTTATGAACATTTCTGAAAACTAAACTATATGTTTTTACATATTACATAATGGTTACATAAATACGTTATTATTATCGCGAATTGAATTACTGTAGTACTTGGACACGATTCTTGTTTGTAATAGCACTAGTTATTGCAGAATTTGTTGTCGAATCCATGTCGGACATCATAGAGTATAATATATAGTGTAAAGCATTTATTGTACTTGTACAATAATATGCATAGTACAAAATAAAATACGTATACATTATAGTAAACACAGTTTGATTATCCAATGTGCAATAATTAATTCATAGTTAAATTTAATAACGACGAAATTAAATAATACTAGGTAATAAAAAAAATATGATTTTATAGAACAAATTATACTTTAAATACAATTCCGAATTTTTTTTCTTCAAATTTGTGGACCACGATTTTCCGCCAATTTTAACTTAAACAAAAATATGAGTTACAACATGTATTTGTTCTAAACTCACCGACCTTAAATACCATAAATTATCCATTCAAAAAAAAAAAAAAAAAAATGTAAAACCGAATACCGAATACCTAATATTTAATGATAGTAGGTTGTACTACAATCATATTTATACATCAACATTATCCCGACACATTTGTTTTTATTCGTTACGTTGAAATAAATAATTCATTTTTATACCCAGTAAGAATCAGAAGATAATTTTACAAAATAAAACAAAATACGAAATTACATATATTATATTATAGGAATCACTGCGAAATAATAATATACGTCTGGTTAATTCCAAAAATTCGTTTCACTTGTAATTTTTGTTTTAATTGGAGAGTTCAAGTAATGATGAAAAAATTAAACATCATGAGTGATAAACTTAACAATCCAATATTGAACTGTAAACATTGCAATGTTGAAAATATACCACTGGTCTAGGTTTGTTTTACATTACAGAAAAAATATTACATATAGACGTATAGTGCATCACTAAAACAATCAATTGTATTGTTGTTTACATTTTCATTAGAATAAACATGTGGTTTTAATAATTTAAATAGAAATTCTACACATTAATTAACAATAGCTGAATGTACATCATTAAGACAAGGAGATTAATTTTCATTTTATCGCAAGGGGGTATGATTGATATCAGAATTACAGAAAACTGAAAAGTAACATTATATAATAATGGGAACGTCTTTCATTAATAATAATAATTAATATCATCTTATATTTTTTTTTTACTCATATAAAATTGGAATTTCCCTCAAAATAATTTAATGCAAATTAATATTTCATAGAACAAACAAAACATAATTAGGAATTTAAGTTCAAACAAATTATGTAATTAATATTTTAATGTGATTAATAAAACCTCTGATTCTTTATTATTTTCCTTTAAATAATAACCATGTTATAGATGCAAAGTTTATTTAATAATTATATAATACATTGGTATTCAATCATAAATTAGCTTTTAGTCAATACTCAATGTATAAATTAACTAAAATCCCTTTCAACGATCAACCACATTTTCACAAAATGCCAAAAAATTAAACCTTACTGCAGCCAATTTAATATCTCCGAGCAAATCATCCAAACCCAAGCACCTGATTCGGAAAATATAAAGAATCTGTACTACCCTTTATTAAAAAAATTAACTTTTATAATTTCTTATAAATTATATGTAATACCTTTTTTATGCAAGCATACTAATGGCCAAGTCACCGTTGTAATTTTGATAAATAAAAAAAAATAAAAGTAAAATCAACTAAAATCAAATATTATACTAAAAATAAACTAAAACATAATTTTTTTTTATATAATTTATAGGCATATTTATATTTACATATTACATATACAATTAATTTATTATAATAGTATTGTTACTGATATTGATTTGTTATAATACAGTGTTAACTTCAATTTTTTTTTCTGTACTAATATCAAATTATTTGAATCTACCTATATATTATACATAATATTAACATATTTAATACGTATTTATTGTATTATCATTAAGAGTTCTATCATTAAATTTCCTTCATTTTTTATCTATTGACTATGATAATATGTAAAAATGGCTTGTTTCTTAATAGTTTTATTGTAAAAAAAAAAAAATTAATATGATTTTTATTTTTTAGTTTACACTAGAGGAACATAATTAGGCGGACCATACTTCAAAACAAAACTGACAGCTGCCAACTCCTATAATTTAACATGAAATGCATTATCAATGTAATCTTAACAGAGTAATTATGCATAATCAAATGGAGCATGTCAGTTATTCAGTATATTACTACGACCGATATGAACATGAAAAATAATATAATAATATACCCTATACATATATGTAAGGCCATTTTTGTTTTATGAGTATCGCGTATGTCTATATTATGTAAATATATATTTATTAAGCATATAGGTATTATTATTATTTTGTTATGAAACAAATTTTCTATTCTACTTAGATTAATATATTTAAAACTTTTTTTTGTGTTTATTGCAATTGATATAAATAGACCCACATATAAATGACTTATGTATATTATATATATAAAATATATAGTTACAGTATATATAGTATTATAGTTATATATAGAATATATAGTTATACACTTATACATATACATGTCAATGATATTAACGAAACACGGATCAGAAAGAAAAAAAGATTAAAAATCATAATTTAATTTCGTTAAAACAGAAATGAGACATTATACCACCTATATAATATAACCATTATATATGGGTATTTTTACCCATGCACAGTACACAAAGCGTGGTAGGTATTATATAATAGTTAAACAAATATGTTATGTGGAAATATAAAATACAGAAAATATTACTTGAGAACACGACTAAATAAACACGTAAGAATACCGAACGAAATCAATGACTTATGAGAGACCACATAGAGTTTTAGATGACCATAAAATACAGTGTAAAGTAGCTGTTGAGGTAGAATAAACGTATGTATGCGTTTGATCAGTTGCTATAGTGTTTCAGTCTTGTTATGCGGCGGAATGTAAGACGTGATACATTACGTGATAATAGCAGCTAACTTGTATGCAGTAATTTATGGCCTCGGATGCATTACTGGCATTTTATAGTTAAAAAAACATAGGCACACCACCACTACAGCGCACGAAAAACGCACACATGCGCGACCAATAGAATTAATTGTATATATTGACTCATATTTTTATTTTTTTGTACTCAAACTACGTTAGGTACGTTAGGTATTATTTATTTTATGTACATGATTATTAAAACGCACTCATCACAATATTCAAAAATCAGCATTGTGAATATGCGCGCGCGATTCTGGTTTCCATTCCCATGTTTTTGTACGGTTTCCGTTTTTTTTATTTTTTTGGCGTATATTACACGACCGCAAGATAATTCGGTTTTAACCGATAGCCCGAAACACAACTCGTGTTATATCTTGTCTATACACAAATACACATACACACACGTACATACATATTACATATATATATATATATATATATATATATACGAATAGTGAATACCTTTAAGGTCATTACTGACAGCTAATTTGCGAAATCAATATAGAAAATTGATCCTTTTATAATAATATACATCCGAAAACTTTGAATTATCATAAATAAAACGTACCTATATAATATACAATTTATACATACCTACATATATGTAAGACTTATATTGTACATATACCTACGCTCGTTTGTATACCCCTGTGTACATTATATATATAATTTCACGTTGTAACTACGTGATGTCATGTATATATAATATACGATAATAAATTCGCAGTTATTGTTAATACGTCGTTCGGCTTATATAATAGACCCTATAAAAAATAAAAAATAAACGAAAAAAACAATTACCATTTAAAGTAATTAATTTCCAACTACATAGCGACATAGGGAAAGAAGGCGTACACCGAGAGGTGGGGGCGATGACATCATCGTGGGGAAGGCAAAAAGAAGTGGGGAGGGGTTGCCTGCCACCGAAACATCTGGTCGTTTGATTTATATCTGTCATTAGAACATTATACCTATACGTGGTATAGGTGTAATTACCAGCGGCCGCTATCATGTCTCCCAAACGGTCACACGTCAGCTGCTGCTCTACAGCAGCAGCAGCAGCAGCAGCAGGGCCAGTCTGTATCGGCCGTGTCGCCACCGTTATATATTGTATTTCTTTATTTTCCTTTTTTTTGCTGCTGTCCGACTGTATAATAATAATTAATACGTATATATACATACAATTCATATATTATGTGTACACGACTGTGCAGTGGTATTATTATTATTATTGTTATAATTATTTTACGAGTGTACATATAATATAGAAATATTATGAGCACGTACGTATATATACAATAAAACACAGGCCGCACACCGACCGGTTTCCGGTGGACATAACTCACAGTAGCGTTTCTACACCTAGTCGACGACGCTGTAATGCAAATTAATCTTGACCACTCAGACTATGGGTACACTACTTTGCTTTGGCGTACCTAAGGAGGTCGCTTTGGCATACAAAAAAAGATCTTTTTGAAATGCGTAATTTACTCATTAGTCATTACTATTAATTTGTGTTTTTTTAATTTTTTTTTAATTTCATACATGTGACGGAATAGTCATAAAACATTTTTGTCCCAGGCGAATAAAAAGCTATAAACCAACTTATTTTTTATTATTATTATGGCACCCGAAGTTTGAACACAATATAATTCAGTATTGTACCAAGTTTGGTTATTTTTTTTTTTTGGTTTTTATAAATATTATTCTTATATTTTAATTAGTATTATTTCCCCCGCAATAAAACACCCTTTCGATAGTCACGGTCCATGAACTTTTACAAGGGCACCCTTGCACATGCCCTGAAAATTACACACCGTATTATAATAATTGACAGGGTCAGCTTGCGAGAATAATTGCCAGCCACTGTCAGGTACCAACTGCACCTAATTTTCCTATATGCTATATTATATACTGACGTGATCGTGCTAAAAAACTGCAACCATACCGTTTATGGTTTTTTTGTCTATACGATGTAGAATTAGTGAGTTTATATTTTTGTCCAGTTGATACATGCGCCTATACATTATTCCCATTATATTCCCATTATAACATAGACATTATCTATGATTCAAATAAAATAAATGTATAGTTATACTATGTATCTATACTGTATATTTAACTTTAATTCAAACTATTTAAAACACTTATGCAAAGTAGAGATTTCAGAAAAATTCAGAAATGCTGTAATTAGATCGAAATATCAAAAACAAAACAATAAAACTCTAGCATAAAAAACTCGGTATTTCGCAAATCAAAAAATGTTTTTTACACGCTGAAAAATATACCCGGATGTTAAATCTAGGCCGGTAAGCTATAATGTAACGTATAATATTATTATCCTATTATTTAACATGTGTTGAATGTGATTACTGAAGTGTACGAATACGTTTATAAATATATATGTCACTTAGACGACTTTACTCTTGAGCCGAAGAACATACATTAATATCGAACGACGTAGTATATTATGCTCCTATTTCCATGCAGTATGGAGTGACATCCCATACAGATCATGAGCAAAATTCCATAAACTTCTAATTGTCTTTAATATGTTCTTGTAAATAAATAAAAAACAACGGTTATTGAGTGTATTAAGTTCTGAAGCAGTATTTTATACAATAGTAGCCACTAGCTAGTAGGTACGTATGATCATTATATGTTTACGTTTATGGTATAATATTGCAAAATAACTAAGAATTAAGTACAATATTTTATAATAGTCTAGTTTTATGACACTATAAATACAAATTTTTGATTCGAGATCGTTTTTACATGATTTTAAAGACAACTTTTATTTTTGTCATTTATTCGATAACAATCATCGAATAAAATAAATAAATAAAATATGTTTTTCCAGTCGTACATATAACATAAAAAACGTCATCGTGTAAAGCATAGGTATACGTATAAAGAGCATTCATATTACTTAAAAATAAAGTATCTTAATATATAATGTAAAAGAAGCATTTAGTATATAATAACGTTATTATAATGTTATTATAATAATTAAAATATTGTCCTTCGAAAGACCTGTCTGGTGTGACCTCTGTCCGAAGGCTAAACGTATGGATATATCATATACGTGCAGACATATTGTATACACATTAATCTTTTTGGTGATAATTTTTTTTGGAAAATATAATATATATTTTAACGATATCCATATATCTATACAGACAAGCAAAAATATATATTATTTATATACATGTGTGTGTGTGTGTGTGTGTGTGTGTGTGTGTGTACTTAAAGAATAAACAAATTTTCGGTGCAATACATTATCTAGACACAATTTATATACGTATATTGTGTATAAATCTGACAAATTGTGGCGACTCCCACGTGCCACAGCGTATAGTAAATTTCATGCGGTCATTACAAAGAGATTATTGCGCGCTTAGCGGCCTTTATATATATACAATTCAAACACTTTATTTTAACAAACATATGAAAGAACAATAGTAATAATAATTATTATTATTAGAATAATTAGACTAGTTAGTTTGGTCGATTATAACTTTGTGAATTGTGATACGTATAATATGTATATGTAAAATAAGGTATGCATATAATGCGTGTATGCGTGTGTCATATGTGTATGTGTGTGTGTATGTGTGTGTGTGTGTGTGTGTGTGTGTGGTGTGTGTGTTATGTGTGTGCTATTGAAACGGTTGCCGGCGTCTATATAGTATATAGCCGTCTGTCGACTCCTGGAATATTATTTTACTGTGGGACATGATACATTATTGGCTACACAGAATTATATTATATGTTAGCCACCGTTCGCCTACTCAATCTGTTGTAATGTTCCGCGGTGGTTCATTAATAATTAGCGATATATGCGGCTCGGCCGGAGGACCCCTTGTGGCGGCGTATACCCATTGATACACATTTGAGAATAACATTATGCATACATACATATATATATACATATATTAATTTTTTTTATTGGGTAACGTATCCTCTCCCGTTCAACTCCCCCTGCCATCGATGTTTCATACGAACATGAAGACTGCTGCACTTCAGTATTACTCACTCGACAGAAGTCATTAAGATCGTGTGTGTTTTATATACCTACTACTACCCATACGTACAGCTCACGAAACCGGACATTTCGAATCGAAAACCTCGCTACAGTATACGTAGAGAAATGTTTGAAAAATATACACTCTATCGATGCATTTATAATTCGCCCGACGTATTATATTCTTCATCGAGATGTCTGTTGTTGTGTTGTATAACGCTAGTTTACTGCGATTAAAACTCATATTTTTAATATCCAGCCGAGTGTATGTGTGTGTATGTGTGTGAGTATATATCGACTGCAGTGTATATGTGTGTGAGTATATATCGACTGCGGTGTATATTGTTTATATATTATACTTTATGGCTTTTTGTTAATTGTAACTTTCTTCATTATATTACCCCCGCGGCGTTAATAATAACAACAACAGCCATATAAACAAAACTGAAACGACTGAATTACGGTGTATTAGGTTATAATAATTTACCACAAATCGTATAGTAATTGACATAACCGCATGTTGTTCAATCTGTTCAAATGTTTCTCATTATATATTTATAAATATATATACACATAAAATAGTTCTATAAAACGGCTTTTTTTTCTGTATATAAAAATGTATAGAATGTATAGAACACAAGTCACAAGTACTTATTATATACAAAAACAAAAGGTCATTATTTCAATCATTAATTTTACTAAAAATATCAACATTATAAGTTATTATTATTATTATTATTATTATAAACTATAGGAAATAATAATTATTAATATTCGACTTTGATAATTCTCTAAGGCCGTTTTAAAAAAAACCAAAGCAAACAATATAATTATTAATTATTATACCTCATACGTATAATATATACATATATTCATTATAATTACGGTTTTGGGATAATAATTATTAATTAACAGTGTACTACGATCAGAACATATCCTAAATTAACTTAATAAATGAATTTTAAATATAGTTATATGTTGCCAGTATGCTATCGTTATCATGTCCCAAGGTTTATACTGCACTGAATATTATGTACAAATGATTTAATATTATACGAATCGTTACCATATCATTAGAAATATAGTCACATTTTTCATCGTTTTTGATGAAAATCAATTACTTTTCAATCATATGAAATAATTTATTTTTTCGATTTTTTTTTTCCTGTTTGTTACATTACTTTTAGTACGAGATTTAATTTAACGTTTATAGTAAAAATCATTCATTCATTTTAAACTAATAGCATCTGAGGAAAAGTGTCTACAACCTAAGCTTTAGAAAAGGTATAGTATATTGAACTAAATTGCAAGACTTAAATACTAACTAACTCATAATGGAAATAATTAAACAACTCTACTTGGGCCGATTTAACAAAAGTTACATCTAAAATGACTTGGTCATCAATACTTTTTGAACAATGCGTATAGGTTTTCAAAACCGTTTGACTTTTTGTTCGTTGCAAAATCGATTTATCTGACAATGTTATGTCGTGACCATTGAAATACACACACACACACACGCACCCACACAAACACACGCATTCGAAGTCACTTAGCGTGGCCTACCCCAATATTTACTATCAAAGGATTACAAAACGAAACCTTGTAAATCCGATTGTCAGAAGCCAAATGCATGTCTGTGGCGGCGGTGGCAGCGATGGGGCGACCGATGTATAATCATTGTCATGTTCCCGTTTTTCTGTCTATTTTTATTTTTATTTTTTTTTTTTTCAACGTGTGAAAACACCGGGTACGAGGCCCAAGGGTCAACAGCCGCAAACTACTGCGGTGCGGGACAACGATGCATTAATCGCGCGTTGTGTGTACGCGTGAGACGAAACGTCAAAACACACAAAAACGCGACGGACAAAAGCGGCGATGACCACATCACGCGCTTTTTTTTCTGTTTTGTTTACGGCGCGTGTGCGCGCATTTATATATTTATATAATACATCGTCGAAATGTTCCGGTCAAATAGAACAAAATAATGGAAATAGATGTGATGACCGCGCAACGCGTGTTTGCCTTTTGGGTTGATGGGAGGGTGATAGGAGGGAGGTGGTGGTAATAAATATAACATAAATACAAAATGACGTATAAAAGTGATGGTGACCGCGGTAATGGTAAAATAAGAACGACAACAACAACAACAAGAATAATACAGTGCCGTTTCGCGCAGCCGGTCGCGGTCCATTACGTTTACGTGCAGGGCGCGTTCTTGTATTGTGACGCGCGAAATGTTCAGAGGCCCGCCGCCGCCGTCGCCGCGCCGTCTCGTCTCGCTGAATGTGCACCGGTTCCGGACGGTGACGGCGGCGAAAAATACCGTTTTCCGCGTGTCCGACGCACAAGAGCTCTGGTCCACGTACACACCGGATACACGCTGTCGTTACGTAAACTGGCTCCGATGCAGTCCCACCCCTAGAATTACCCTGTCCCTGCTTGATCGTTACTATTAGCCTTAAACACGCCGCGCGACTATTAAACGTTTTCGGACTATTGTCCGATGTAATAGATACATCATACATTTATAATATATGTATAATATGCTATTGCGGTTTTATTTTGTTGTAGTTTTCGCAGCCACGTTGCGTTGGCGTGCTGGTAGAAAGTTAAAGCGAAAAAAAAATAGAAAAATTCGGGAGTATAATAATTACACGATGCGCTTGTAGGCAAAACGATGAGGTCCGTGCAAATAACAGATAACTCGACATTTTGGTTAAAATTGTTTTTCTTTTTTTTTTCATGTAAAAACGGAACACGCGTCTATCAAATCATCTCTGATTGGTAAATTGCTGCATAAAAAAAGACTGTTCTTTATATAATGCAATTATCGATTCTTCAAATTTTTCTAAACTATACTTATACGGCTAAATCTATGTATTTTATTCCCAAAAATATATCTCTTAATTTATATTGAGTCACTGCTATTGACAGTTAAATATGATATGGAAAATATATACTTCTTACTATTATTTCATATTTCATCGTGTAATTTTATACCATATTATGTTAATTTTGCTCCTAACGCAATGCATACAATATTATACACTTATAATATTAATCGAAGCAGAATCAATGATGATATTCTTACATCGGTAAAATTTGAATAACAAAAGTCAAACCACAACAAGCATTAAATATTTAAATTAAATTTCATAATATTTAAATATGTAGTAAATAATTTCTTGCAAGTACGTTATTATAGTTAACAATGTTTACGCTATAGCAGATCGAACTTGTATTCAATATTTTAACTACGAACTTCTAAATGTATCTATTTACAAACAAACTAAAATAAAAAATTAAAATTCATAACTTATATATTCATACAATAGAAGAACCATATATGTTGTTTCAATAATTTTAAGACAATTAAATAAGCATGAATATAAAATTACAATTATTCCTAGTTATTTTTGATCTTATATCGTTTTACTCATTTTTGTGCAATGCGATTATAAATAAAATAAAATGTATAATAATAAGATGGAGACACTGATATTTAGATTAGTTTATCAGACCTACGCGATATGTCTAAAATTAAAATTAAAGTTGGACATAACTAACCTTTAGTTATGGGTCATTTCAATTTAATAAAAGTATTTCTTAGGTATTATATAATTATTCATTATTAATATTACCATTTATAGTTTATATTCTACACAGACTATATTAATTGAATACCAGATGTTTGTAATTTAATAATCTATTTTTCAGCCATTGGACATGAACATAAATGATATATATACAGTTAAAGTGGTGAATCCGTTACCTAGTTTATAAAATAACTAAAACGTGTAGATAATAAACATAATTTATATTTTAACTAGTTATTTTATTCATTTCTGTAGCTCACTTCGGTAATGTGTCAAATTAACAAATGTGTTTACAATTAGTTAGAATTAATTAGATATAATAAAATAAAAGTTCTATATTATAGTGTTAAAAATCATTTATTAAAATTAAATAAATAATGTAATTAAAATTAATTCAGCTTAAAACATATAAGATATGATAACACATTTTAAAATAAAATGTATTCTGTACTTTGACTGCAGAGATCAAACTAAAAATGCATAGAATAACTAAATATTCTATGAAATAACCAGTTGAAGTTTAATTTTTATGTACTCGTATTATTTTAGCAGGTTATTTGCAGGTAATATATAAACTATATTTGGTTATTTCATTAAATAACGGAATTTAACACTTAAACTGTAATATATGTAATACATATTATTGTATGAATTTGTTAATAGTAAATAGGATTTTTTTACCGACGAATATCATATTATTACCTTTTATTGTGTACTATAAAGTTTATAGAACTTTTATAGTCTGCTTATGTGTATATTTGTTTAATACGAAACGGTTTAAAATCTTTTTGCAAAAACTTACAGTTGTAAATTAATCTTACCCGATTTTTATATTCGTGATTGTCCAGTTTGTAAATATTATATTTATATATACATATATGAATGAAAAATTTTAATTCATAAAAAAAGGATCTTATGGTGGTATGTGGTATGTGCATACGTACAGCCATCACACTTGTAAGGCTTATTTGACAGAAGTGTTATTATTTTCATTATTTATTTAGTTTGAATTCAGACACAGAATACTCGAATAAAAATTTGAATAAATTAAAAACTAAATAAATCGGCAATGATTCGTTATTGTAATAGTATGGTACCCGAGGAGTAGTAGCCGGGGCGCGATGAAACGAGAACCCGTCGTTCCAATTGTTTCAAAAGACAACCAGTGACAAGGCAGTCTGGGTAACACTATCGGATCGAGTTACCTGTGACGGATTATCTCTTTGGTTTTGGCGAATATATTATATTTTTTTTCACCTAAGCACCCTACCAAGACTGGTTTTTCTGCCACGCGGAACGGAAACCTAACACGACCGTAACCACTAGACCTCTATCGAACCGCGATTAACCATAAACCGGTAGTTTTTGAATAATATAATACACATATAGTTTTTTTTCTTTTTGTTACTGCGCTATAGCTGGAGACAAAAGATATTCGGTAAAATTAGAATTAAGACGATAAAATAAGGAACACCGCACGTCTAATACGATTAACTTCAGTTTTTGAGCAATATTAGTATGTATCTATATGTATATACAGGCGTAGGGAATTCGGCGTGATTCATAATGCCAAGTAGAAAGTGTTCCCATTACGAAAAATATTGAACACTGAACGCATATTATTTATCCTAATACAAACAAACGTATATAAAAAATTGTATAAGTGTTGAGTATTTCGCTTTCGTCTATTGCGATCTACGTTCATAAGTCGCATGTTACATAACGTGTGATTTGTATTTTGCGAAGAACGCGTATACACATTTAAGGGGTAAGTTTTTTGTATTTACCACGATAACGGTAAACCACAACGATATCGTATATTGGCATTCAGGGGATATCCCTATCTTTAAAACAACCAGGACAAATAGTCTTTCGGCAACACGTTTTCGGTTATCGTTTTCATGTTATTATATATCAAGTAACGAGTAGTATAATATATTATACTACTCGTCACTCGATACACTCATATAGTCATATAGGTATATATTATACGTCATATAAACGCACGAACAAAATCGTTTTTGTTAACACGCGTTCACAGTTTGTCGTAGTGTCATGATAATAATAATATAGTTTTTAAAGCAGAATACCAAAGCCATAATCACACAAAATTATTGTATACCTAAATAATTTACGACTATAGCTGAAATAGAATAATAACTTCAATTTGTATCGTTTCGGTTTTATACATGTGGATAATGGATACCGCGGTAGACTGCTTGCCGAGGAAACTCTGGTTTTTACTGGGACAAATTATTCGTGTTTGGGCATTTGTATATAAACGATCGGACTCGAACGGTTTTCTTTTCTATAATATAATATAATATTCATGATGTGTTCATATAATATGTATCAACATCACTCTGTAAACATATATACCATATTATTATCGTATTTTGTACGTAAATACAACATAAAACGTGTGTACCGACGAGTCGTCATCGCCGGATCTGTTTATATTATATATCATGTACATTTGTACGTACACGTAGAATAGTATTCGCTGAAAATCAATCGTGGGGCGTCTTTCCCTGGTTCAGGGGGAGTGGGTCTGACCTCAAAAACAGCGGAACGGCACGGCCAGGAACCACACACACACATATTTATAAATGTATACAATATGTACCTACCAGAACACACACTCACACAAACACACACACACACATACACACTCAAACACTCAAACACACACACACACACACACACAGACAAATTGTTCCCAATGATCAATACGACTTTCTAGCACCCCCTTTCCCCCCACTACATCGCTGCTACATTATATACCACATACAACGCAAGTCGGAGATATTTATATAATATACATGTATACATATAAATTGTAATACGGGCGAGACCGCGAACGGCACGCGATCCCTTTATGCCGCCCGGCGACGCCCCATTGGTGCGGTGCGGTGCGCGCGCGCTCGGGCGAACGACTCTTTTTCACTCTTTCTCACCCCTTTGTACCTTACCGCAGTACGTTTTTCCTCGAACCTAAACATGTATATATATATATATTTATACAAAACATAATGTCACGACGGCGGCGGTACCGGAAAATCGTCAAAAGCCCTGCCACACGGTGAGGGTATGCAACGCATTATAATAATAATAACGAAAGGTATATAATATAATATATAAGTACACGTGGCGTATGTATTGGGGTGGGGAATAATATACGTGGAAAAAGCCTTATGCATAGGTATATATACCTATAGTGTATAAAAATATAAAATATATCATGCGGGTTTATGGAAATTAAATTTACGGCGTCCCGTTTTTGTTTCCCTACACCGCCTCTCCATTCGGTACTATACAGCTATAATACTCTTTTTTATACCGCCACCATCGGCCTTATTTATAATATTCATATACATAAATATATGAACCTACCCGTACCCTTTGCTGAGTCCAGACCCGCCAGCTCCGGTTTTGCAATCTGGATAATGGGTGGGACGCCACGGCCAGCCGCCGCCACCGGTATACAGAACCTATAACTCAACCGACTACGACGCTTTTTACCTGCCCAACGAAAGTGCACATATTTATTATATTATTATGGGAAACACAAAAGTTTTGTCGGTTATATATAAAAAAGAAAAAAGAAAAATAAGTACAATGAAAAACTTCAAGCGACAAATCAAATAGAAGCGGTTGTGTTTTGTTTTTTCTTCGGGAAGGATTAAATACAATGTCTACACGGCTTTATTTATGTAGGATAAGCTCGAAGGTGTTTATATTGTTTTTATTATATTCCACGTCAACGACGTCACGGTGGGGGAACACATCATTTTGTATCTGCACGCCAAATTCACACTATGGTAAGTACCATAATAGTATATTGTATACTATACTATAACTGTACAATATCCTTTGCGCGTGTAATAAGAGGCCTTCGTGACTAGACGATTTCAATGACCAATAATAACTTTCATGGTCGTTACGAAAATCTTAAGTATTTTATAAATTGAGTCATTTTACAAACAGGTACGATACGAACGTGAATAGATCCGATTTTAAATCGTTATATATATTTGCATCAAGGAAATAAACAATTTTAAATAAAAAATTGACATTTTATGTAGGTATACACGATTATATTCAAGAAATATCTAATAAAAAAATATTTTTATATAGTATATATTCGTACGTAGATTGAATTTAATCTAGAATTGTTCCGGAGTATTGTAAAATTATGTTTCCTAGTACCTATAATTTTTATGGTTTAATATATTTCTACTATTCTTTGTGTACGGGATCCATACAAAACAAAATATTTATTATAAATCTAATAGATATATTGCAAAACTATTCAAATAATAAATCATTAAATAAAAACTTAAATTTTATTTCTAACGAGTATGAAATGTACAGAAAGACATGATGCGCTTTAATTCATCCAATAAAAACGCAATTAAATCAAATGAAATCTAGAAATCAATTGAGATTTATTTTAAACACACATATAATAATTTACGTTCTATTACCCATGTCATCATTGATGTTTAGATGTTTTCATACATGTTTGGTAATTTTATATGTTATTTATGGTAATGCCTTTCATCACAACCGGTTATTTTAGAATAGTTCAATCAAATGTACCAGTATTTTTGTAACACAAAGAGTAATAACTATAAGAAAAAAAATTTCTTAAGCAGTAGATCTAATTTTATAAATTATTAAAACATAATTTTGCGTTTTTCCAAGAATAGTTTGTACATTATTTACTATTTTACTGCACTCATATTATATGCAGACAACAAATACGATACAATTACATCCTAAAAAAGTGTTTTTGGTATCATTGATGGTCGGGACGACGGGATTGATACATAAAATTGGCTGAAGACGGTTGTTACTCTATTTTTTATTGCTCGTATAAAAACGTGCATGAATGATAATAATTAGTACTTTCATAGCTCTCCCTTGTTTACGACAGACAAATTCTATTGGCTTATATTACTGACTACGGGACTCTAAGTACGGTACCCCTTTGAAGTTTACACCGACAGTTAATCGCTTCCAATTTAAATGAGACCTATTTAAGTCATAATACTCATCAAATGATGCATAATATCACATATTATGTTATTTCACAATTTGTGAAATATAATTCAATAAAAACAATGCAAATATTCTTTCGGATTATTATTAGATAAAATATATTAAAAAGAAGGAATTCATAAAAAATAATATTATAATATTATATACATATTTTGTAACAATATATATTTATAACACGTTTTTAATTATCTTAATTCGTTTTTTTCATGAGTGTAACACAAATAATACACTTATTTTAACTGCAGTAAAAAATATAATATAGTACCTAAATCGTAGAAATAATTATGAACATAAATTATATATTTTAAAAGGCTACATGTATATTATATATATAATAATTGTTTAATTATTTTTAGTTTATTTTATTTCTTTATTTTTTAATATAATAAGTTTTGAAAGTGATTGAAAATTAGAAGAAAAGCCATGAGCCTAAGTTTGAAATAAATGATACTGGCTTAGGTATGTATATATAATATATACCTATGTAAACAATGAAGTGAATCTTAATTCTTATACTTACCTACATTTTTTATTTCTTTACTTTTTATTAACAATATCTCAATATATTTTTAACTAATTCAACTTAACATTTTTCAGAATATCAACAAAATTTAAATAGATTAATTTAGATTCTCCCGATTTGTTTGAATTAATTTTTTTTATAGGAAACATTACATAAAACGTAACCTCAATTGAATAATTATTTATGTTTCAGATTAAAAAATATATCATCATACACCCTTAAGTTAGTTAATTGAATATTTACATAACAGATAACATATAACGACATAACACGACTACCCAAATATAAGGTCAAATTATGTGTATTTATATGTAATATAGGCAGACGCAAGGCTAATCAATTAATTATATTCTTAACTAATTTGTCAAGTTAATAATATTTTTTTTCAATACAGTTGATAGCTTTAGTTAATATTCTAAAAAAATGTTCAAATATCAATTAAATTAAAAATTGATCAGCTATTAACAGCGACTAAACTTTTAAAATCCCAACTTTATTTATTTTACAACTTATGTTTAATTAAAACTTATTTTTAATCATTTTGAAAACAAATGTAATAAATTATACTATATAGTATTTTAACAAGTGAACGGAAATATATTTCCATGAAAATGAAAAATCTATTTAATTGGGTTGAAAAATATTTTAAATTAGATACCTACTAAGTTCTAGTAGAAAAAAATTACAATACTCTAACATATCTCATGAATAAACTAGTTGAATACAAACCTCGAGTCAAAGCGTCTTGAAACAAATAAATAGGTATTCTTATGTATTCAAATGTTGCGATTTCTTTACATCACACAAGTTTTAAATGAGACAATAACCATATAAAAATGAATGCTTAAAGAACTATGATATTCTTAAACTGTAAATAAAATTACAAATTTGAAAATTATTTAGAAACTCTGTCAATACTGATTATAGTCATAATTGAATAATATTAATGTAATTATAGTCCGATCATTACTAATTCTTTAATGTACCGCGTGAAACTCGTTTGTATAGGTAGGTCATTTTAATAGTAAAAATTATATATTCCATTGAAATAATTACTACTGTATAAAATATAGATATTTTTAGGTATTTTATAAACACATTCTGTAAAAAAAAAATGTATTTTTTAAATAAGTAAGCGCCGAGTATTGTTCGGTTGAATTAAACATTCAAAATTACAATTTTAATCAAAAACTTAAAACCAATTATGGATATAATTCAGAGAAACTAAAATTGCTGTTATTTTAGCAATTAAAATTCATATTTCTCCCTATTAGTTATTAATATTATCGACCACCTTCCCTTCAATGACCCTTAATGGCTTTAGACCCACTTGAGGACAGGCAATTAAAAAATAAACGTGTTTTAAATGCAATTTATTTCCCTTGTGAATACAATGCAATTTAATTGTAAAACGAAATAAAAAACTAGCTTCTTTATTTGTGTTTTAAGACCGTTCATCAAGATAAAATGTTATTCCAAGAATTATAATGCGTATTTTATGCAATGCGAATTTATTGTAAAATAAGTTATTGGTTAAAGTATTTATATACTATTTTCTTCAATTGTTTTTAATATAATTTATGTGAAAATAAAGTTAGTTGGTTTGTTATACTTGTCAAAACAATATTAGAGAAAATGATTACGATTATAAACATTTCTGTATTCATTTAGTCTCATTCAATTAAATATTTTATGAACACTCATGGGTATTTTAATTTATTATAGCTATACTACCTACATAATATAATGGAGTGAGTTTAGTTATTATCACCTTGATCGTTATTACAATATCCATACAAGATTAATTGTTTTCATAAAAGTTGTTGATAATATACAATTATATTTGTTTTTAAACATTTTCACACATGTATTATATATTATAAAAGAGGTATACTGTAGGTATAAATGTACAAATAATAATGTATGCTATAATATATCGAGGTCTACTAAATGTTATCGTTTCGTAGAGATCCCCCGGACGGCCGGACGTACGGCGTAGACTGCAACACATTTTTAACCAATAAACGAATAATAATTATTTAAACGCTATCCGGTAACCGGTAATGTTATTGTGTGTGTGTGTGTTGTTTTTTTTCATTCTCGGTTCGTAAACAACAGTTCCAGGGCATTATCGGTCAGACTATCGGATTGCTATAAGATGTTTTCTCTCACTCTACCCGTTTCTCTCTCCAATTTTATATATTGGCTCCCAACGTTTCAGGTGCAGGACACACACACATGTATATTATAATACATGTATAATATGGCAGTGCGGAACGGCGTGTGTGCTTTCATTCCCTCACATCTCCCCTACACCTCGGTAGACCGTACACCCTTCACCGTTGGTAAGATGAACTCAGCAGATACAGTAATTACCGGGCAACACCTTTGCAGCAAGTGTTTGCCGTAATTGATTTAAGGCGTGTTTATCGCACGTTGGCTATACGGCAAAAACTGGCTTCGTGGTTTCAGGGGTACCTATCGGTATCCGACATCTGGGGCTGTTCGCAGTTCGTTTAAAAATAAAAATAAAAATATATAATAATACAAACAAAACGAATGCAAGGCGAGATAAAGAGCGAGAGAGAGATGAAAAAGTACACACACACACACACACACATACACACACATATATACACACGCGAGTGTGTATATAATATATAGATGAGAATAAAAAGTAAAAGAAAAAAACAATATCTTCAATCGGCGTGCACAGTGTGCACTGTACACGGTAGCGAATACAGGGTACCCTCTCAACGGTAATAAATTGTCCAGCATATTTATAGTTGTTTAACGTTCGCCCCGTTATCGGATTTAATTTTGCATCTGCAATTCGCGCCCCGGTCGCGTCCCGTATATTCCATTGCGTACAAATATACATATATAAAATTACGCGTACATGTATATTTAATAACGTATATGCGGTTCTCTAATCTAAATCTTCCCACGCATAATAAAACACGGCGACACGCTTTTCTTCCACTTCATCACCTCCTTAAGTGTTCCACAACAGATTGGTACAACAACGCGCGCGCGCGCGAGAGAGCCTGTGTGACTTGCTGTGACTCGAGAACTGTATGTATAGTAATTTACAAACCGAGTATGTTTACTTATATAGTTTATATGTAGCCATGTAGGTATGTATATTATAATATTGTGTACATTGCGAAAGTGTATTATAGTTAGCTGTTGCTGCTGTTTTCACCATTCGTTCGTACGTACATATTGGAGTCTGGAGACATTATTACTCGTGTGTGTACTATGTATATATTAGAATAAGTATTATACGGAGAAAAAATACCTTTTGAAAATGCATGATTTTTTTTTTCTTGTAAAACATAGATGGTAGACACGTGGATGGAAACTATGTTTAATGTTAACCTAATTTCATGGGATTCGACGATGTTTAACATCGGTATTGATTTATTCATGGGTATACATTAAAAATGTACGCTTTGGGTGTAGGTACAGAATAAATTATTAATTATTTTCATGACTCATGACGTTGATAAAGGTGTATAATTATTATAATAATGAATACATAATACATTCAAGCATTATTAATTATAACGGGGGGGCTAATAAGAAGTAATTAGTCTTACGAAAAATATGCGATTTATTCCAGGACAAAATACTACTAATATTAATGTATACTATGTTAGTATGTTATGCATAATATTAAGATGTACACTTAACGATTGCAAATATAGATTGAAATCATAATTTTGATAAGTAGTACCGATTAGTATATACGCTATACATAGTAATATACTTATATAGTCATATACTAATACAGTGTCTCACGAAAATCTGACAAATGCAATAACTTTTGTTCTGCTTAACATTTTAAAATTTCTTATTTAAAAATAATTAATATACTTCAATGTTATTATAAAAATGTTTTTTTAACGTTAATAATAAGAGAATTTAATTGTCAAATTTAAAATAGTATTTAAATCCTTTTTAAAACAACCAAAATAGCAATTATATCAATTTATTTTTTAAAATAATTTTGATATACGAAATTGTCATTTATTATTAGTCCTTAATTTTCAAACCATTTGTAAAGTTCAGTAAAATTCAAATATTTTTTTTTATGGTGACGGCGCGGTGGTCTTATTTTCTAATAGTCGATATTATGGTCTTATTTTCTAACACTGGCCGTGATATTTATTGGAATTTTCGTTGATTTCAAAAAATTAGATAAAACTACAAACTAATATCATGTGGAATGGTTTATGATTAAAAATAAACAATATTTTATTAATCGTTTGAAAAAAAAATCAATTTTACCAACAAAACAGAAGAATAAAATCCAATACCTTATAGTAAAGATTTAATTGGTTTAAGATGAAACAAAAAATTTGAATCATTTATATAAGTAACATTTTTTTTTTCGTCAAGTTTGATCTAAAAATAATAAAAATATAGCATTTTATACTAATTTTCTAATCATATTTTTTATACCTAAATATAATAAATTATAATAATAATTGGAATACATATTTTAAATGATTTTGATGGACATTTACGAGAGCACTTATATGAGTTCATAACTAATTATTGTAATTTATTTGAACTGATTTACGATATTAATTTACAATTATATAATACAATAATGAATAATCATAATATATCATATAGGTACCTATATTATATATATTTGAAACTTTTTTTCGCAGTTAAATTAATACATAGGTACCTATCATATAACATAAAGCATAATATTATAGTGCAATAAAACCACGATCCGAATATGATGCATATATTATTAGTATAACTATATGTAGATACTTCAGCGAACCATTAAGGTCTTATAAAGGTGTTATGTAAACATTCTCGGTCAGGGTTTTGTTACGCGAAGTTTGCACGCGGCTCTTCCAGTTGAGATTCATATTCTATTTTTATTTATTTTGCATATTACTCAAATATGGTCATGCGTATGGCGGTAGAAAAACAGCATTGCAAAGCAATGAAATAATGAGTGCACATAATATAATTAACACCTCTACAATAATTAAAAATATTATGTACGTATATAAATATTGCTTAACATTATGTAAGCTGACCACTCCGTCATCATACACATTTAAAAATATACGTGCGCTGCGCACAATGGAAAATAATAGTTTTGCTTAATTGTTTAATTAATCTGCATAAACGTGAGAATATTTAAATATATATTGCAATCGTAAAACAAACATTTGAGTTAACATATCGTAGTCGACGAGTTCACATTCAATTATCTAATTAAAATTTATTTGTGTAGGAATCGCAAGAGTCAGTAAGTACGTCGCGAATACTCAAAATTAATAAACAGGTTATCCACTACCTCGAAGAGATTTAATATATGCATTACTGCAAAAAAAAAAAAATTCTGAGATTAACAATTTCTAAGATAATACTTATAGATAATAATATAAACGATAAGATAATAATATAATGTTGATCGAAAAAAAATATTGAGTATCTGTATTTTATATTAAATTTATAACAACAACTGTTGATATAATAGGTACCTATCAAGATAATATACTTACATCTATTATAGGCATTTTTTAAACTTTAATGATATATTATGTATTCAAAAGTAATAATCATAGTAAATTAAGTTATGTATAATAAAATCAATGCATAAGGTTTGATATTTATTTCATTATTTGTTTTTATTAAATCGTGAAGATAGATCAATTTTAGTAAGTCCACAAAATCAGTTCTGACCTCCTATAATACGTATACATTTAATGGGAAACAGCTCTTTAGCGTGAAAAACTGTGATTCACGACGCGATGGTTGTTTGCGATTCTAACAAATTCACATAATATTATACTATATTATAATAATATGGAGATGATAGATGCAGTGATATGCATTGATACTTACAGAATTATCAAACAAATCGGAAAAAATAAGCAGTTTTCTTTAGGACTAAGGAGGATAAACAATATATATATTTATTGTACCCACCAACTACTTATACTAGATTTTTTCAGATTTTGAAAATGGTCATTATTTATAAGTTATAATAATATAAAATCTACCGTTGAATAAATTATAATTAAAAAAGTACATTTGAAAAAAATGTGTAATGTTTGTTAAAATATTAAAAGAAAAAAAACTCTTGGAAGTTTCTGTTGGGATCCGAATGATTTGATGGATTTAAGCAGTAAGCCAGGACCTTAAAAGTTTAATATCAGATTTATTAATTATTAGTACAATATTATAAAATATGGAAAAAATATTTTGTGATTTATGGGATTTAATTGACTAGAATCGTTGGAGATAGGGAAACAATTCAGTACAACCCAATCTTGGGCCAATGTTGATACCACTAATTATATGGGTTTATTCTAATTTCACTTCTCAAATAAGTGTATAGACACAATTCAATTTTTCCCGAAAAATTAATTTCTGTTTATACTTTTATAGAATCATATTATACAGTTGAAATCCAGAATATTTTCTTTAAGATATTATCATGCTATTATACTCTCACTTGATTCAAAACAAAAAAAAGCAATATATAATACATGAACATGGTGAAAAATGAAAAATGATGAAGTTAAACGGATGATAGATCAAGTGAAAAAGTAATGCATATATGATATAATTATACATAATAAATAAAAAACTGGTGAACAGATAATTTAAATAATAGAAACCATCAAATAAAATATATTTTACTTTCAGTATGTGCTGAACAAAAATATTATATATATAAATGTGTGTGTACGGACATATGAATGGAAATGATGCAGAGAAGAAAAAATTCTAGGGAACAAGAATCACTTTGTCTCTATATACATGGAATTATTGAGATATGACAGAGCAGCGATATGACAATAAGGCAAAGCGGCTCTAGTTAAAGAAAAAAATACCCATTATACGTAAACACATCGAAAACATGATCCGATCGATTTGACCGATATATGGCGGGGAAAAATACACACGAGTTCCACTCAATGCTGTTCAGCTCCAATCGATCGTATGCGTATAGAATATACGCGCGAAACGTAATATTATACATTATATACATATTACGTACACGTATCTTTTTTTACTCGCGCGCACGTTCGGTGAAATATTATATTCCATGCGAGCGAACGACCGACGTCTTGTAGATGGTTAACGAGGTTTTTTTTTTGTCGCTTCCTCTCGTCCTCCTCCTACATTGCTGTATATTATACAGGAACAATAATCGTTTCGCGGTCGAACTGAAATCTCGTTGCACTTTCGTGCACCACGATGTTTCTCGGACACGAAAATACACACACACACACACACACACACACACACACACACACACACACACACACATACACACATTACATACACGCACATGCACTTTTATCTATATACAGGTGAACGGATTCTGCTAGTTGACCATGGTCAAGGTCGCGTGTCCTGGTTATTTTTAAAACGCCAATGTCGCGTGTAAAGTGTTTTGGTCACGTCACGCGTCTGCGGCATCCGTCAGACACGCAGCTGAGCAGCCGTGCTGCTACCATACCGCGCACTGCTATAATTTTATTATGATATACACGACGATGACCTGTATATACACCGTATACCCAGGCACCACAGCTGCTTCAACGGCCACGTTGTCGAGCCGTCACCACGTGCGATTTGCGCTATAGCGTATCTATGTAAAATAACGATATCTCTACGACCCTACATATCATTGACGTTACAACATATACGTCAAGCCTAGGTTGTTCAAAACTGCAACAAAATACTTCAAGTACGCTCAAAACATTATAGCCAATTAATAAAATTAGTTGAAATCCGTCTGCACAACACAGTGAAACACCGTAAGATATAATATACTATATACTTTTTTCTTTTTTTTTCTGTCTGAACGGTGGTCCGAACGAGGACTGTGATCTTGCGTTAGCATTACTTTCGCCCGGACCCCATCGTTTATTGCGTTCACATTTCACTACAATTTTACATAGGTACGTGGCCTTATCCCATTGACTGCGCAATATACAAGTTTACGCCAATTGGGATAAGGTGGCGATCGCGGTACATTTTTTTTCTCCGTTGAGGCCGTGATCATCGTAGATATCATAAGATGTACTAAACCTTATGCGCAGCACACAACGCACAGAGTTTCTAAAGACGCTATATATTGCACGTCGTATTATAAGTGTATTTTATTCAAAATTTGCTATTTTTTAATCAAAAATACAGCATTGTATACGTGGTACCGTCCACTATGATACATTTTTACACCGCTGTTTTTAAAAGTCATTCCCATTACTATTGCAGTTTTAATAACTTTACCGTAGATAAATAAAATATACATTTACATAAAAGCTTGACGTGCATTAGTGCCGTGTAATTTTGTTGCTGAGGATCAGTGCAAGAGAAACATTTTACAGCTTTTGTGACTTTTTTTTTTATAAGAGGGGATGGTTTAAAATAATTGGCATCCCGGAGGGGGGCCCCAGTCGTGCCTGTAATGGCTATGCCACTGATTTTATGTATGCTAATAATACTCAAGAAGATGTTGTTATTATGACACTTACCTTGGAAATAGCTCTTAGTGCGCAGGTAGCTGACGGATAACCGCAGTATGGACAGTCGGTCTAATTTGGACAGGATGTTGTGTTCGAACGGCAACAGATTTGCCAGCGTGTCCAGCTCGGCGTTCAAACGTTCCCGGTGCCGCTTGCTAGGGTTGCTCTTACCCACGCCCCCGTCTTTGGGTGTCGTCTTCACACTAATAAAATCAAGATTTTTAATTTTATCATATTATATTAATCGTACCTATACAATATAAAAATACTTTGATAACAATCAATCTAGAAGATTTCCCGGTGGTAAATATTACTCTAGTCCCACAAATCAAAGGATTTTAAGGGTTTATGTACATATTATAATATTAATACATTTATTATAGATTCTATATATTATATTATAACATACAATAATAGTATATTCTGTAATATTTTTTTGATTTTCAATGTTTAATATACGTATATCCACTTAACACCTATTATGTGCTTGAGGGATTGCTATTTTTGAATCAACAGGTCGATGATATTAAACTCCGCGTTGTGGGGTATGATTTGCTGATATAAATTGTCGAGAATCGCTGCAGAATTTGACGAAATTGATAGTGGATGAATTTGCCATCAGTGAAAAAGTAAAAACTTTTAAGTTAACTTCACAATATTATTTGAATTAAAATATTTTAAATACTTTTTATTTTAAAGTTTTCATATTGTTCAAACTCATTGTAACAACTTATTACTAATAGCAGACTATTCTGTAATAAACGTTCCTCCATACATGACTTCAAATTATATCCAAAATAAATTTTTAATTGAAGTAACATTCATCCTAATATTTATATAATAATTTATATTTCTTGTATTATATATATATAGGATAATATATAAAATTTTTTGTTATTGATTCTCTTTTAAAAATAATATATCGATATAAAATGTAGGTGACAAGTTTAAAACGAGATTCTATTATATATTCTATTCTATAATATGATAAATTAATAGTTACTAGTGTCTAAAATTAACAATAACTAACAATATATAAAATCATAGTATTTCAAAATATGTTTTGAAATGCCTGCAAATTAAATAAAGCGTAGCATATATTTTTTAATACACTGTAAAACTATACATTAACTAAATTACAGGAATACAATTATGCAACTGATCTCAATTCTCGAACAATGAAATTAATGTCAGGAGTTAGATAATCTGGAATCTTACACAAATAAATAAACAAGAATAATCTACTTTTGAAATAAAATTATCGTAATACTATCTAATAATAATAACGAAAATAAGTAACAGTTTTTAAACAAGTAATAAATAAACCGAAGTATCACAATATTTATACAACAAGACATAATTATTTTACGGCCTAAGTACTATGTTTTTACAAATACTTGAAGTTATTATTTTTTTACTTTTGAAATATTTCATGATTTTTACCATATGATACTATATTTAAAAAAGATAATTTTGTATTTTCGTTCTGTACATCATCATAATTAACTCAATGACGATGGTACATTTAGTTATTTTTCATTAAATATAGGTAAGCAATGAAGTAGAAGCTGATAATATAATTTAGCAAAATTTGTTAAATATTTATTGATTTTTATTTATTTAATATAAATAAAAAAAAAACGTATTTTTTGTCCTCAAAGCCAACTGTGAATAATTGTGATTTATTATATATAATATACTCTATAATAGACTATAATATGCTTACACGTAGTATATTGTCAGTAGGTAATTGTTTATTTTTTACAGTAATTATTATTATTTTTTATGTATACCCATAGACATCATAAATCCGCTATTCTTATTAGCCGCCGGCGGCTGATTATAATCATGTTGGCTTCATTGACCGCACAACGTGGTTATGAAAAGACCATTCATAATTTCTCTCTGAACAAGAATCTACACTTTAGTTGAAACTCAGACTGTATAATAATTAAGGATGAGACTGCAATCTATGATTATAATAAACCTATCTAATTAGCACTCGATTCACCATTATTTTATTATTTATATCGTTTTACGGATCGACAAACACGAACGTAACAAAAAAATTAGATCACTATCTTGTAATGACCCACTGTCACTAGCAAGAAGTAAAAAATAAATCAAATAAAATACTATTTTTATGCCACTAAACATTTGAACTGGAAACCATCCCACCCACCAACATGGCACGTATGATACTGTTGATTCCACAGCTGGAACAATAAACATATAGGTAGTTACATATTAGTAGTTATATTTGCCTTTATCCGAGCATCTCATACCTAATTCGTTAATACTAAACATTTTCATCAGAAAAAGTTCTACGTTTATATATTTTATTTTACTGAAATTTTAATAATAATAACAACCAATTATATGACAATGAATCTTAAATTTATTTTTAACTTTGTAAACTAAAGAATTTAGCTTTATTTAATGTTATAAGCTACAAATAATTGGATATTATTTTATATTTAAAATCATTTTTCAACATTTAATAAAACTATAATTTCAAAGTACTTATAAATAGTTAAAACTTAAAATAACATTACCATGTATTTGTTACAATTGATTTTTTATGTATCTATTTCAAAAGTACAACAAACATAACAAACTAGATTTAAAAATTGTACATACTGCAAGTAACCATATACATAATCAAATGAACAAATACTTTTGATACCTCCTAGTGTGGTCAAAACAACATATTTTATACACTTTATAATGATTACAAGCCTAAAAGCAGGAAACCGCTACCCTTAAAAAAAACAAAACGATAAAGGTGCAATTACGTCTTGTGACTCTAATGTGTTTGTAACTGTCGCTAGGATCCTAATCCTACAGCAGTGAATAAAAATGTGAGTATACATTATATTGTATAGGTACATTAAACGAATATACGTTTTCCATTAACCATTATTCTGCAGCCAAATAGCCATAAAATGGGGACACGTGCCTGCGACTTAACCCTTTACACATTTTACACATATACCAGCTTTATTGGCATTTTAGGGTTATATTGGATTATCTGACAGCCTGCTGCAAAGAATAATATTTTGAAACCAATTTAGAAACCATTAAACGTCACACTTTACGAAATTAAATAACAGTATTTGACGACACAATATTAGCAATGACTGTATAGATTCAATAAACTAATTGTAAGATAATATATTGTTAATAAAAGTCAACAAAGTGTTATTAAGCCCTAAAATATCAATAATACAATATTATTTGTTGACTATGGTAGTAGTAATATACTCACTTAAGTACTGCACTTTGCTTATTCAATATAATTATTTTAAGATATTTTAATCAGTTACCATTATATTATATTGATACAGCACCAAATTCAAATTTCAAATTTCCAACAGAACTCATCTAAAGTATACAATACTATAACAGTATGACTTATAATCACTTAAATAACACCCTATTTGCTTTATTTAAAATGTACAATTGTACTATCAACGTATTTTGTGCAGATCGTGTTGGTAAAACGGTAAATTTTGTGATAATGTACTATGTTTACACCCTTATCAGTTACTACATTCAAATACACGGTGAAAAGTTCAATGTTTTCAACTATTTGGTATAACGTGTTAACCAATATTGGTGACACGGAATACGGCCATAGTATAATATGCCATATTTTATTTCATATTAAATTAAGTTTAGTAAATATATATATATATATTTTTTTTTTCATAAGGAATTCAATTGTATTATGGTTGATGTTTTTTTGGGTATAATATATTCCAAAGACATTCTATACAGAAAAATATAAACTAAAAAGTTTATTATTGTTTGATGATATTAAATATTTATATTCATATTTATAACCACGAATATGTTCTAATCTATAACAAAAATAATTTCTGGAACGAAAGAAAACTGTAAATTATAATTGAAATATACATATACAATTTATTATAAAAAAGGTATTATAAAATGATAACAAACTTACATTAACTTCTCGTATACTAAAGATTGCAGTAGAAAACAATAAATATTTATAATAATAATTCATACGTCTTATTTGAATTCTTAATAAAAGTCTATATGAAAAGTGAATTTGTATTTACTTTAATTTAGAATACACAAAATATAATATTATAGGCTTAATACCAAAATAACACCACTGATTCTTCATTTCTATTGTCACAATAAGTACAGCTTAAGGTGTGAAGCCTGTCAAAAACCAACAATATAATAGTAGTACATGTAGTAAATATATATACCTCCAATCACCAATATTACTTTTATAAGATAAATACTATAATATTATAAGTACGCTTATTCCTACTTATTCTACTGTTTAATGTTTATGCTTTATGTTTTACAAGAAAAACAACTGAAATTAATCTAAGTTTATTAAACAATTAGATTCAATACTGCGTAGAATGCTATAAAACGACTTAAACAATCTATGTCGAATACATTATACATAGCCTGCAATGTCTTATGAAAAATTAACTTTTTTTATTATTAATTAATAATTATTATATTTATATAGATTCACAAATTAGTAAAATTATCAGAAAATAAAATATAAAATCAAGTGTAATAATAATATAGTACCTATATTTATATGTTTTCGTATATAATCTAATTATTGTAATTATATGACAATAATAATGAATAATTTACATTTTAAATTTATTCTCGTATTTTATATAATACTAAATGTTTTAAGTTCTTGTTTTATTATTAATTATTATTATATTATATTGTTTATTATTTATTATAAATTATTCATTAAGTTAATGTGTTATAACTACCGTTAACTTAATTTGATATATAATATGATACAACAAGATAAACAAAACGATTTGCAAATGAAAAACTGGTAAGATGTATATAACAAAATTGAAAAGTATAAGATGCATTGACTCTGAAGCGGCACTTTGATGAACAACACCCGACTCAAGTGCGAGAATCATGTGTAATAAGAAGGTTAAACCGATCCTAACAAGTAACAGAAAGACTACCTACTATGTATAATGTTAACACGTCCTGAAACTACCTTCAGACTGTCGAGGCGTAATAAAATATCTTCGCGGATATCGTTTGTTCCGAACGGTTTAACGCTGTCGTACGTCAAAAATGAGGGGTCCGGTCAAAAAATAATGATGAAAATAAAATAATAACAAAAAACTATTGTTGTATAATTAGAACAGAATACAGTTTTAGCGTATATGCCATGTACCTATGAATAAAAATGCTGGTACTGAGTAACTTAAAATTAAGTCATTAAAACATTTAAACCCGGTATATCTACTTTAAAAAAATATACATATTTTCTATTCTATCCAAGTTCCGCCAAAAACCACTAATCAATGAGTCGGTGGCAGTAAACAACATAACAAATTTACGTCTGTGATGGAATAGAATTTGCGAGTAGAAATACTGGACATAAGTACATCTATAATTCACTGGATATACAATATTATAAACATACGCATAAACTACTCGGATGTACGTCAACGGGAGACGATAATTTGCCTAGTAAATTTCTACGCGTCCACGTATAAAATACGGTTTCACCTGTCAAGTAATTTATACACACACACACACACACACACATACACACACGCTGGTACATTGAACGTACACTACTCGAAGTATTCTTTTTTTTTTTGTAAACTCTCACTATTATTATTATTACCTATTTTTTTTACCCAGAACGCGGAAAACGTCGGCGAATCGGAGAAAGGCTACGTCCAACCCGGACAACCGTATAATTTAAATGTATTTTAGACGTCTTCTGACCCCAGCAATTACCTCAAATTATCCCTGTTGTACACAACATACACACAACGGGTTTGTTCTCGATTTTATTTTTTTTAGTATAGTTTGTTATTAAAAATCACTTTTGACGTTTCTATAGCGTTCTGTGTCTTTTTGTTGTGCACATCAGTTTCAAAACCGTAAACTTATTATATATGTACTTATGTATATAGGTATATTGTGTCTGTTATTCATGAGCACCGTATACAACACGACTGATTGTATATAGAGTTGGACAACGTCGGTGGTGTCCATTTTTAAAATTGATAAAGCTGACATTATAATGTAATATACTATTATAATCATAAAACTACTTTTTTTGAGTGAGTGAATGAAATAAAAATTATAAAAATAATTCTCAGATATATTGTAAAATATTAAAGTTTAGACATCCGCCACACGTATACGTGCAAGTATATAATATAAACTATGTCTCATGAATCTAAAATATCAATTTACTATCTATTACGAAAAATACCGATCAGATAGTACTTTAGTAATATCGTACTATTTCTAAAACATAACATTTTTGGAGTGTTTCGAATTCCCACGAAAAAATATTTATTGATTTCTAGTTTCACATTTTCTAGACAGCGTATGGTTCGGTCAATAACCTATATTTAATTATTTAGACCTAGAGTATGAAAGTTTTGATTTAATTTACATAACAATTAACGTGAGTTAATACAAGATCGTGGAATTCGTTGTTGTTATTAACCTAATCTCTTAGCGGATCCTCGTGAGAATTATACAATTCATCATATAATATTCGTATCGGAAAATTCGCCAATAAAAACACCAATCTATAAATTATTCAAATAATTATCAAAATGTTTATTTTCTAGAATTCAAACAATTAGATTAAATAATATATTACAATAAAATATTAAAGTAGGTACGCAAACCTTTCCATACATAATCCATTCGTATAAACATACATTTACCGAAGTATATTATAATGTAATGAATGTTAAATCGATTGTTTTTGGCCTTCGGAAATAAACCAGCTCTATAATAATAATTGTTTTGCACATCAGTATCGGAAAATCAAATTTATTTTAGTTCTCTCGTTGGCAATTTTCGAAAAAGCATTTCACTCAATAATTGCTATTCTCCCGACGAACATGCGTATATATAATATAGGTAAGTACCTATATATGATATCACACATGTATAGTGTTATTTAGTCGGCGCGTGCGCCATTCGTGGTATGTAAGTATATACCTACCAATACTTAAGTATATATATACATATGCAAGTTGTACATACGAAACGAAAAGTTCGGACGCACGAGCAAAGTGAAAAACAAGTTATTACGTCGGGGCCGGGCGAAACGCGACCCCTGTAATAAGTCGTAAATCCGTCTCTGCGCGTTTTACGCACTCGCACCGCGGGTTCAGCAAAGGATATATATATACCCACATATATAGGTACACCACGATGTGTACAACATGTATATATATAAATATATGTGTATATAGTGAATTGGGCGAAGGGCGCCACGCGCGACCGGTATAGGGATTGACCACTGATCATTACTTTTGGTCGCGGAGGGCGGGTACACGCGACGAGTCCTGGGCATATGAAGGGGGGGGATGAAGAAGGGTGCACCGACGAGGGGCCGAAAACGGCAGGGTCGAAATCGCGAGGGACGGTCCCGCTTCACGGGTATAATGTACACACATATAGTTATGTTATGTTATATACATATATACGCGAGCGGCCAGTGCGGCAGGTCCGCTCGGCATCGGCCGCGCCGGATTGCGTGATGAGCAAACATTACATTACCGGTCCGGATCCACTGTGTGTTGTTGTTCTTGCGCGCGCGAGCGTCTGTCGTATACGCATATATAATGTAATATATATATATATATATATATATATGTACATATTTATGTAGAAGTTACCGGTGTAACATAATCTCCGGTAATGGAGCTATAGTGACGTCATACTGGGAGTACGAAATGTGCATCAATTACACAAACACACGTGGCGGCACCCGTTGTATACGCGCATATTATAGATACACAAACGAAATATGAATATTACAACGTATAGCGTATAAGTACACATGACCGGCGATTTATATCAATCAACGAGCAGAAGGAAAAGTGAAAAAAATGTCCGAACGTTGTTGCAGTTGATATGATTTGAAAAGGAAAAAAAACATACGCCTAATAACGTTGTTGCGCACCTATATGATGCACTACTAATGGATAGACGTATACCCTTTTGGAAGCCATCGCCCGCCGTGATCGACGAACAAATGTAAATATATTATACGTGTACATGATGGTCATATATTGGATTATATCGTTTTACGTTGCATCGACGACGCGCACATATTATACCTACATCATAATAAGCATGTGTGGCTACATTAGGGTAGGGTTAATTTTTTTTCCTTTACTACAGTACATCCTATTAAAACGCGGTAAAAGTTCAATAAGCTCAGGTGTATATTGCGTTAACCAAATAGGTATAGGTAGTAAGAAGTTATTTAGCGCGTGAAAGACACACTTAAGCGAAAATATAACACATAGCGTATGCACACAATGTCACGTGTTAACCACACTAGGTACATATGATACTGCAATTATATTGTCGTACACGCCCGATCATTGAAGTCTATAAGATGATTAAAATGCATTTAGGTGGTTAAATATTTACTGGGGTCTCTGGTTTTTGTAAAAACGGCCGATATTGTGTATGCACAAGGCCATTCAAATGCACCTAACGCATATTATATAGGTAAGGTATACAAGTTGTATAGACACGTACCTCTTGCCGTTGCGCCGCCGCCTCTTCGTCGCGTAAACGGTGCTCAGCGGATTGACGGGCTGGACGGGCGGTGCCGGGACCGCGGCCACGGCCATAGTGACGGCACCGGACTGACCGCGTAACTGTCCGTTGGACGCGGCCACCAGTTGGTGATGTTGTACGTGGTTCTGGTGATGCTCTATCAGTGGCTGGTGGTAAGGGACTGGGGGGGCGCCGCATGGCCCCGTCCCCGTGACGTACTCCGTTTTGGAGGCGCCTCAAGCAACCAGCGGTGTCAGCGCCGCGCGCGCGTTATCGTCACTCGTCCGCTGACCGGCTGCCCGGGCCATCACATCCGTACGCAAACTGTATGCAACAGCGAACGCCGTGAAAAGTATGTACGGCAGCGGCGGCCTTTGAATCGTTCGTGTGGTCTACTAATGTCTACTATAGTACACCCGATGCACGGTAGTACAAGTAGCCTTGTCGCTAGGTATAAGTCTGTAAAAATAAAAAATAAATACAGTTCCATAAATAGTTGTATATTAATAAGACCCTATTATATAACTAACGATGATAACAGTAAATAATAATAATAACAAAACTGTCGAGTGAGCTACCTATTTCCATACCTAGTCGAAAATTTTTATATTAGCCTCTTAGAAATTGCAATTGTTTGGAAAAGGCGGTACAGCTTACACAAATGTTAAACATTTTAGCCCCTTCCCTAAAATGTATTGTTAAACATGATATATCTACCTACAACTGCGTATACATTGTACGTATTCGATGAGGCGTAGTTAGGTGTAGTTAGGGTGTAATTAGTACTGTGTCAATAGAATAGATGCATCATATTTATTCGCATTTAAACGCAATGACAAAGCGTGTCACATTTGTCGAACCCGAAGCAAAAGTGGGGGTTAACAGTGGCGCACATTCCATGTATCATGGTGTCAAAGTCGCGATCCCTTTTAATTGAGGTGGGTGGTTAAATATTGTCCACAAAAATTGTTTTATACAGTTTTAAGTTAAAAAGACAGAACTAAGAATATAAGTAAACAGTCCAATTCCCATGACTTATACTATAGTTAGTACGTAATATTATTGATCAATGTTTTAATAAATTACATAATTATAATAAATTTTGACGTGGGTGGGTAGGTGGAATTTAATTCGCGAAACGTTTTAAAAAATATTCTGTGCGCCGCTGGGGGTTAATATAGCAATATAAAATAATATCAAGTGTTTCACGCGCAATAAAAGTATTTCAGATTATTTTGTTGAAATAAAAATTTTGTATTCTAATATATTTTAATAAAAAACAAATTTTAAAAGAAACTATATACACTTCAACTTTAAAGAAATTATAATTTATAGGATTTTAAATGTCGCAATAAAATACAATATTAATAGATAACGTAAACGTTGTAACAAATAAGTAGAAAATTAATTTACATATATATTTAATTTTAAAAATAGACATTATAAATGTTGATGAAATATGTAATAACTAATAACAAATACGTATATATAGTTAATTCCATATTTATATTTTTATACGTTTATCACAAATTTATTTAATTTATTAAAAATAATATAAATTTAATGTTCTTGTTTGAAGTTGTTTAGAGTAACTGACGTTTTTTTTCAGTACCTATTTTTTTTTGATTATAAATATATTGATGAAAATAAAAACTACCTTTCTTCAAAAAAAAAAAAAAAAATCTGTATATCAACTTTTCAATCTTAAAGGGACACAACGAATATGAAACTTTTTATGTGAGGGATTTTAAGGTTAAAAGTTAACCATAGAAATACGAAAATATGGGTTGAAATTTAAAAATATAATTATATGTTTACATTTTATTTGTCCAACATTGTCCAACGATGTCGCTTATTTTAGTATAATGACATAGCACACATTTTCTTTGACTTATATTATATTTTATTTGGTTTTATTTCATGTAAATAAAAACCATATATTTCGGGTTGTAATATTATGAACGAGTTCAATACCAAATTTTTTGGTATATACATTGTCACGTCGAGTTAAATAGTAATTTTATTTACAAGTATATAGTCATCATCTTTTTCGTCTTGCAGTTTTTTAAATTATATTCACATTTATTGCACATTTATACGTATTACAATAGTTCTATATAATAACATGATAATTTCGTTAAAATTTTAATACTTTATTGAGCATTGCGTGCAATAGTGTAACTTGTTTTTAACAATAAAAAATTCATTGCAGTAGTAGTGCCTATTATAGTTATACGAGTTTATGACTTATCAAATATTTTCCCCGATGTTTAATTTCACGTGATTCACGTGATAAACATACAGTTATAATAATATGGTCTATATATTGTCAATATTTTACGTGCGATTTAATAAATTATTTTTTACATTACCGAAAAACATTTATTTTTGTATAATAGGTACCCTTTGTTTTACTGAAGTAAATTTAACACTTATCGAAAAGAAAATCACGTTTAGTCATTTTTCTTTTGAATTCGTATTATTTCTTTTTTCCTAATTTATATTTAAAGACTTTTGAAGTAACGCATGACTGTTAAGTAATGTCACGAAAGTAGTGTTATAAATTTTATAAATTTAAACCAAATTTCTATTGCCAATGCCCAATACGTATAGCTATAGATATAGCGTATTCATTAGATGAACACAATGAATATACTAATTAACGTTACGATTACGTTAATTTAGTAATTGCAATTTTATTCTGAAGCATTGCGCAAACAAGTTCAAACGATAACGTATTATTTATAGTTTATGGACGAGAACTTATTGATGTACCAAAGAGATCGCACGCAAGCGACAAGTAGTCTGCGTGCATATGCGTAGACACCTCTCATGCGATGGATATGACGTAAACGGGATAGGTCGTGACTCGTGAGCTTCTGATCGATATTCAATTTATTTGTATGTAATACAGTCTATATGTATGAAAAAAATGATTTATCCAATCATTATTTTATCGAAATTGATTTATACGTACCAGGCTTTATTAAAAAAAATTCTCTTTTTAATTAACAAACTATAATAGACAATTTTATCGTTGTTCCAAGTGACTGTTCAGATACAAATATCTTTTCTTCAGGATGAAAATGTGAAGGTCTATCCTTTATATAAATATGATTTTGCAAACTATAGTACGCCAAATTGCTAACTGTCGAATGAAATAGTAAATAGCGTAATAGTAACTAATAAGTAATAACAAATAACTAATAAGCATAACAAGCAATATATGGTACAGTTTGTTCAACTAAATAATATATACAATGTACACAGAAAACCCAACAACAATTATCGGGACGAAGACATAAAATTTGTTTATGTGTGTGCGTGGTTACAATTATTATTCTGATAGGTAATCAATACGGGACATTTGTCGTGATCCATTCGTACTTAAGATTTTTAAAACTATTTCAGTTATAAATAGAAAGTGTACTCTAAGATAGTAATTAATAACTAGAAAATAGACACCTACGCTTTGAGGTTTGATACAAATCTCAATAACTTGCTTCCATATAAATTCAATTCGTACCTTGGAATTTTTAATTTTTACTACCATTCAAGTATATTGCAAATAAAATCATAGTCGATATCATAGTATTTAAATTTAGTTATTTACCAACTAAATATTTAAAATGATAAGAATCATATATAATACCTAGTACCCACTATCTCTCTATAGATTTATGTTTGCTAGTCTTGTAAATAACTAACAACCTACACGTTAAACTTTTTGTCGCATATATTTATTATATCTAATATAGAAAATCTTAACAACAATTTTTACTATAGAAATATATATTATTGCATTCACCCTACGATGAAAATTAAAATATATATTAAAATGCAATAATTGAAATTGTTTTATAGTGTAACGTTGTATTATAATTTAATACTTATTCTATAAAATATATATCTGATACTGTTATTGAATAAATTTAAATTATATTATGTGTCTCGAGTACTTATACTTTATATTTAAACTAATAGATGGTTTATGAATAAATAGTTTATCTTCTGGAGTACGTGTTGTCGTGTTGTAACAATTATACACAGATATTAGTAGATACCTACCTATATTACTATTATTTATAATCAATGAATATATAATATTATAAACCTACACCTATATTTTATCTTTATGTATATTTTAAATAATACTTTTTGTGATAAAAAAAAAAATCATTGGTTTTGTATAGTTAAAACTTAAAAGTTATAATTTATGTATCTATAGGTATAAAAGAAATATAATATACTCAAGTATTTATGAATATTTTACCATTTTTATGGTTTATCGGCCGGTTCATTTTGAAAACGTATAGGTCATCTAAAATAATATATACGCGAACTATTCAACTATATAGACAATATAGATTATTTTAACATCTTAAGCCTTAGATCAAAGAATACTGATTATTTTTTTATGTTTCACGCTCGAATTGTTTAGTTAAACTGTTTTAAGTTCAAACACAACCTGTTCCCAATTAAAGGGAAAAACTATTAAGGAATTAATCCTACAAATGAACATTTTTATTCGTACGAGAAATAAGTATAATGTATAATCAAATCATCCAAATTGCCCGATTTAATTATACATATTTATTAATAAAATAATAAGTAAATGAGATTTTAAAATTAAATATAACTATGATAGTATTTTATATTGTTGAATATTGTATATACCTACTTAAAATAATTTCATATATCATTATCAATATTTATTTGTATATTAGATTGTTTTATCATATTATATAATAATTAATAATTATAAATACTTAGAGATATTACTGTATTAGGTCGTACTATATAGGTATACCCATTAATATTAGTGATGATTATGCCGAGCATTATATAAATACACAGAAACTACAATTTATTAATTATTTATATAACTTTATAGTAATAACAATCTAATTTCTAAAATAATGGATTATAACACGCAATGCGTATTTTCACTCCCTAGCTATTTGTTAATATTATACATTTATTGTTTCGTACCCATGTATTATAGGCAATTCAAAAATGTTCAGTCCTTAAAAGGGAGTTTAGCCGAGTAGATATACCTTCATGATTGTCATACAGTCACACACAAATTATTATTATAATACACTTATATTGTTTACCATTTACCGTATTTTATATGTTCCTTTAAACGTTTTACTATTTATAGTAAAATAATACTTTGAATAATACGTTAAACATATATTTTAAGTCGATTGTAAATAGTTTTTAGCATCCTTTCGTAATTTTTACAGTTCTATGATATATAAATTAATTTTAGTATTTAGGCAATAATTTATTATTTTACTGTTATAATACTCAGGGAGTGTTATATAAGGATAAGTTGGTCAGTGATAAAATTCTTTGAGTACTGATTCTAAACTTTGTTTTTAAATCTATAAGTAATTATTAGTTAAATTACATTAATATATTACATGTGTTTGAGTTTAAACTTTATATATAATATGGCTCCTATACTAGAGAATAGTGGATTAGCGGTTGATAATAATTGTACCTATATTATAGCACGAAACAATTTAAATTTTTGAAAAAAAAATCGCACCGCTTTCATCAAAACAAAATACTCTCATAAATACAGAATATAGATTATAATCTATAATGTGTATATATATATATATATATATATATGTGTATAATCTATAGTTATAACCTTTAATTCATAGTTAAGACTTTATACGATTTATATTTTAAAAGTCTAAACGATCGCCTACGGAATGCTCAACATACTAATACAGACATACAGTAAATTATGTAAAATGCGGATTATTTATTTTAGAAGCATAACAAAGCAAAATTAAAGGAAGTTTGATCAATGAAACAACAATAGCAGTAGGTAAAAATACATATAATATAGATAAAATAAAACAAAATTAGATATTCCCCATGATTTATTTGTAAGTCAAGACTCGAGAGTGTGACGTAGGTAGTATATAGCTATACTTAGGCATACCGTCATCGGGCTCAAATATGTCATAAACTCATAATTAATTATATTTACGTATATTAAATACAACATTAACTTTATAGATAATGTGTAAAGTGAGTATACAGAAATTGTTCTATCGAAGCCCCACTTCCCCGACCGCAGCAATTTGAAGTGTGCATAGTGCATAGGTAATAGGTATATCATATAGGTATATCTACGATCTGCCATATAAACATATTGTGTGGATGAAATAGTAGACGTGCGAATACCTATATACAGATAATAGATGTATAATTTAGTTTCAAGAAGCCTATGAAATTTAACTTAAAAGTTAGTTGGTAGACTTAAATAGTTGGTAGACTAGTATACCTAGTTCAAATTAGGTAAGAGCAGACAGTATATTCATTATTCGGCAAAACGAATTACGAGAAGCCACTATTTAGGAGTTTTTAGGTATACCAAAAGGGTCGACTTGATCTTCCAATTTACGTATTTATATTACAGCGAATCAGTAGCGTACAGTGCCATCATACGCACGGAAAAGGGAGGAGGGGTCAGCAATAAAACTACAGCAATTGTATGGAAATGGATAGAGAAAAAAAATATAATTTTTAAATGTAACCCCCCCTTCCCCAATGAAATTTTTTTTTTAAGTGTACGCGCTTCTATCGTGTTTCTCAATGCATATATAATGTATAATAATACTTCTATGTAGACTTACGTTTTCGTCCAAAGTCGCGGTGCTACGGACGACCACCGCCGGGTATATATATATATATATACACACACTATCGGACACGACGAGATAAAACGGCCGGCATGTTCGCGTTGGCCGACAAAAATGCGATGAGTAAGAGGGTACGTATATACCTACGTATGATATAGTGGGCACGTGGTCGAAAAAAACGGTCGGACTTTTGCGCGAGTACAATATATTAGGCGGCGGACGACAAATGTCACGGCAAGTAAAAACAAAACGCGATCGACGAACCCCGCGTACATACACAATCGCGTATCTCGTGTACACACGCACGCACAGATGAACTTTTACACACGCGCGCAGAGATACAAAAACACCGTACACGATGGCACGACGAGGCGCACTGGGTTCCGTGTGTGGTTGGCGACGAACAGAGACAGAAGCGACGGCCACGGTACGCGCGTACGAACGACTGCTGTCTGCTGTTACTCGCGCGTCGGTGAGAGGGTCTGCGCGTGCTCGTTTCGCTCCGCCGCCGTCGCCGCCGCCGCCGTCGGGTTCGGGTCGCACCGCGTCCGTGAAGGCTTCGGCGGCGGTATAGTAGTACTACAGTGGTGGTGGGCGGCGGCGGTGGCAGTGGCCGGAGGTGGTGTCGTATATACATGCGGTGTTGGTGTAGTGGTGGTGGTGGTGGTGACCGCGAGAGTCCGTCGTCGTTTCCCTCCGGTGACGGCGTCAGGAGGCCTCGGGTGTACTCGGTCCGTTTTTCACATTCCACTTGGATTGGCGGCGGCCCGTCGACCAATGGCACGCCGTCCGCCGCAATGGCTGACGACTATATACCTCTTCGGCGGCTACGGCCGTGTTTTACACGCTATAGTTAGTGCGTTTTAACCTACCCGTGTTTCTGTACGAGTGTGCATGTCGTGTGTGTGTGTGTGTGTGTGTGTGTGTGTGTGTGTGTGTGTGTGTGTGTGTGTGTGTGTGTGTTGTTCCTGTGCAGCGAAGTTTACTATGCCCGTGCGTCCCGTGGGAGTCCGCCACCGTCGAGAGCTTACGACTGATTGTTATTGCCCGTATATTATTGCGGTTGCGATGTAGCGAATCACACACAATCCATTCGACTTACAATTTACCCATATTATGGTATTACAAAATAGGCGTGCGCAGGGGGTATGCAGGGTATACAGCTGCATACCCTGAAGAAGCTCTTTGAGGGGCAAAAATCGTTTATGGAAAAAAAAACTTTTGTGCGCAAGAAAAATAATTACTAATTATAGTGCGGCCCAGGAGTGTATACATATTATTATGTTGAAACTCAAAACTCGGCTATTTACATAGATCCCGACGATATAATTGATCATTTCAAAAATTCTACACAACGCAGAATGGTGTTATAATAAAATAAATTATTTATTAATATGATAATGTTTTTTTTTTGTTTGTTTTTTAATTGTACAAGTTGTATGTCATAACTATTTTAAGTTTTATCACTTTTATTTTTATTTTTATTTGAGTTTTAAGTAAATTGTTTTGAATTAAACCGTATAAGACATTTGAATATTTGTGTATTGTGTATATATTTTATCAGAATTTTACATTCTTAAAATAACTTTCAGGGGGTGCCTGTTGTAATCCAGTGATTAATTTGGGGGAGGCAAAAGTACAAAATTGGCTAAACACAGTGTAAAAAGTGTAAGCAGTGGGAAACTAAGGCGATTGGGGGGGAGAATGCCCCTTTTGCCCCCCCCCCTCCTGGATCCACCACTGCTTCTGCATACCCTGAACAAGAGGGCTGCGCACGCCTATGGTATACAGTTATAATATATATATAGGCAATAGGCCGTAGCCATTTTCCTGTAAAAATAAGATACCTTTTTCCTCCACTGTCCATTTTCCATCACCACTTCCATTCCCCTCTACTGAAAAATTACCTGCAGTCACCATATAATATATATATTATACACTTCTCGATTAACCATCATCCTAATTTCAAATAAACAATTTGCAGTTACATAAAAGGCATAAGTATATTGGTAATTGTTTGAATACATTGTCAAATTTAGAAACATTAATGAGAACAATGAATTCATTTTCATGTCACAAACTAATTATTATTATTTATTATTATATTAATTATAAAGTAAATACCTTCAAGACACTTTCAAAACAATTTGTAATATTGAAATAAATTATATACGTATCTGGTATAGGTACGTATATACCTACTTAAGAAATTAAGTTCAAAATTAAATGTTTTTTTAATCAAATTTTTTAATAAATAGTACTAACAAACTATTGTAATATTATAAGTTATTACTATCTAACTATTGTATCTTTCACAGTTTTTTTTTTCCTGTTAGTTAGTTATAGTTTAAAGTTAATTCTAAGAGATATGACGAGACGAAATCTCGCCGCGGTTATATGCCGCCTGCACACGTTATATATTCATATATAGATAGTATATAATATATATACCGTCTTGCAATATATATGTGCTACAGCAATTGGTTTTTTCTTTTTCCGACAAAGAGTAATATTAGATGTTTCGTTCTTATATATATATATTATTAATCTTCTTTTTTTAATGCTAAACTCTATTTTTTCAATAATCTATTTCAGCTAATATCCATGTCGTTATAATAACTATGTTATATGTACATAGTACATAAGTTGCTGAGATCCTCGAATAATAATAACCTATACGTTCGTACATTTTTAGATTCGTGTATTTTTATGAAATCTATATTTAGGGATGTAAGTATAGGTATAACCGTTGTTAGTTATATTATACACCTACAGTAATTACTAATAGCTGTTACCTGTTTAGGTCTAAAATAATAGTTATGTGTGTTATACGCATATGGTATACCGTATTAATGTCTGTGTCTGTCGTTTGTGCGTACAATGTATATACATATTATATATATATATATATATATATATATATAATATCTAGGCATATATGATGCTATAAAGCAAACGTAAGTTAGCATACTTCTATATTATAGCAAACTTATTGTCACATCGTTGATTATTCTTGTTATGATTACCTTTTATTATCTTTAATTGTTAGTATGTATATAGTATAGCTATTTATATTATTATGTTATTGTTAATAACCTTATTAATAATATTATATTATTATAACCACGTGATATTTATCGGCAATTAGGCTCTTGAAAAAAAAAAGCTAACATAACATCAGTCATCGAGAGAAATATTTGACCGCATCAAGAATAAGAATATATTTTATTCTTAATGATTTTAACACTCTTAATCTATATATATTATTATCTTATATTATATTATATATATTTATATCTGACATAATGTGCAATTATATCTATTTGTGGATGTAATTGTAATGTATATATATTCTTCAGTCTTCTTATATATAAGTCTGTCCCACCTTTATATCACAAATATATATATATATATATATATAGTATATATATAAATCATTTATAACATATGTATGTTTTTTTTTACAACAAATGCTACTATATACATGATATTATATAGTATAATTAACAAGACGACTTAAATTTATAATCGATATAGCTAACTTATATGTACTCGTTTATACAAATATACTTAAGAAAATCTTAAAGACTGAAGGACAAACAAATGTATGCGATGCATGAAGGCGAATTATGAATATTATACATGTATATATAATACCGTTATAATAGAATCTATATATACCTATATTTATTCAGCTGACATATTTTATAATATTATTCTATAATACCTGTATATAACTATATTTAGTTATAAATCAGTATAATTCTCAATAACGAGGTCGATGCTGCATAGCCATTATTAACGGTGAAGGGATGCTGAGGGTTGCAGTGAATTTGTTTCGAACGGTAGGGTGCAGGTGCGCCGTGTGTAGTGAGCAAATATTAATTGTATTAATTAAAATTTATATTATATTAATTGAATTGTTCCTAGAGTAATTTCGAAAAAATCGTATTTTACACGTATATAAAATAATATACTTATTAAACAGCATTTATAATATATTAATATATAGAATTAGATGTTTATTAATTTGTTAAATAACATATCTTTTAATCTTATTGAAATTAAAATTTTAATTTTATAAAAATATATTTCACCGTTAGATTTTTTCACAACTCATCCCTAACCTCAATTTTCTTCTTAAAATTTAGATGATTTAACACAGCTGAATATATCGCACTACGGTACTACACTGCATACATTTATTCTATTTCACATTATTTTTAGATATTTTCAGTCAATGGCCTTGCTTATTCAATCTACAATATTTCGCATACACCGCATAACAAAATATTATAATTATAATAACATAGGTATATTCAAGTAAATTAATATTTGTCTACGTTGCCTGCGAGTATATATATATATATATATATATATATATATATACACACTTATATGCACCTATATTCATTATTATGTATATACTATTATATAAGTATACACGTACAAGTATTTAATATAGGATAATCATTAAAGCTCATAGGTATAGGTATACAGACTTTGATAATTGTTAAAATATTACACAAATAATTTACATACCTATACTCACTATAATTACATCGTACATAAACTTATATGAACTACATTAATGGTATATATATATTATAATGTACCAATGTTACATAGTTTATATACATACATATTTTTATCCCATCACATAGAGTAGAATATTCAGTTATACCCTCGGTTATACCTAATACTATGGAATAGTTATAACTGCGTGGAAGCTATCATAGATATATGTATACATCATTACAAATGTATTTTAAAGTATAATACACGCACATACATGAATAAAAATATAAAATAATTTCGAAAGAAATCTGCGACTAAATAATTTGGGCAATATCCTAAAATTTCGATTTTCTGTAATAGTCATGTGTTACAATAACTAATTCTGTGTAGTGAGGTACCTAATGCGCATTAAGTACTAATTTTGAGTATGAGTTTCCACTTACTAAATGAAATATATATATACGATATACTATACTTATAATGTATATTCAGATTTCAGAATGTGGCAAAAGTCGATTCCCGCTATCTTGTTTTCGACGTACACGCAACATTGCCGAAATTGTATCGACGGAGGTGACCATCAAAATACCTACGTTAACAGTTAGTTGATTAGAATTTTAAATTTTGTTTTTTGCAATCTCTTTGTTTCATAAATCGGGAAACCTACTTTTCCTGTATTATGTATTTATTAATTTGTATATGTATAATATATAGTACATACTGCTATACTTTTTTACATTTTTAAAAGAATGTTTTATATTATACAATTATAAGTGTTATACGTGTGGCTAATGTGTATAATAAAGGAAGTATACGCGTAATATTTTAAAAACAAATAAGAGTTAATGAAAGCAGTCAAATTACCACCGCGGAGACTTTTTTTACAATTTTATTTTATTTGAACCTATGTATTGTATTATCTTTTGTATATATATTCCTTTATATGTCTATATAATATTTATAAATAATAATTATACATATTCAGTTATCATACATCATATTATACTATATCGATTATTGGAGAGTGCGAATGATCCGGTTTACTGTTCATAAATAATTTTTAACATGATGAAAAAAACACCAAGGACCTAACCACACAAGTGAATCGGAGAGAAGATGACGTAGAATGGGTATTTTTTCCTCTTCGAATTTTTATATACTCATCACCATCTAAGATCAACTTACATAATAATATATTACTAGTAAATTTTAGAAAATTTAAACAATTGTACGTTTTTTTGTGGATAAATAATTTTTTAGAGGAAATTGGTTTAATCTAGTATAATCATTTGATATTTATATAGGTACAGCTCTCTAACGAAGTAACATAAAAAAATATTTGGATAATATCCAATAGCATGAATATAGTTTTTTTATAAACATTTTCCATCATTATGCCTTGAACCGTCAATACGCCAACCATGCGTCCACGTGTTACTTAAAAAAGATCGACTCTAATAAAATTATATTAAAATTATAGTTACGAGGAAATAAAATACTGCATTGATCGTAAAACCTATCCAAATTCATATCCACTATATTGAATGGTACCAATAGGCAATATGTATTGCCATTATTGTATGTACCCATTGTACCCATTAGTAGCTATGTGGCAGAGCCCTAATAGATGTAAACGTTAATTTTTTGTCATTCCTGAGTTTAAAAATTGGTTAAGAACTCATTGGAACGATATCTATTTTAAACATAGTCAATTTAGGCATTAGAAAAAATATCTCTAATACAATCAATTCAGAAAAAATAAATGTGACTACTTTTCAAAAAATTATAGAAAAATAGGTTTTATATTTATTTAACAATATATTATTACAATCTTAAAGTCATTTTCTCGATATACTTGTTAATAATCTATTCACTATTGTTATATAATATTGTTTTTGTTTTGTTTTATAGCATATATTTAGTTCATAAATGTGTTTTATTTGTTATTGTTTTAATGAATGTAGCGAAATAATTCCTTTTTAACCTCCTTGCACAGATAATATACTGGTAGTTATAAAAATGCATAGTCATCGTACTCTACACCAACTCTATACAGCATACCTATCCAGTATACAATACATACTATATATAGTAATACTTTTTTCCAAATATCAAGAGAAAATTATAATTGAAAATGTATCAGTGAATTTCTACTTATACCACTATACGTCTATACGTCTTATCATATAATGATACTCTTTCCTAAAAATTACCTTTTATATTAATATTCACATTAATTCATTATATATATATATATATATATATATATATATCACATATATCACATATATCACATATATGTAAATAATATTTACATACATAGGTTATTTATTACGATATAAAACAACGTTATTATTTATGAATAATATAAGTTCGATCCACCAGCTTATAAAGTTTATAAATTCATTTTTTTGATTTTGTATATATCCCTTAACCCTTATTCTTAAACCTACCACAAATGTATAGAAAATAAATAAAAGTAATCACATTATATACATATATTAAACATATATAATCACATAAGTTACAAGAATATAACACAAGAATTGTTTTAATTTATATCTTGCGGCAATTAAATGTGAAAGGGGAAGCGAGAGTAACGGATCTTACGACTTCTTTCAACAACAATAATTATTATGTTTTGCGTGTGTATTATAAATGGGCGCACGAGCTGTGTTCGAGTGAATACAAAAAAATCAAAAAGGCCTTATATATATATGTATACATACAGCTACATACGTATATATATATATATTACCTAGTACCTACCTATATATATACAGATATGCTTATATACGTACGCCGGGAATACGGCCAGCACCCCCAACTGGGTTCCCTGCGGGTAATCGTCGCCGCCGTAGGAGTCTCGCCAGGTACGACACAAATCAAATTATGCGCTCGTATTCCGCATCCGTTCGACAAAAGCCCCTAATGGTCGTTTCTGTATATACGTATAAATATGGTTTAATACCCGTAGGTATATTGCAATCGGCTAATTTATCATGTCGCGAGCATATATATATACATAACGTGTAGCATATTATATACGAGCGTGACGCGACGCGACGTGCGTATATATATATATATACATATATAAATGCTCGTATTTAGTTAAATATATACATAAACATGTGTATGTGTGAATTTGGATCGAAATCTGCGTAACCAAAAATTGTTAAAAACCTTTTTAAATACCAAAAGTCCAAAAGTAATACCAAAATCAAAAATTGTTTTAATTATATTCAAAATTTAAATTTAAAAAATAATTCAAATTCAACAATATTATTGTTGAACATTTGAATATAATATTTATTTATCATAAATTGTAATATATTATTATGTGTTAATTATTACCCAAATGTTAAATGTTATATATTAATCAGTTTAAATAACTCTATTAGGTACATAATCTACAGATCTGCACCATAATATCCTCGACCATAACAGTTAATTACATTTTTCGTATTCAGGAAAAGAATTAATAAGCCGTACATACTTGTCAGTACCTAACCTGGTAAAGTTACTGAAATAAATTGTTGTATTCTGTAGATGTAAACGAGTTACCGTGGTAACAACTAACAACAGAGTTGTTGAAGATTTAAAGTGGTATAATATTATAGGTACATCTTACTTGTCTCGTCCTTGACCGGTGATTCATAGTTCGAACAGCCAATTTGTGGCGGCACGGTTCGTGGGTACATTCACGTCAGTTATGTTTTGGTGACACTTATTTAAGCGCTGTTTAAAATTTTCAAAGACAGACACCAGTTTGTGTAGTATATAGTGCAATAGTGCATAGTCAGTATTGGGTTAATTAGTTTTAAAAAGTAATGAAGCTCCTTTACTTGTTACAGAAAATATAGTATAGTTTGAAAAAGATGTTTAGTTAATAACATAAATACATAATTATGTATTTATACGTTCCGTGTACCTAATTATTTAGTAGGTATTTAGAAGAGTTTTAATTAAATAATAAATGTAATTCACTATTCTCAAAATGTACGGCTTAATATTAGACATGTCAAAACCATTGAAAACAGAATATTGTGGAGAGTTTGTTAAAACGCGGGTATATATTTTTAAGTTTTTGTTTTTAAAATTTGCACTAGATACAAAATAATTTAAAACTGTAACGCGTTATTCTGTGTAATATTGTGGAGAGTTTGTTAAAACACGGGTATATATTTTTAAGTTTTTTTTTTAAAATTCGCACTAGATACTAAATAATTTATAGCTGTAACGCGTTATTCTGTGTAAATTACTTATCAAAAGTAATTTTCATTACATTTTCGTTATTTGAAAATAATTGTAATGCAATTACGTAACGCGTTACTTTCGTTACGTTACTACCCAACACTGTGCATAGTATATACCATGTAATAATGATGATTCACATAAATGAATATACGAGGCTCACGTCGCGACGTGATTGTCGTAGACGTGCGTAAGACTGAATTAATTTGTGCATAATAAAAATAAATAATGAACAAAATATAAAAGTATAATAATATACAATATATGATAAACACAATTTGCGTTCACGGACGAGTTTATCGCGTCGACGGACGGATGTTTCGCGATCGTGGTAATAGAGACGGAAAATATTGACCGATTGCGACGCTCTGCGTGCCACGGTGGTTACTGGACGACCGCGCGCTGTAGCTGTACGTTTTGGATGTCATCGTCGTACTCATACACGGTATGATCAATATATTATTTTTTGTAATCATGTACTGTGATTCTTTTCATCATTGTCGTCATATCATACGATAATGATATATGTTGTTAATTATTAATTTCCCTCACTCCCCTCGGTCGAACGATTCTGTTCGTGCATATTATTAGGTATTATTTTATAATAATGTGCACAGCGCTATTTAAAATTATTTCTGTGTTATATCATCTGTCTGTATTACTTAGGTATAAAGAAGTATTTGGCCACTTATCCGTTCATATACTACTCAGTGGCGGATTTGAGGGGGGGCGACGTGGCGATTACACCCCCCCCCTTAGAGCTTTTTTTTTTTAATTTAATTATATATTATATTCATCAATCATAAAATATGAAATTCATAAGTCATAAATATATTAACTTCAAGCTTAATAAATGATACAAAAAAAGGTATTTTTTTAAATATCTTATCAATTATTATTATTTGATTATCAATAATAATCAGCTTGGAAAGGTTGGGTACGTAAGGGGCGAACTGATTTTCGTCGGGCCGTGGCGTTCTCTCTCGCTGAACAGAGTATAGTATCTATAAATCTATGATACAAATTCGCCCCCTCCTTAAACGAGCTTCAAGTCCGCTACTGATACTACTGCGAGTTAGTACTATGTGTCACGTACACTGGACTAGCGAGGTAACAGTTCTCAAAGAGAATAAATAATAATTAAAATACACGTGACGAAAAAATCAATTGCCATTTTATTACTATCACTTCAGTCCCATACATCCTAATCGTATACTGGTAGGACCAACTGCAGTTTAGAATACCTGCAATCAATGTGCGGTAATATAATATATATTTTTGTTTTTCATCGTTTTGTATCTCTTGTAGTTATAATATCAAATTATCAACCCATCCACACCTGAGGCTATAGTGGCGCACTGAAACTACACGTGTTGTTAAAATAAATCACGCGATTTACACGAGATAAATCGTTTGTTTTGATACACCGCTATCATTATTCCGAAGCAGACGTCGGACTAAAATAAGGTATTATTACTTAAAATTAAGGCCAGGATTTTTACGCAAATGCATAATCTTCTTCAGTTCATCTAGAATAATTTTGATTTAAAATGTCGACGTTTCGGAGTGTATGCCTATTACATAGGTATTATTATAAATTATAATAATAATGTTGTTCGGTAGCCGGTAGGTAATTAATAAGTAATAACTAATAAGTAAATAACCAACATTTCGTATCTATTTCGCTTCTTTGAATTATTGTTCTACTGGTGTGATAAACAGTCTGTGTACGGCGCAGGTAAAGTACCGGGGTCCGGGAGGCAAAAGTGTATAAAACAAATTCCTCCCGGTCTCTCTCAGTTAAATCAGAAAAAAAAAAAAGATAATGTATCCGAATATGCTTGCGTGTGGTCTATGCGACATTCTCACTTTTTATCCCTATAGCTATTATTATAATATAGTACTATAGTACACTACATAAGTCTATATGTGTAGTGCAGAAACGTAGTTATCTACATATTATATACATACCTATATACCCGAAAAATGAAATAACACTATAAATATAGAATTGCTGCTGAAAAAAACACGAAAAACTGTATACAAATACGTTTCCCTACCGCACAGGGTAAATTAATTTTGTTATAGCACGTTATAGGTCAGTTAAACATATAATATTAATATATACAGGTAATTTAGTAAATTCGCGATTATCCTCAGGAAATAATTTCACATATATATTTGAATATATTTATAATGTAATAACGTACCTGCTTGCATATGTACATGTATATAATACATTTTGTATTATATACGTATGTTATAATATGTATAACATACACTGTATTTTTTTGACTCCTACGATTAGGAGGTTAATTTACTCGTTTGATTTTCTATTTTTCGTATTTTTTCTCACGATCTCGTATATTATTATTATCATATATAAATTAATATTCAAATAGTTCCAAGGATGATTGAACTGATCAGTATAATTGTGATGGAAATATGTGGGCATATAAGTATATATACATTATACACTGCGTATTTTTATTTTTATTTTTGTAACTTTTTAAACGCTATTTTTAATGCATAACCCATTCATTGAATCACAGTTGTACCTACGTACTAACTATTTACTTAAAGTGACGTATGAGAAATGCGAGTATATAATATAAACAAGCGCACTGTCGAATTATTAAATTGATATAACATTTCTATTTAGATATTTTCATTACATTAAAACGCCCCTATTGTTATAAAATTACGGATAGTCCGATATGTTATTTATTAGTGACATATATATTTGTATAATATAGTCACCTACACGATTGACTGCGGCCTATCCATTCATTATCCGCTTGGCCGGTATCCAAAGATTATGGACAGCTTGAAATTACATTTTACTTATTTTATTTATTTATTGCAATATTATTATTATTATTATTTTGAGATTTGTAAATAATGAAACGTTTAATTAAAACACGATTTCAGTGGAATCACGCTGTTGGTATACCTACGGCCAGACCTGTATAAGCAACTTATGATATTTATATATGTAATTACATACATATATATATATGTATATATATATATATAAATATTTATTTACACGAATACATAAAATATCAAAGTAATGTCCAATATAAATCGTAATATTATTGGCTATAAATCTCGTAAAAACTCATATATCATTTATAAACTGTGACTTTTTAAATGCTAAATTATGACAAAGACGTTTCATGAAATGTAAAATAATTATTATAATTCTTTAAGTATACTTGAATATGATTAATATGAACCCAACTTTCTTTTAATTGATAAATAGGTGAACTAAAAATAGATCTATATATAATTTATTTATTTTAAATTTTTAATTATAAAATTATTAAAATATTATGTTTTATAACCAAGACTAACATTTGTTTGAACTATCCAGTTAGTTAATATATATTCAGAAAATTACAGAAATAATACTATAATTTCAATAAATTATTTGGTTAGTCATTTAATTATTTTACTATTACTATTTTGTAATTATTTATTTTATGTTATACTTGTTAAGTAAAAATATTATATTTTCAAAACATTGGTAAAATAATAATAACTTTATTCAAATGTACCATGTTATTAATATTAAATTCACTGTATCATGGATCTGTTTGTCATGTATCATGAATTCATGACTATATACTTATGTTCTTAATTTATAACAATATAATGTATATCATATTGTTATACACATATTGATATATCTAATACATTTTATATGATCTATGTCCTATGATCTTTACTATTAAATAGTCTTAATTTATAAGTATAAGTATAGTATTATTTTTAATTGTTTTAAAAATAATTCTATTAATTTGAAAAATATTATAAAAATATTTATAGGTACCAGTAGCAATCAAACAAAGGCGATGAGGTGATAGATCCCCTCCATGACATTTTTTCAGTACTCAATATAATATATTTTTGACAAATATTTATCAACAAAAAATTTCATATTAAAAGATATACCACCTCCATGAAAAAATAATATGACCTATTTAACTAACTACATAACTAATCATGAATCTATAAATAATGATCTTATTTATATGTGAGTATGTAAAATTTTAAAGTTCCGTTGAATCAATCTGAGGGTTCCCGCAGCTGAACGTTATTATAGTTATAAATTCATATAATAAATAATAAACACCCGTAAAATTTTCATGCGCAATGTACATTAACTAATTTATTATTATTACAAAATTAAATTAATTAAATAATTAATTAAATATTTTATATAAATGTATGCACCTTTATGATTAATTATATGCATTAACATTGGATATTTATTGTTTAAAAAAAATCCCTTCGCATGGAAATATGTTTATGTTGCCATTAATAATAATATAAACTATCAAATATAACGATATTATATAAAACTTCTTATAGTTTGTATAAAGACTCTAGCTTAAAAGTTTTTACTATACTACCTTTCAGAATATTTTATGCTTTGAATGAGTTGATAACATATGCAATTAATTATTATTATTATATATCAGAACCGTTAGTTATTATCTATAATATGTAAAACAGATACTAAAATTGTATATTAAAAATATAAAATTCGAGATGAATTGTATTATGTAAGCAACTTGTAGTAATTACCAGAGTGACAAAATATAGAGAATATTTATCAATATGATCATTTAACCAACGAAAATTTCTCAAAGTTATAGTAATTATTCGTAATCATTTATAATTATATAGTTAGAATTATAGAGTGGATAAAATTTTGGAAATACTAATAAAAAATGTTTCATGATTTAGATAATTCATAGTATTAGAATTCATTGTTAAATTTGTTAACGAAAACCAGTTGCCTTTTATACTTTTAACTAGACTATATGATTTGGGTATAAAATTCACAGATAAAATTAGTATAAATAATATCCATTTGTAAATATTTTTAAGCACCAGAATGGCATAATATAAGTAAGGAGACAAAATATATGAATTTTTATTTTACAGATGAGCATTTTGCTCATCTTCTTAGTCAAAAATCCAATAGTTTTTTGATATAAAAAATTATTTTACGCCAGACATTATAATACGTTTTAAAACTATATTGATTAAAATAGTTTTGGCAAAAGGGATTAACCATAGATATTATACTACCTACACTAGGCAGGTCAAACTCAATGTATCAAGTGGGCCAAATATATTGAATAGTTTAATACGCGAGCCACACATAACCAATTAAGGAAAAAAAAATTTGTATATTTCAATTTTATTCTTTACAAACACAACCGGTACAAATAAATTCAAAAAAAAAAAAAAATATATATATATATATATAATTTTTTTTTTTTTTAATATTTTTAGCCATGGGCCACAAAAAAATAAGCTGCGGGCCGCATGTTAGACATGTTTGACCTACATAGTATATTATTAGTGTCTAGTAATTGTCTTCAGCATTTTTTTTTCAAAAGAACACGATTTCGTTTACCCGATATTGCAGTTGCAATATCTCCATTAGCTTCATTTTACTTCTTTTCTACATCTAAAATAATATTTATACATTTTGTCAATGATTTATCTAAAATTAAATTTATAATTTAGTATGATTTTATTAAATTGTTTTAATTCTTTGTTAAAAGTTAACTTTTCCTTCTAATATTGTAATAATTTCTAGTAAAAATCCCATTTCTTATTAATAAAATAACATTTTTATTTTTTTTTTTGTTACTATAGCATAATAAACATATAAAAATTCCACAGCTGGAATAACTGAAAAAAGTAATAACAAAGCAAAAATGAATTTGTTTATTTGGAATTAGAATGACATGAAACGAATTTATGAATAAAAATTAGATTTCTATCTCAAATATAAAAAGAAGCATTTGCTTTAAAATCCGAGACCTAGTCTTATATGTAAAAACAATAATAAATTTGTAATATGGTAATTCATAATCGTTTGAAGTATTAATGTTTCTGATATGTCTCGTTAAAAACTACATCGTATAATACAATTATCCTATTATTTTTGGTTGACTATTATTATAGTCTATTAAATTTCAATGTAAAATAAATTTCATCAATTTATCAAAAACTAGTTTAAATGTATAACTTAAATACAATAACTCGATTTTACGTATTCGGAAAAATGTATTCATTTATTTTAAATTGGTTATAACAGCCAATATTTATATTAATCCGATACTTCTATTCTCTACGCTATCATCAATAACATAGTCAACATTGTAGTTGACTAATTGAGTCAACTTATAATAAACTTTCAAAGAAATATAATAATATACAGTAAAACCTCTCTATAATAGACCCTCTATTAAACGGAATCCTCCTTATAACGAAAAATGTCAATAGTTCCGGTGCAAATAATATATGAAATTGACCTCTCTATGATGGAAAACTCTTTATAAAAGAAAAATATTTGGTCCCAAACGATTTCGTTATATAGAAATTTTACTTTACTTACAATCACTATATGCTATATCCTATAGTATATTATGTGAATATTTAAATTTATACAAATTTCAAATTGTAATGTGAAAAATAATACAAAAATACCATATTTTTTTCAATTTTTCGTAGAAGTACATCTAATAAGAATTTGTAATAGAATCTCAAAATACTTGATGAGTACCTTTATATATTAAATACCTCCCGGGTCTAATTTTCGTTCTAATGATATCCCATTTTTGTGTATAACTTTTAATAACAAGAAGCTAAAAAGTCTGACTTTAATAACAGAAAAAAAGTATGGGTAGTTATAAAATCGATAAATTCTTTGGTCAAAATCTAAGAATGTAATTTCAATAATTATATAAGTAGGTATATCAGTATATGCATATATATATATATATATATATATATATATATATAATATATTCTATTATGTCGATGAATTATTCATTTTCTAGTTCATTTATTTTATTTCTTCATGTTGCTTTATGCTCAACTCAAGCTATATACTTAGACACTTAGTTATTTATAATTATTTAAAAATGAATATTGCATTTAAGAAAAACATCTTGTTTCCTCATGAGTACATGTATGTCTATACTATATCCATGTAACCATATCCTGTATAACTATTACAGACTAAATAATTCTTAATTTCCGCTTAGAATGTGTAGTATATTCTAAAAAGAATATTAAAAATTTAAAAATAAAATTAGCAATTTTGTATCAAAAAAATAATAAAAAACGTTCTTCGGCTCAATTTCAAAATCAGCCCCCGGTGGCATTTGACATCCGTCAAACATTTTTTTTTCCCTATAATTCCATGATACGTATATAGGTACAGTCAATCGCCATAATTGAGACTCAGGTACAGACGAGTGAAGGGGCAAAATCCTCAGGGCTCCAATACGTAATTATAGGCTTGGGATTGTTATTATAACAGTCCACCATCGGTTGGCCTTCGATTTTTGTGTTGTATTTTTCTATAATTTTATCTCATTTATTCCTATAATATTTTTCCCTATTTATTTTTCAATCGCATTTTGGTCACGCTATATCACTTCCTTCGCTTAAAAAACTCTACGTACACATTATTATGATCTTTCTATCGACATAAAACTAGTTTGTAAGATAGACGTCGCTCATAGGCCATAACCCCTGGTCTTATTACAGGCATAATCGATGTGAATACTGAATTCTTCATTTCCTATATAAATATACTATATTCTATTCACAAACATTAAATATTTTTTAAAATGTATAAATCTTTAAGTATATTTTATTATACATATCCATTACATATTATACATATGTATATGCACATTGCACACATACAGTATACATCTTAAAAAAACAAGTTATCCAAGTTTATATAAAGATACCTGGTACGCGATAAAGATGAGAGCAGATTGCTCTCCGAAAATTATTTCACCGAAGGTCATGCCTTCGGATAATAGAGTTTGAATCGAATGTTCAAGGATTGGAAGTATGCTAAGTATGCGAAAGGTCATATACACTTATATATGTTTGCGAAAATGTATAATAATATAGTTATGAAATTCCAAAACAACTTAAAATATGAATAACTTTTAAAATGCATACTTTCAATGAAACAATTAATATCAAAATGAAATAAGCCTAAAACACTCTTACTTATAAAAAACACATATACATGCTACAGTACCACATATAGTCACATAGGTATTGACATGTTTATCAATTTACCCCTTTGTCGCAGATTTGTTGAAAAAATAAATGTTGCTATTACTAATTCTGAATAAAAATATATAGTGTTAAAAATGAAATCGTATTTTCACCAGATACTTACAATTGTATTTATACAAAGAAAAAATAATTACATAGTAGGTATATGTAGAACCTGTATAATAATAACTAAAATTTTAAGACAATTTTCATTTAAAAACAACCTTAGACGTTAGTATTTTTTACTTTACTTATTATTTATATTTTTCTACAGCAAAACATACCTATTATAATGGTACACATTTTTTGAAACAATAATAAATACAATATAAAACTTACATAATAAAACAATAATAAATAATTAATATAAGTATACATTTCTTCGAAAATTATATTATATAGGTAATAATAGTCAATAACAAGTAGTAACTAACTATTTTTTTTTTACAATATTTCTTTTTCTAATAATAATCAAAATACAATTTTTTTAATCAAATTATAGTCAATAACAAGATTTTTTTATAATATCTTCCTAATCTTTATTGTAATTAAATGCAAATATTTGCACATATTCATAACGCATTAATTTTTTGTTTTTATAATTTCTGTTTTTTAACCTGGTTTTAACTTGTGCATTTTTCCGAGGGTTGGGTATATTTTTAACACAACTGTTGATTTTAATATAAATATCTATTTGAACTGTTTTAATTAAAATTTCTAAAAATGTAAAATTATTAGGATGCGATTTATAAAATTGTTCATTAAAGTGAGAGTGGAAGGATTCACAGTTATTGGTGGTTCTAGATAAATCAGCTGTAAACGCTGCCCAAATATTTGGAGGTAAATTGGCATTTTCTCCGACGTAGTTATCTACTAAATAATGTGCATATTTTCGGTATTTTGGATCATCAGGAATTTCAGACATAAAATCGATAATAAAACAATCGGAAACTTCATTTGGATCGAGAGAAGTTAAACCAAATATAAATTTTAACCACTTGTTATCCTTATAAGCTGAAGTTAACCCTAGTGGTTGAATTTTCCTGTACCAAGCTTGAGTCAAGTGAAAACGACAGCCTATAATTTCGGATAATGGCCATATTGATTTCACAGCGAGATGTATTGCTAATTCACAATCAGCAGTAACATATTTAGGTCTAAACATTAAACTTCCCTTTTGAGTCTGTCATGAACTCCATTCTTTTAATTTATAATTCAAATAATTAACATTTAGTGTAACGTAATGAATGTCTGATGAAATCAAACGGCGATCGTTCTTTTGACGAACAATGATACCTATATCCGATAATGGAGTACTTATATATCGTACATATATAAAACTGATATAAAACTTGTTTGTTTATCTTTCGATGCAATAATATACAAAGCTTTAAAATTTATAGACTTATAAAATAAACTTTATTATATGTCACAGACATACGTTTTAAATACGTCTTTAAAATATAAGAATTAACCAAGTCATTAATTTAAAATGTTTAAGCAGGTAAATTTGGCGCAAATGGGCTGTTGGAAAAAACATACCTTTTTTATTTTGGCGTAAATGGGCGATGCCCTTTGACTTATAGCAATATATAGCTATTAATATAAAGCTAATAAGTTGTAAATTGCTTTTTATTAACTTATTAACTTGAAAATATTATTATTAGTTATTACTCATATATATTTTAATAATAATCAATTAAATTAACTGTGATATTTTGATATAATATAAATTGTAGAATTTACATTACATAGGGTAGGAATTATAAATAACAATATTATTTTAATATATTATAATAATAATCAAGAATATAATATAACTTCCATACAACTATTATAACTACGTATAAGTATTAATTATAAATTGGCAATATTTCTGGGGACTATAATTTCTACAAAACTAATACTACTATGTATGGATATTATAGGTAGTATAATTATTATACTAAATATACTATTAAAATAAACCATTCTTGATGTTCTTGGTATATTTTTATTTTTTTATACGATATCACATCATATATTCGTTGCATTATTATTATTCTTATTATTTATTACAAATTAGTTGTTAATTGTTATGAATTCGATTTACATCGTATAAGCGCTGAAAAAATATCTTATGTTTTCTATGGTAATGATTGTTTATACCTATATATATATATATATATATATATATACATTCGTACATATCAATGTTTAAAATCTACAAAATATAACAGTTTTAAGCGAAGAACTATGAAAATTGTGTCCTGTTTACACATTAAATATAATTACAATGTCATATTTTATATTGGTTCTCTTATTGCTTGTGTTCTTAATTGTTTGTGTGCAAAACAATGTCAACGTTACGGTAAATAATTTTTGAACGCGTTTTTTACAATTTTTTCTTTCTCTTGAATTACGTAATTCTCAGGACTTTGGTGTCATTCCCTGGAAGGAAGGGGATTTCGCCATAACATTTTGTAAGTTAATTTTATGTATACTAGTATCGAAGAGTGTGATAATCGGGAAATTATTGTAATTATGATGATCTTAAAATCAATAATTATATCATTATATGATTATTATTATGACGTTTTGCGTATGTAATATGCAGCATATAGAATATAGATATCAAATTTGCAAAGGGCAATTCAAACTAATCGGTGTGATTTCATGAATTTACAGATTTTTATATAGAAATATTTAGTATTGTTCCTGTATAAAAGTGGTGATAATAATAATAATAATATTAATAATAATAATAAAATTTGTCTGTAATACTCTGTATACGGTATATGTTCTGTAAGTTTATAATGTTCGTGCTAGTATCTACTGTATAGTGTATACATTGGATACCGTAAGGATTCTGTACGCTTCACGAAAAACGTTACTTCGTCATTATTATTTTTCATCGTATATAACATATTGTATATAGTGATGTAAAATAAAATTTAAAAAAATAATAAAAAAGTAATCGACTATATAATGATTCCACTACGCCGCTCGGATAACCTACGTGGCACGTACATCGTAAATACGAGTATACCTACATAGATATGTATACGTGATATCGCATTTATCGCCAGTTGGTCTGATGTCTAAATCATTATATTGCATTTATGTAAATAATTATATATGCCGGAATAGATTATAACTTATAAGATATATATAATATTCAATATTACTTGCGTACAACATATTTTTTTTTTATATTGCAACATATTTTACACACACACCAACACACATGCACGTATACGGGTGGTGCATCATCATGATAAATATCACAGACGATTCCTTCAAACATAGCATTAATATACATTTAAACTTCACCAACGACTACTTGCTTCCACGCGTTTCTGGAATCGTCGGCTACCTGTGTTGATCCGTTCAGCACCTCGCCAACAGTAGCAGCTATAGCACAGGTATTGTACGACATGTGTATATAATAATAATATAATATGTAATGTGCGGTTTTCATTGAAGTTTCCTGTCGACTAGGTCCCGGGGTCGAAGCGATGGCTTCTGTATGGTGAGCCCCTCATGAACCGCGTCCCGCCTAAGGCGAAAGACTCGTTCTGAGCATATATACAGGGTGATTTTTTTTCTCAGCTAACACATAGCTACATAGAGTGTATATATACACCGCCAAAAAGGTATTTTTACCTGTAAGAAACCTATCGATTGCGCCGAATATTTTTATACATACATTCCGCTGAAAATATATATACATGTAATTATCACTATATACACATTACATTATATATACTATAAATAATATATATATACCATATCTAGCACGATGGTATGGTAGCACGAAGCTAAGTAAAAAAAAGAATATATACCTACACTTTATAGAATAAATAAAAAAAATAATAAGTTTATTTATGAACTCTTAAACCAGTGATTTGTGTACAATATCATAGCGATGGGGAAAAAAATAGTTACAATGTAATAAAAATCATATATTATGTATAAATATTGTTATATTGAACATGAAAAACGAGAACATACAAATTCTAATGACCTAATGGGTTCAATACAACTAGTAATTTTATTATACCAATGACAATAATATATCAATCTTACTTACATTAAAATAATCAATAAAAGTTCACAGTTGAACTAATAATAAAATTTGTCAGGATCACCGAAAATAGACGTCTGCGCTGGAAACAATATTATGTATTTACAAAATCCGAAAATGTTTTAATATTATAATATATATATGTTATATTCTTTAATTCTTATATATACATATAAAAATATTCGGCGCAATCAATATATACAGATGTTCGGCGGAATCGATAAACTCCCAACACATTGATTAAATATACCTATTCTTTAAATATGATCTATGGCTAACAACAATGTATAAAGACTCGCTCGATACCATATTTCTAACAGATAATATTGGTTCAATCCAGATCATCAGTGTGTAATAGTTACTTGACGGTATTCTTTAAAGTATCAACGATGTATATGTTTTATGTTTATTTATTTATTTAATTAAACTTTACTTAACAGTCGAAATTTTTTATATAATTGTCAATAAATTAAACTTCAACAGATTTCCAATAATGTGTACTGCGTATGTACCATGTTCACAACAGTAATGACTTCAAATTTGATTAAAATATTGTTTTCATAAATTAACAGAGAAAGTTAATGCTACTTACAAATTAAAAAAAAAAATCACCCTGTACATACATACATATATATAGTATATTGTATGTACAAATACGCACACGTAGGTATATGTGCGTATTTGTATCATTTTCGTCTCTCACACACTCGCACCTGTGCGTGCTATCGTTTGTATCTCTACATACGTATCCGTATATTTGTATATATATGTATAGTATACCAGAGGGTTCGCGTGATCAACTGCATTACGAGCGCGTGTTCATTTTCGCATGTTGTCAACATAAACAATACACTGTTTATATCATACCTATATACACTGCGCGCTCGCCCAGTCTCGTTTCAGTCATATAATGGTAACAACGCGACGTACGCTCCTTTTGTTTGTATATACATATATTACATTGGTATGTTGGTATATACGCACCCGTGTGACACTAGTTTCTTTTTTTTTTTTTAATTTATCGTTTCCCCCCTGCAGTTGTTCGACGATGTGATACGTTTCATACTAAACATAATAATATAATGATATAATATACACGTTTATACGCATACATCACAGCGATGACGATGACGATCGAGTGTTTCATTTATCCGCGCGTTATTTACTTGCGGTGCGACGTTAATCACGACGAACGTAGTATATAACAATAATTACTCACCGATTTTGTATACAAGATGTTCAACATGTTAATTTCGTTTCGCTCTGCAAATCATGTGAAGTCCACAAAAAAACATCACTCGTCGATAAAAACTTCGCACGCTCACTGTACGTTCATTCATAATTACAATACGTATAAACACTGTTTGTTATTGAAAAAATCGCTGTACGTTATTATACTAATCAAATTGATATATCCCGTTAAATGTTATGCACAGTCGTTTCGTTGAAGAATTTTGGTAATCGTCCAGCAATTGTTGACGCGGATATGAAAACGTGTTGCGAACAAATATCCGAAACCGATATCGATTGTAATGTATGTATACAAATGTTTCTACAATTTTAATGAAATTAAATTTTTATAATATATTAGAATAATTATGCAACAATGATAAATAGTATAGTTTTTATTATTTTGCATATCTGCCTAATATTAAATGTTTTTGGATTCGACATTTTACTAAAAATAAGTTCTATATTATATATAACCATTCCAGTATCCCACAACATTTTTTTAATAAATTTTTTCTATGAGGCCGTATATGTCCATTATTTGGTAAAATCATTATAAAATAAACAACAATTCAGTCCAATGGTTTTGTCAATAGTATGAGTATCAATAGTCGACTAATGTAGAAATGCTGATATTTTTTTTTAACTAACAAAATTATAGAACCATAAAATTACGATAATAAAACGTAAAAAATATTTTAAAATAAAATAGCATTTAACTTAAATATGTTACATTAGGTTCTATACAATTTTTTTTAGAATATTATTGAACGTGTGATTTATAAATAGGTTTATGATAAATTAATTCAGTGTCTATGATTTAAATTAGAAGTTTAAAGTTCTTAAAGCTGTAATATTTTTCATTGACCGGGATCAAGTCATAATGATAGGTAATGTATAGCTATGCGATTGCAATACTAAAAGATTACAATAACTAATAAAACACTATATTTATAGTATACCGTATACGTAAATTAATCTTTAACCTCTATAATATGCAATATAGAGAGTTTATAAACTTTCTTAATACTTTGCAAATTGCATTTGTTTGATTATAATTACTTAGTTATAATAGTTATCTATTTAGTAACAGTTTGAAAAAACATAAATTTAGATAAGTATTTTGGAAACGCTATTAAATAAAGAATTGTCAACAACTTTACATGTTTAATTTATTTAGTTGGGATGAAGTCATATTAGTCCTATAACTCATTAGAATTTTAGTAAAAATATTTATGTAATCTGGTATTATTTAGTGTTCATACCTATTACTTTGTTCTAGCATATTAAATTAATTGGAAGCAGTACTGATTTAGAAGCGAGACGTACCAAAAATATTACACTCCCGTACCTGAATAATGTAAGCTATTTAAAATACTTATTACTAATTAAATAAAAATTGTATTTGCCTAAATAAAAATTAAGAAAACGTAGAATAATAATGTAGTCTAGTCTTACCATTGAAAAATCCAATACATATATCAATAGTTAGTATACGGTATACCTACCTCAACATTTAGCATACGCATATGATAATATTATACTATGTTTATTAATTTCAGTATACCTATTACCTAAGCCATATCGTTTAAAATTTTAATAGTTTAATAGCTAAAAATCATGTTATCTGCTTGTGAAATGTTAACTATTATATTTCTATGTCTTAAAATAATAATTTTATACGTGCTTATTAACTTATAATTCACATTTTCAAATAGCCTATTATGTAAGAAATATAATGTTGTATATATATATATATATACGAGTACATACAATATCTATAGACCATAGTATTAAATATTTAATTGTTGATATTAAATTTCTAGAGTTATAAAATCCGAATTAAAAGCATATATTTAAATCTTAAATCTGGGGTTAAGCATCCCCTCATATCTGTATAGATGATAAATGTCGCTCTAACTTTTTAAAACATAACATGCCAGTAAACATACCTTCATTTTAATGATTTCTATTAATTATAAATTATAATGATTGAAAATTTATCAATTGATTATATATTCAAAATATTTTTCTTAAAAATATTTTATACATAGTAAACCCTAGGTAGTCGTATTATTATTTATTCTATAATTTATTATTCGTTGTTCTTTTATACATTCAAAAATAATTACTATACATTTTTCTTTGGTCAATGCACTTGAGTATAATATTATAATAAGTTTTCATTATTTTTAAAATGTGTTCAGCCAACACTAACAAAAATATACACACAATACGTACCAGTATAATGTGTACATATAACCTATTATTTTATAAGACTCGCACTTCACCCCGGTCCCTAACGTTTATATTATAGTCCTGTCTGTTTCGTCCTTAACGCGAAGAGAAAACTGGAGTTCACTGGGCGTGACCTTTCGCTATCCAATGAAACCACAGCAACCGGTTGTATTGTTTCCTCAGGTGCATTGTGTATATATTTGTTATGATGATAATAATAACGACCACAGCAATGATGATGACGATGATGATGATGATAATAATAATATCGACGTCGGGACCCGGCCTGTTATGTAGTAATTGACATGAGACAATTATCATACGGCCGCCATGTTAATAATTTATAGAATAGAAAAATAATAAGAAAAAAAAATATGTAGGTAATAATGAAAAAAACCGGACGTACTCCTGTATATGTATATAAAAACACATGTAATGCATACATATACATTATACACACATATACATACATAGACATCACATACATACGTACACGCGGTCAATCGATGTGGGAAAAATAACTATGTATACTGTAACCTCTGCCGCAACCACCGCTGTGGTGTATTATGCGCTACTTGTAGGTAAGTACCTATATAATAACGACTGCGTATATTACAAAAGTTTCGAACGGAAATCCAAATTAATTCATTGCTATTTTCGTATAAAACAATATAGAGAATTTTGACCAAAAACCTATTATCACCACAAATTCCAATGGTGGGAAAATGATTTTTCGTCTGTTGTCTCAACAAATATACACATATATTACTGTGTTAGTTTTAATGCATTTATTATAATACATAATATGATAATATATACAGGTATTTATTAATCTGATTAAATTCATGTGACCGCGGATAACGGGTTTTCACGAATATATTTGCTATTTTTATTAAAATAAAATTCTTGGCTTTAATGGCCATTGGACAAACATTAAGGTTAGTTAGTTACATGAGATATACATTATTAAAACACTAAAACACAAATAGTGTATATTAAATTATTATGCATAGAGTCAAATGCTTATACATTTAATCGAGTCTCTTTTCGAAACTCCGTCATTCGGTAAGGAAGTGTTTAACTGTTGAGTGGAGTGCCGCAGCTGGTGCAGATCGGTGGTCCTTTCGCCTTCATGAGGTGTTGCGGTGAATAATGTGAATGTGCCCTATCCTATAGCGGATAATGGAGATCTGTTCAATATTTTCTTGTTATATTTTCAGGGAAAGGCCAAGGAAGTGTCCGAGCCGAGTGTGGTTGTTTTGATTTCTCGTAATTTTGTTGTCAATTTCTACCATTTATTTTACCCACTGGTCACTAGTTTTTTTAGCTATAAGTATATGATATACTTTTACTGTATTTGAAATGATTGTTTTTATGTGTAAAAAAAAAACTACTTTCGCAATAAATAAAAAATGTGGTTTAGCGATTTTCCTGATTTAACGATGTAGTATAAATAATCTGACCAATGGTAGACTCTTCCTGCAGACAATAAAATGTATAAATTATTGTTTTCTCGTATAGTTAGTGCGAATTTGTATCCTCGACAGTACGTATAATACAGTATAATAATATAAGATATTAAGATGATGTTCAAATTTATCGACTTTGTAAGTCATTCCGAGATAAAGTAGTTAAACATAGTTTTACCTCAATTATTCCAAGTTAATACAACTTATACATAAATAAATACTATTACAACTTAGAAGTATCAGTTATGGAGTAAAAAAAAATAACGAGAAGTTTTATTATATATAATATAGGTACTGTTTAAAGTTTTAGCAAAAGAAATAAAATTATAATAAATAACATTTATATATAATAAAAATGCAAATTTTTAAACAGATACAGATTATATTTCATTATTCTAAAATAATATTATTTTGTTGTAAATTAACAATATGCCGACTATCCATGGACCATACAGTTATCCTTCACGTTAAGATTATTTTTCTTTGTGTAATTTAGATTGAAAATGGTTATGTGAAACATATATAGGTATTATGGTATTAAGCCCGCAGTCACGAAGGTTATAGCCGAATGAATTAACATGCGCCTTTTTGCAGAGAACCCACTTGGCACCTATAACTATTGAAAAAGTATACTTTTTTTATGGGCTTTTATAAAAAATACATAAATATAAATTCATTAGAATACACAACAAATAACTATTGATTAAACATATTATTAAAATTTAATGCCATACTGTATATATAGCGATTAAAACATAACTATAAACACTACTATTATACAGTACAACAGTGCAACACATACTATACATAAACTGTATTACAGTATTCATAGTAAAAAATATATTCTTCGTTATTACTACAAAAATACCTATTTATTTTTGATATATTTTTGATTTTAAATTAAATGCGTAAATAGTATCACATTTATAATTTTTTCAACCCAATCTGTCTACTGACTACTAAATTATGATTTATTTGTCACTTAATTTCAATTATCATTTAAAAAATTTGTTTTATGTTTACTTAAAATGAAAAAGTAGTTTACGTATACGATATATATATATATAAAATATTATTATTATTATTATATATACTGTATACGAAATTTAATTTCTCTTTTATAAATATAAGAAATATAAGTACAATAAGGAAAGAAAGTTTTTATTGTTACTTTTTGTAAATTAAAATATAAGTATAAAATATAAAATATATACCTAATACGTAATCATAATTTAACTTTAGCTGCTTTGAGTTAGATAAAACGAAAACATGCTTTTATGTAAAGTAGGTATGTATATTTTTATATACGACTATATAATAAGTAGGAACATATTATAAATTATAATATACGTATACCGTGTTTATACAATTATACATAAATAGATATTAAAATGTCTACTGAATTTTAATAATAATGATTTTAATAACATAAGAACATAAAACCATGATTTTAATTATACAGATAAAACAAAATATTTTACTATTTGTTGTTGGTACATATATTTTAATTAGAAAGTTGAATTTATAAAACGTACATATAGTTCAAAATGTTTAAATGAGAATTATCTAATATCTCCCCTAGTATAATTTTGTATGTGTACCAAGGTACATTTATGACACACTCCAATGATTATAATACCTTATTTTTTTATTGAAGTTTATAATGTTACCATAGGCAACTGGTAAAAAGCCAACGGGATATTTCTTTTCCTATATCATAATCACATTGCTGCTATATGAGTAAATACATACCAACTCTACATATAAACGCACGATTTAAAATATAAAGTTTTTTAATCCAAGTAAGGTTTAAAAAAATTTACATGCTGTTTTATACATTATATAACTTGAAATAAAATACTTAATGTCTTATTATAAATTTAATTTTAAAATATATTGAATCATTTGACTAAAATCTTGATTCGTTTTGAAATTGTCTGTAAAATCATGTATTAATATGACACTTTTCGTACATTTGTTTGTAATGCATTTATAGTCTTGCAAATTTGTTTGAAGAATTAAATGTCAACATAAAATAATAAACATTTAGTACTAGAAATATTGAATAATAGATTTTAAAACGTAAACAATGAGATAATAAGGATCTTGTTATAAATTAAGTTTTAAATAATGAATATAAACATTTAAAGTTTACTTAATTTTTTCCATTTTTTTTAAAAAATTAAAAATTGAATTCATGACCGTTATCCAGCTATATTTATTTGTTCGATAAATATTAAACCACTTATAATCACAATCAACTTTTATTAATATATATATATATATATATATTACACCACTCATATACCTAAGCTTTATAGAAAAACAAAAAAAACTACAATTGCTTAATGCTTTGTAGTAGTATTATTATAACTGAATAGATAAAAATTACATTTTAGTTGACGGATTAATAGTTATTAATTGAAAAAGTATACAATTCATACAAAAAAAAAAATATTTTATAAAATAAAATACGTTACAAAAAAATGTAATGTAATATTTGTCCTTGAAAATTTTCACATGATAAATTACACCTTGGCTCAATTTGACTAAGTGCCATCCGTAAATCACCTTCATAAACATAAACACAGACTATTTTCTAAAAATATTTCCAATTTAACTACATTGCGAATTCCAATATTAGATTTACATTCTATTTTATTGATAAAAGTGTATTTAGTAGTATATGCTTCGTATATCAGATTATCAATATATATACACAATATCTGATTAATTATATAGGACATTATAATATAATATGTGTATAATACTCGTAGTCATAAAATGTGATATTTTTTTTGATAGTATTCGTACAATCGCCGTGGAAAATGTGACATTTATATTAATACAACATTTAACAGTAAACAAAATTTGAAATTTTCAATAACACAACGAATTCATTTTGATACATTTTTAACCCAAGGAATGTTTTCTAGCTTACTACCAGGTAACTATTACAAATATATAATCATATGTAATACACTTATTCGTGGATACATAATTGTATCCAAAAAGTGTTGAGTTTACAACAGATAATCACAATAATATTATTATCAAATTTAAAATCCTTAAAAAGACATTTTAATTTCAAAGTATTAATATATTATGATAATTTTTTTTATAAAATACAAATAAAATAAAGTACTGATTTTTCAATTTACTGATTTTAAAAAATTACAAATAAATTAACAAAATAAATAATATTTTTATATATTAGCCAATATAATATTTATAAATTTTATGTTATTTAAAATAAAAAAATAAATATATATATATATATATAATAAACAATATAAATAAATAAAATACATTTTTATAACCTTGAGTATTATTAAAAGTGTATAGACGTATACTAAAGACTATATTATTATTATTATTATTGTAGTATGAACTATCAAAATAAACCATTTAATAAATTTCCTACAATTCTAAATAATAATATAATTAATATAAATATCGTTTTTAATACTAATAATAATTTAATCAAACACATAAACAATAAAACTAAAAACATCACAAAAAATCCTCTTTTTTTAAAATGCTGGTATGTATAAGCTTAAATTTAATACATTTTATGTCAGTAAGCTGAACAAAAGTTTCAAATCAAAATATAAAATACACATTTCTGAAATAAAATTAAAAAAGTATGATTATAATTCAAATTTTCTAAACATGTTGATACTATTTTTAAATAATATAAGATTTACATATATGTGTGTGTGTGTGTGTTATTAAATAGCTTTCGGCTTGGTGATATTTTTTATTTTTATCGAATCTTCATAATTCTTTTCTTAAACTATGATATTAGTTATTTGATTGTTATTTTAGTTGTCATAGTGACTTGCAACATTTACTGGGTACATACTCCATATCCATCATCATAAAATCAACACTAAATTAACATAAAATCAACATAAAATATTACCTTAGTAACCAGTTAGTGAAAAAAGTATGCATTTGAGCTCAGAGCTCAAACTGCAGATATCGACTGTTAAAATGTGATATTCGAAAAATCCTTTCTTAGCGAATGCCTATGTCATATCATCTATCTGTATACAAAATGTCAATCTGACCCGTCTGTCTAGCGGTTCCAGCTAGGCGATGATGAATTAGTCTGTCAATCAGAACAAGTTTTTATACATAAAATATATTATATATACCTATTAGATACACATTATTATTTATTATGTTGTATAATAATATATTAAACTATTAAATTAATTAATATTCCTATTTACTTAAGGTTTTAATTTAATATTGGTCTTAATGATAATATTATGGTAATTTCTAATTATAATTATAATTAAATAATTGATAGTTAGAATTTATATAACATAACAAATTAAATCTATTTCATTTCTAAAAGATATTATACAACTTTAATAAATATATTCATTTCTTTTATAACAATCAAAATAGTAAGTACATATAGCACATCAATTATATTATACAATATTCAGAGATATCACAATTATTATTATTTATTATTATTATTATTAATCCATTATTATGAACTAAAAATAAAATATTAGAATAACAATGTTATGGTCAACACTAGATGATTATTGAACTTATTAATTATTATATTATATTCCTTTCGATAATTTATGACAAAATGTTGCACGTGTATAAAATATTGTTCAAAAATTAAAATGTCATAAAACACAAACATAAAATGTATTTATATAGTAAATATTTATTTTAATTGAATATAGATTTTTGTAAGCAACATCATTTTAATGAAAATTACTTTTTTAATTATGTATCATACTATCAGCATATTATAGGTATAGATAGTATTATGAATATTGTATATGTATATATATTTTAATCATTTTTCACGTGTACCTATTATGTACAATATATAAATTAATCCATGTTCAGTATTATTCAGTATTCACACATGCAAAGGTTAAGTTTTTTATATGTATATAGTATATGGTTTTAATAATATACACTGACATGTAACGAGTATAATCCTGATATTAAATAGGAAGGTAGGTACAGAATATGTTGTTTGTGATAAGTTTTTAATTTACATAAAGTTGTATTTTTTGTGTTTCTTTTTTTTTATTTAACTTTTAAATTACTGTTTTTAAAATTCAAAATTAAACTAAACAAAATAACTTTTAATCGTATAATTACTGTTATGTTATACCTGTACGGTTGTTTTAAAATATGTAGGTATTGACGTCTTCCAATGCATATAGTAACATACACACACACACACATACACAAACCGTATCTAATTTAATCGACAAATATCAGTAATAATAATCAGTAATATAATATCGTGAACCCTATATAGGTATATATAGAATAAAGTTCTTAGACGATATATCTAAAATTTCCCCCATTTATATCGTAATTATGTTTGTCACTTATTGTGATCACGCGATCTGTTGAATTTCATTATACACTAAATCCAATCTAGTGTAATTACCCTGATTTACTATAATAACTAATAATAATAATGTAATGTGGATACAATGGTATGTAATATTATTGCTCTACATACTACTTCACCTAACAGTTTAATATATTATATTTACAACAATTCCAGAATTAAGTTTAAAAAAACAAATCTTTATAATAATATATTTTTTTAATAATATAATACATAAATTTGTATTAAAAATTAATTATACATTTATACCAACGTTAATAAATCATTTAGGACGTTCAAAAATAAAATGCAAGTACCCAGATGAAGACCCCCTAGACTCTTGTCTTCCTGTAAATTGTCATATTAAATATTCTGGACATCGAGGATTTTATAGTGCCTTACAGAAAAAATGTGTACCAATTCCAAAATGTCAATTAAATAAGAATAGTAATCAAGTAAATAAGTCGTACTATTTAATTTAACAGCCACTACATTTCATATGTAATTATTTTTTTAAAGCTACCTATTTTAAATTAAAATTTAAAACTTATATTCTATTTTATATAATGCTTATAAATAAAATGTATGTATAATAAACACTCCGTAATCTCAATTTATAAATAATTATGTTTATGTACAGCACGAAGCAATGAAACCAAATTAACAAATATTGTATAATAGGCAACTGTCATACACAGCCATATCGTACAATAACGTCTACAACTAAAAATCAAAAATGTTTAAGCTGTGATGAATTCCTGAATGTTTAATTGTCTATTATAAAATTGTCACTGACTCATAGTCTTTTTGCCCTCACACAGCCACACTATATAAACATACAATAACTCACAAATTAATTATTTTATAAATGATAAGAATAATTGTTTATAATATTATTATGTTAATAGGCTTATATCTGGTCAACCAACCAATGTGTTGATCTAAATAATACAGTTACGCAAAAAGATATTCAAGAAGTATTGTATAGGATAGAAAACAATAAGAGTGACGAATTGTGCCAAGCCATCGATAATATTCATATAAATCAAGTAAAAATTACCGATATACTATATGTTCGACGTCTTTAGGTTGAGCTTATTATTATATTAATTAAGGGGAATAAAAACATTAAAATTAAAATTTAACTCTACTAATTATTTTCTAACAGATGTATAATACATATTTTAGAAAATTCGTTGTCATAATGGGCGCTTGAACAACTTTACTGATCTTTGCGAATGTTATCCGGGATGGGGAAATGTAAAGGATATGGACTTGGATGATTTTATACCGTCTACTATACCATTGCATATGTGTACAGTCCGTAAACATTTTTCTAAAAATGTCATTAGGCGTTTAACAAATGGTTTGGTACCAAAAAACTGGACGTTCATAGAACTTGTATCCTTTGATATTTGTACGTATATTCTTTTTGTCCTATTAAACATTGGTGCACATGAGTTGTAGGTAGAAATATTTGATATTTTTTACCATGATTTAACAGAAGTATCCAATTTAAAATATTTATGGATAATTATCTAAACTGAATAGGTAGTGTGTGTGGTAAGGCCATAAATTATATTATGAACATGCGACTACACACTACCCATTCATGAATCATAGACATATCAAACTATTTAAACCGTTTAATTTCTTCACAAGCATTTTGCATTCACATATTATAGCGTATATAAGTAAATAAGATATAATAATATATAACTGATGCATAATAGTACCCATGAATTATAACATAAATGCCTAAAAAAGAGGTAAGTATACGATATGTATAGTTTTATTAATATGAATTAATTAATTTTTTATTTCTTAAGAATTTTTTTATATATTAAAATTTTAAATGCATTATATAAAATTATATATACTTAATTTTGTAGTGCACAATTAATATTATAATACAATTAATTTATGAATATACAATTACTATTCTATCGTTGGTATGAAAAATATTTAATGAAATATTTTATTACATAAATTGATAAAAACAAACTATTTTAAATTTTTATTATTGTTTTTATGTTGGTGTATAGTCATAGTCATAAGATATTCAAAAATAATTTATACGCCACTCATCATAGTTATAAGTTACAATAATATAGAGAAAATAATTTATTAGGATAATATTTCCTGAATGATATTCCAGATTTTTTCAATATTATTAAGTTGTGCTATTACACTATTGACATTATATAGTATTAACTTATGGATCCTTTATCATTCGGAAACGAGCGAAATCGCAGTTTGAATTCTCGATAGATACATGTTTAATATTATATATACATATAGCTGTGTTCTCGTTTTCTCTCTGGTTCTTATAGTTTTTGGATTTATTGTAATAACTAATAATACTTAATACCTACTTATATTATATTATAAAAATATATTATAAGCGCTTTAAGAACACTTTTATAGACAATACTTGGATTATTTATAAAGCGTAACTCAACTACAGTATATACGCCGTTTATTTATACAGGTTTAATTTCAGTAGACATTTCTTTAGATTATCATTAATAACATAGCCGAAACAATTCTATATAATATATATAAAACGGTAATTTTATGAAGATAACCTACGTATAAGGCTATAAGTAACTATACTGCAGACGCGGTTTTCTTTGCTTTGATCCAATAAATATATTTAAAAACACCGCCAATAATAGGTTTGTTCGTAATAATAGCTTATATTATATATATGATATCGAGGTATATACAACAATACAGACGTTTTTGATCACGGAATAATAATATGTAACGTGTCCCTTGGAGGAGCGATTGTAAATATGTACTGCCACGACGTGCACATACGTAATATAAGGAACAACTCTTCAAAAATCTGACAGCCTGCCATTAGAGTTATTGATACTATACAAATTTTTCGACCTGCCGATTACCCAAGGCCGCAAGGGAATCATTGAGAAACCAATTTAAACATATCCTCGACATCGACATGGCGCCATCGCTATATAAGTGTGTAATACACATTTTAGATAATAACCGGTAGGTTAATAAAGGTACTTTTATTATGAAGAAGAAAAAAGTACTATTTTATATATTATATTCTATTTTTTTATCACACAAAAATGTCCTACATTGCGATGGATTTTTATTACATAATACAAATATAATACGAAGGTATTATATTATGAATAAATACGTTATTCAAGTATATAATTTAAATACGATAATGGTGGTTATAAATTATGCATATCTCTACTATCTAATATCATAATTACATATTCACTGGTTTAAGTTATTAAGCCTACAAGATATTATAAACTATTTTTACATAGCTTAGTAGAGCATACATTATGTACTTTAATTTAGCACTGCATTTTTTATAGTATTTATGTTATGAGCAACAATTCTAAATACATTGAAGCAATAAAGGAATAAATTTTATATTTCTTTCTTGTTCTTATTATTTATAAAAGATAGTATTTTTCTGGCTCTTTTTAGTTTTATATTTATATATATATATATATATATTTTTTTTTTTTTTCGTAAATTTATTTAGTTTAGTTTTGTTTATTCAGCGAAGTTTTTGAAAGTATTTTCATTATAATGTTTTTTTTATAAGTTTTAAATTCAAAATTGTATTTTTATTGATTTTAAATGCATTTTAGATTCTGAACGGAGTGATGAAATCTATTGATTTTACAATGATGTGTGTTTTTTTTTTTTTATGTCTTAAAATTTTACGCAAAATCATGTTTTTACAAAATACATTTTTTTACAATGCTCTAACTCAAAAACCAAAAACCGCAACAACTTGAAATTTTCACCAAATCTTTATATTGATGTTCTCTATACATGGTTAAGTTTTCAAAGTATTTTGACATATTTTGACTTATTTATAGACAATTCAAATTTTTGATTTTTGAAAAAAAAAATTTTTAAAATATCTATAACATTTTTTTGGCCGTCCGAAAACTCTTGAAAATATATTAAAGGATTAATTATAAGTTATACTAATTGTAACTAAAAAATATCGGAGATCGTTTCTCTAAAATTTTTTTTATAAGCCCATAAAGTTCAAATTTGTATAAAATATGTTAAAATCGCGATAATTTGCAAGTTATTTTGTAGATGAAAATTCATAAAATTTTTTCTGTTTATACTTAAGGTTCAAAATTTTAACACTAGGTTGTCCATAAGCTAATCTTCAAAAATATATAAAAAAAATTCTACTGAACTTAAAAGAAAAAATGTTATGACTGTCTGGAATTTAAATTTTTACAAAATTTCATTATAATTCAATTTAAATATAAAATACTATATTATTATATAAACATTTAAGAAAAATACATTAACTCCGTTCAGAATCGTTATTCGTATACAATGATATCTATCATTGCATTCAAATTTAACAAATCCATTGTAATAATGACCTATCCTATAAACGAGGTGCATTCCACCCCCAACTGTACAGCAAAGCGAGGCCCATCCATTTTTATAGTTTATAAGGACATATTTTTAAGGCATTAAGTTGTATTTTTAAGGACAATTTTCTTGTTTTTTTATGACATTAAAGTTCGTTCCCTAGTCATTACAATGAATTTGTTAAATTTAAAGGCAATGATAGGTATCATTGTATACGAATAACGATTCTGAACGTAGATGATATGTTGGTCTAGAATAGGTATATTATAATATTATATACAGGTAGTATGTCATATTTAAATTTAAATACAATGACAATATTTGCTTTTCAAACGCTTATAAAAAATAATTAGGCCTATGGATTTGAATAATTTTAAAATGACAGTAAAAAAAACTAATGTGGAATCTTCTATTAAATTTTCAAGTATTTTGCACTACCCAAAATTATTTTATCAACAATTATAAAAAAATATTTTGAAATTAAAATTTATTGTGAATATTGAGGTATATGTAGTTGGGTAGTTGGATAGAGGTCAGCTATGCACATGGTAAGTAAAAATATAACAATAATATAAAATATATTGGATACTATTGTGTACATTTTGATATTATTTTAAAATTGTATAAAAAAATGTAGTTTCAAATCTATTTTTACTTGGTGATTATATCCGACTATATTCATAGAAGCAAAGTGTATCCAAGAAATATCGTTTTTGTCATTATATATTGAATTATTGACAAGCATAAAAATTATAAGCTTGGAAACAAAAATGGTATACTTAACCAATTATATACAAGAAATGAATGATAGGTATAAGTTATAAAAACCCATTTCAAAAAATTTTATATTTAATTATAATATGATTATAATTATAAAAATGCATATATCATGGGTATGTTCAAATTATTAAACTATTATATCAGACGCTAGAACATGCTAAAAACCATTTATTTCTAAACATGAATACAAAGTTAAAAAATATGTATTTAAAATTCCTAACAGTTTCGGTCTAGTCAGATCTTCTTATGTGCATTGTATATTACATTCCAAAATCTACTTTCCTATGAGAGGGGCCCTGTAACTGTGATTTTGATAGTGTTGACCCCGATTACCTATGCGCCCATTAATTCTATAATTCTAATATGATTAATCACCTTAATTTCAAAAACACTATCAGTGCAAAATTTACCAGAAATACAACCCCTTGCCTCAAGGATTTAAAGTATTTAAGATAAATGGGAATTTGTCATATAATTGTATTAGGGCTGAGGTTAGACGCGAATCATGGCATACTAACATTTATACTTATACTCAGTCATTATATTTATACAAATAGTCCAATGTAATATATAAAATCAATAGTACATATTGTTAAAATTAAAATGTTCTTATTTTATTGATTATGCTTCTTTTGAATGAAAAAAAAAATTATTTTTACAATGAATAATACAGCTCAAATTATTAAAGATATAAAAATTCTACCAAAGATATGGTAGTAATAAAAAAAATTGTCTTTAAATACAATGGATACATAAATTTCAAGGATATGCATCTAGACATATACATATATTTATTAAAAAATGTTTTCTTTATTTTAGTTAATAATTAAAATTGTTTTACATACTTAAATCATATTAACATCAAATTAATCATTAAATTTTGAATTATATATTTAACTTAAAAAGAAAATAAAAAAATTAAATAATATATTCAATATGCATCAGGTATATCCATAAAATCTCTCCCATTTTTGTTCTATAACTTGATTAAGAAAATTTTGCTTGAAAACCTTCCAAATCCAATACTTCTCCAAATTCGTTTGAGGGATCCATTGATATAATATTTTCCAAATTATTTCCTCTTTCTGTAACAAAGAGAAAATAACATAATTAGATTGATTTGGTAATTATTAATTAGTTGGTTTATTTTGCTGCTAACATTTATTTAATAACCATATAAAATATTTAAATTATGCACATTTTTATATGATTAGTAAATAAAAAGTTAACTTATGTTCAATATTAAAATTGTTATGTTAGATCTAAGATCATGTTTAGTGTTCCTACAAGACAAAATCTAAAAATATTTAAGATGTAACATTTAAAAATCTTTTAAAATTAAATTCAAATGCCATGTTTCAATAAATAATAAAAAGTTGTGATTAAGATTTATAATAAAAAAAAAAATTATGCACAGCCAAGACTATTAGAACATTAATATAAAATACATAATTATTTTAGCACTAATTCATGTTTACTTTATTTTAATCTCCAATCCAAATACTTAATAATGTATTTTGTACACGTAAAATAACTGTTAAACTATAATATTGCTGTTAAATTTTAAAAAATAATAAATGGAAAAATATTTATATTTTTTAGGAATTCTTTATTTACAGTGGTTCCTAACTTTTTTGAACTTATATTAATCACTGTACCCTTCAGACAGCAAGTACCTCTTAAATGGATATGCAGTACCCTAAGGCTGACTGTGATAGTTTTCGTTTACCAGTTACAAGCACAGCTCAGTTGGTATACATATCAGCTTATCAATGTATTTTTATTTAATAAGATTCTATGTTATTTAATTATGCTGAAATAAATAAATAAAATAGTACAAAAATTTATCACATACACAATATTATTATCTCAAATGTTACAAATCAGTTTCTAAGACAACATAAAAAGGGAGCAAAAACAGGAGTTATTAAGAGACGAATAAGGTTGAAAATATACTTCATTTTTGATTTTCTAATTTATAGAATGGAAATTAAATGACAAGAAGATAGGAGTAGATTAGAAAAACGAAAAATTTCAATCTTATTTATGAGGGGGAAAAATTAGTCTTGCCTTCATTAAAAATTGGTGGATACGACGGTGGTGGTGTTATCCAATGATCTCCTTCCAGCATATGTTCTCTGTCAGATGAAAATTTATCAACATATGTTTGAGCATCAATCACTTTAAAATACCTAAAATTACACAAGATAATTTTAACTCATAGTATAATATTATTGTAAGAATTTAATGTATATACCGTTTTACATCAGGAAAATCATGTCTTATTGATTCTTTAGAATATTGAGCGAACGAAACAGGGAATGGCAATCTACAGTCCATATCAAAAACCATAGTTTGATCTTGATGTTTAACAATGCAAAACATATGGTAATCCTAAAAATTATAGATTGTATTTATTATTAAATAAATGTCTTAATATCTTTTTTTTTTTTTTTATGTAATGCATTTGAAAAATAAAAACTTATTTATTCTTAAATTAATTTCAATAATTGAAGCACATGGTACTAAGAGGACTGAACAAATATTGTTACTCAATATATTTTGTTTACCCAGATAAGAAGACCATCATTAAAGTCGTTTGATTTCAATATTTGTTTCCACAAATGTACACGCTTCTTGGAATTGGACAAAGCGATCACATAGCATTTCAAGTCTGTTAAAGAACGGTTGTTCTCCAAAATGGATTTCGCTAAATGCCACATATTTTCTTCACTGAAAACCAAAAATAATACATTTTTAATGCATTGAAGTGAATAGGAAAATAATACAATTTAACTGTCTTATATTTTAATGACTAGATACATCATGTGTAGCCCTAAAAATATTTGAAAATCATTCACCAACCAGAAAGAAAAATGTAATTCTCATTGTACCAGTTGTTTTTCATAATGATAAATTATGTTTGTACCAAAATTGGATGTTCTACTAAGGGTCAACAATGAGCCCATCTATAGCGCCGTAACTCATAACTGCACCGCGTTCAATTGAACGACGATCACAGAGTGCAGTTAGGACTAAAAATCTGCAAGTCAGCACGAGACATGAAGGATTTAAGGATGGCACCTAAACATGTGTGTGTGTGTGTGTGTGCGCGTGCGCGTGCGTGAGTGTCGATTGTGAACACCTAAATGGAAATGCACACGGAACATAAGTAACATACATACCAATAGCAATGAGTGTAAACACAATCTTCCCGTTTGGGGAAGACCAAGCTCGTGGTTGCTCCTTCGGAACTCATTTCGCAGCAAATTACGATCTAAGCGAGACAACAAGTCGATGTCACGAGCATCGAGTATCCAAACTCAAAATTAACTCGGCTAAAAACCGACCGACACACTATCAGTATTGATGTAGTTACCAATTACCGCTATACGTAATCTTTTATACCCATTGCGCGGTTTCACTGTCTGGTTCTGATAACGGACTGCTGTCGCCTGATAAGATTTTTCCACATCGATTACGGCAGGCTGACCAGCGGCCGTGTTTTTGATCTGTGTCGTTTCGTTGATAACAACGACGACGACGATACATAATATTATTATAATAATAACAAATAATAATTCATAATTGAGACGGATTTTCTACGCATCGGGATAAATGAAAAAAATTAAAAAAGTAATAATAATAATAACCAAAGTTATCGACGTTATCGTCAATTCTGGCCATACGTTGTCGCTTCGAATGTTTTGAGTTATTGATCGAATCGTCGAGGAGTAGTTTCAGTACTCAGTACTGTCATTCGGTTACTTGGCCGTGGTTTGCAAGCCACAATCGTCGTCAATGTAGTTGTCAATGCTATAGTTTGTCCGTCTCAGTTCGCTCGAAGTGGTTCCCGTGGATTATTATGTCGTGGTACCCGGTGAATCGAGTGGCTGTGGAATGATGTCCTCCACGAATCCGGTTGGAGGCAGCGACACTCTCCGGATATCTGACCATAAACCTTTGATCACATGCAAGCACACGTTTAACGTCTTTCGCTCGGTCAAACGTCCCGCTGACGTTGGTGTTTTGCTGTTTCAGATGCCGGCGACAAAGAACTGTTTGAGAATCTGAAAGTCGTACTTGGCCAGTCGCTTAGCCAGGAGCCGATCGAATGGCGTCGTCAGTACGGCAGACCCACGAAAATGGTCACGCTGTCCACGGAATTTGTACCGTTCAACAAGGATGCTGTAGCCGAGCAGATCAGCAGTCGAAACCTGGTTGGTCGCCCGATTATGCATACGTTTTGGACTCAATGTCTGGTGAGAAATGTTGAAGACTAAGTACTTGTGCCCCATTATTCTCTTTCTATCCTGTTAAATGATCAGAATTGATAAAATAAATCTGTTCCTGTTATGTCAACTCGTTGAAATGCGCGTCTCCTTCATGTTTACTAATATATGTTACATTATTGCAGGATATGGAAGTGTACAAATCACTGTTAAGAGATGAAATTGACAAATGGATGAATGAAATGAACAAACATAATATAATTGATTGGGTAATAGTTGTAGTTGAAACGTATGATTTAAGAAAACATAATAAATTATTGCCTCGAACAACTGTCTTTGACAAAATCAAGAACGATTTTGCTGAGAAAAAAGCTGATCGGTATGTTTGTGCTATTTATTTTATTATTTAACATTGATTTCAATTCTTAATTCTTATTTAGCTGTCTATCTGTAATAAATCCTCCTAAATCAGAAGTCAGGTGTGGTAGCAGTGCATGGCGAGCATTAATTACTAATGTACGTCTGTTAATTTTATCTGCATTTGATAGATTATTTTTGAAATATGAAGATAATATAAGAAATTATAGAGAACAGCGAAATGATCTATCTTGGAGTTTTTGCAAATATTTTTTATACCAAGTATTAAACTTTTTTATATTTACAAATGTATTCATTTTAATAAATATTAAATCATTTTTATAGGAAGAGTTAGCTTTTGCTCTTGAAATGCTTGGACTACACGATGAAGCCTTAATCCAGTATGATGAACTAGATGCCATGTTTACTCAATTTATATTGAACTCCCAAGTTGGAAGTAAACAAATTTAATTACTATTCTTGTGTTGATTGTCAATTAATTTTTATTTTTTCTTATTGTTAAGATGTTCCTCCATGGTTAACTGAATTTCAAGGGGTTTTAGAGCGTTGGTCTGCTGTATTATTTATGGAAAATATAAGTCGAAAACAAAGAGAAGTAATTAAGAGTAGAAAACTATCACTCCTTGAATTCAGATGTTATTTGTTTTCGCGCCAAGCGTCTCTATTGCTGGCTGCATCTAAACCTTGGCATGTATGTATTATTTTTGGTATTCAATTTGTTTTAATATTTTTAAACATAACTATTTATATTATAGGTGGCAGAAAGAGCATTAATGTTTCTCCATCAGGCTGTAAGTGATTTGAAAACATTGGAAATTGAATGTCCTCAAGGTTCAGTTGCATGTTGGGTTTTACAATGTTGTGCTCAAATATTAGTCATTTATCAATCTGTTAAAAAACCAGAGCTTTTAGAAGAATGTTCTCATCATACTGCTCCACTTCTATATTATTCTTTAAAAGAAGTATATTCATATTACTGATCATACCTTATTTTTTTTATTATAAATCAAATATTAATTTGTAAATTTAATTAATAAGACACTTTTTTTTTTAGTTGTACGAAATAGGTAATCTTTGTGGTCTACTACCTGGTAGTGTTCAAACTACTGAACAACTTCATACTGTTCAAGTCTTATGTAGTGGAATGCAAAGTGGTCATGATTTGAGTGTAGCTACTGAATCTGTAGCCACACTCAAAACTACTCTCTCATCTTCTGAAACTTTTAGTAAACATTATTTGGTATGGTATGTTATGTCTGATTGTTATAATTTTGATAACCCAATTAATTTTTAGGATTTGGCTGAATTAGCCATTAGCACGTATAAGCATAACAAATTAATGAGATGTGCCCACAGCTTAGTTGGTTTACAACTAGCTAAATTTTACACCTTGTCAGGAGACACAACAAAAAGAACTATGTTTTTGGTTCAAGCCTTAAAATTATTTGAACAAGACAATTGGAAATTATTAATAGTACAAACAAATTTAGAATTAGTTAAATGTTTTAAAAAAATTGGCAATGTAGACCAGTAAGTTTATTTATTAATTTTATTTTATTATTAATATATATTTATTTGATTATTTTTTGATCTTAGGTTTGTAAAAACCTGTTTACAATTAGCTTCTTCATCTGAATGTAACATGCAAGTTAGACAAGAACATTTTGATCAGATGTTAAGTATGATCCAAAATTCAAAAATGGGTAAGGTGTATAATATAAAACAAAATTTAATATTCTTAATTAGGTATTTTAATACTTATTGTATAAGAAATAAAATTGTAATTCACATAAACTCAACCAACCTAAATGGATTTCATATAAAAAATATATATTTGATTTGGTTAGGGTTTTGAGCCCCATTAGCCTTTTTACAGAGTGTGTTACTGCAACTGAATAGGGGTTGAAAGGTCACACACTTAAATCCTCTTCCAAATTATCTCGTAGAATTTTTTTATTTAAATAATTATGATTAGGTAGTCTGTCATATATTTTTCTAAAATCTCCAAATCCCTCAGTTGAGACTGTACATAATATACTATTTATAAACTTTCCATCTAAACATTCTTCAAATTCTTAAAGTTAGTGTTATGTTATATTTTAACTGAACAATTAACAGAGCTCTGCAATTTTTTGTTCTCAATTATTAAATTAACAGTATTTGGGACTCAAAATAAAATAAAAAATTATACTAAACTTATCTTATATCAAGAGATTGAAGTATTGAAAAACAATAGTGTGCGAAAAGGGGTATTAGGTATTTTATAGCAGTCAGTTGTAATATTTTTGTGGTGATTGAATACTTTGATACTCATGAAGTCATGAAACACTATTGGTAAATCAAGTCAATTTTAATCATAGTTCAGCTATTTCAAAATTCAAACCACTCATTGCGTTGATTGAAACAAAAGATGTACATACAACAACATAAAAAAAATTAATGTCAATATATTTTATAAATAATAATATAAGTATAATTTTTGTTTAAATGGTGTACATTTGCTATGGAGAAATATTTGATTTAATTATAAATACAAAACCCTGAAATAATATTAATTGTAAATCATATAATGTTAAAAGAATCCAGCAAACATCGGATAAAAACAAAATTACTTCACAAATTAATGATAAATTTCTTTAGTGAATAAATATCTGAAGGCTATTTAACTGTATAATGAGGACATAATATGCTAGTGTTGTTCGTATTCCTAGCTGCAGATAATGGAGTGTGAAAATTCAATTTATTTTTGTTTCATTATTATTAATATCTCCTACCTTAATTGATTTAAATTGAAATATTTAAAATATCACATTGAAGTTTAATCAACATAATTTGTATAACAAAGTTGAATTTTATTTTCATCTAGTTTTTTTAAACATTTGTGACCTACATACTTATAAAATTAAAATAATATTTCATACATTACATAAAAACAATTTTTAATACAATTGAAAATCAAACTTTATTTAAATTGTGTACCCTTTATGTTTTTAGAATGTATACATCCAACTGATGATGTAATAGTATTGGATCAAATAGATGTTAAAAGCAACAATGAAAAAGATAATTATCCATCGACAGTGACATTAAAGTTTAAAAGCAATCTCCCTAAAACTATTGTATGTCCAAAAATTGCAATTTCTGTGGTGGTTGGCTCGGCCATGAAAAAAATGAAAAACAAATTCAATCATGTAAAAAGTTCATACAGCTATGATATAAAGAAAGGCAATGTTTTACCTATGGCTTATAATCATATTTATCAACAAGATGGTCACTTCGCCTCTACTGGTATCACTTGTTTAAATCAAAAATCTTATTTAAGGTAAGCAATGATATATTTTGTTGTTTAAATTTGATAACTCTATTGTATGATTTAATTTTTAAATAGGCGTCAAGATAGTCAAAGGAGAAAACCATTGGCAAGTTACAACAAAAATAGTTTTCATGATGTTATTTCTGCAAGTAATGTAGCTGTTGCTCCTGGAATTAACACTATTGATCTTACACTAAATGTAAATATTATTGTTTGTTATTGACATTGATAATCATGTGTATATTGATAGATGTGTTCATACTTATCATTATTTAGTGTATAAACTGTCAATAATGTTAATATTATTAACATTTATTTTTATCTAATTCAAATTTTAACTAATATTCTGATTTTAGAAACAAAATAGTTGTTCTATAATGATGTAGTTCTATATTGTTCTATATAAATCGCTTATTTTTTGAACTATTATTTTTACACAAAAATCATATTTACTGTATAAATATCAATAATATTTTTAGAACTCAAAGAACATAGAATCTGGAATTTATTTTTTGGACAAACTATCTGTAATGTTAGAACCTCGTCTAGAGTTATTGACAAACATGCCATTTGGTCTTATGTTTGCATTGAAAAATGTTAACTCAACTGCTCATCTTGAATTACCTGAAAATAAATGCTTATTTGCTGGAATTGAGGAAATTTCCACATTATTTCTTCAGTTTGGAACCAAGTTAAAAAAAGTATTCAATTGTTTTTCTAATAATCTAAATTGTTAAATTAATGTGCTTGTTTATTTTTTAGGTTGTTGAAAATATTCGGTTACATTCCACTCCAGGATTAACATTTTGTTTGGAAGATGAAACAAAATATTGTTCTGAAATGTATGTAAAACCTCCATATTCAATGAACTCTAGTAATTTACTATCTTTACCTATTAAGTTATTCGCTCAGTTACCACCTTTAAAAGATCATCCCAGAACAGCTCATCATAAGGTAATTTTTGAGTTTATAAGATAGTATTGTAATATTGATTGATATTAACTGTACATATATTTTAGTTATGGATAAAATGTGAAACTTCATCAGATGATGAAGAAGTAATTTGTATTTCTATAGACTTTAGTCTTCCATTAACTATTACTCATCGGTTACATACTTGTTATTATCGTAAATTTGTTGGCGTAAACATTGCTTGTCATACTGGTTGGTCTTTGGCTTTGAGTGAACCAGAAATAATTGGCATTAGTCAACCTCCTACTAATTCTGTTGTCAAGTTAACCTCGTTGAATCCAACGTTCGATCTCTCAACTGTAAGTATTCAAAAATACTAATTTCACTATGTTAGTGAATTCTTTTCTTTTAACATTGAGTTAAATATTAGGAGTTGAAATTTAGGTGGAAGCTGTGGACTTGAAGAATTGTTGCTTTTTAGAGGTATTTACCTCTCCATAGTTTTTCTTTTTTCTTAGACTGCAATATTTGTAGTTTATTGTATTTTATTTTATTTAAGTGTATTGATTTTAGTTATTTGATGATCTGAAGATGTATTAGTTATGTGCTGGGCTAGGATTTATTTGCAACAGAATGTTTTTTTTTTTTTGCTGCTGCTGCATTTGATTAAAGTTTTAGTCAGTAGTGTTAATGATTTATATTATTCTGATTTAAATAGTACAATTTTTATTCTTTATGTTTTTGCATATTTTAGCTTGAGCATATTTATTGCATTCAAGATCTTTTAGTCTCTAATAGTTGAAATAATCAATATATAAAACATATTTATAATGTCAAATACTTAAATATGAATTAAAAGTATAATAAGTAATATAAATGAAATGCATTATGATAAAATAAATATGAAGAAATAGTACATTTTTAATTTTCATGTAAATTATAATATATCATATATAGTAGGCAGCCAGGTTGGTATTTACTGATTTATATAAATTACCAAATAGTTATTTAACCTATATATTTATGTATATATCTTAGAGCATATTTTTACAAATTTAAAAAAATTAAATATATTTTATTATTTTTATCAGCTTATAAATCATAGCTCTGGTTATGTGAATTTCAAAAAAATAAAGTTCTTATTATCTAATTTACTTGAAAAACTAATTTTTCATTTCAGCACTTAAGAAATGGTGAAACGATTGGCTACTTATGGGAAATTGATTTATCATCAACAGACAATAATTCTCTGGGAACTTTGGCTGAATCATTAGTATTTAATTTTCAAATAAAGTATTCATCTGCGAAAAAACCAGAGTGTTTTCATGATTTAAATTTGGAATTTATGATTAACAATTATAAAGTAAATGTGAAATGTTATTTTTCATTTTATTACATGTATGTTATTATTATTATTTTTTTTTTATGTTAAACAGACTATAATGTTAATTGATAGTGGAGTTGAAATGGCTGGTAAAAGTGGAGAATTCTGCCGCATGAATACAGTATGTGCATACACGGCAAATTTTAAGAGAACTGAACTACCAAATAGTCCCTCAAGTGAAATATCATTTAAATATGAAATTGTTGTAGACAAAACTATGTGGGCTGTTTGTGGCCGTGGATCTGGTATATTAACTTTTTCTAATTAAATTATTAATTCATTAAAATGCTATATTTTTATATTAAATAAATGGTAAACTGTATTAAACTGAAACATTTTTATTTCTGATTATGTACTTTGATTGGTTACATACCTATTGTCGTTTTTAGATGTCATTACATTTCCACCAAATACTGTGTCACAGAGTATTTCAGTCGAAGTCATGCCGTTGATGAGTGGATTTTTACCCATTCCAACGTTAAATATTTTTCGCTATTATCCATCCAACTCTCGTCACAATACTGGTAATTTAATTTATTTAGACTTAAGAATTTCTAGCTCTAAAAACATGTTAATTTGTTTTAAAAAAATATGCTCTAAAGAAGTCTTATTTCATACAATTTACATAAATAAACATGTCCATTAGTTCAAAATAATCTTTAAATTCAAAAATAAAACTTAGTAGTTCGCTACTCATCTTTAAGTTACATTTGGCATTTTAACAATATAAATATACCCTAATTAATACAAAACATAAAACAGGGGTAGATTTTTTTTTTTCGCGATTACATTGAATACTGCAGCAGCAGCTACCAACTCGTCATCCTCAGACTACATTTTAACCAAGACTGACAAGACTATATTATCTAGTCACTTTTCTTGCTTGAAATTAAAAAAAAATATTCTAAGTCTATATAATTAACTCAGTTTCAGTGGGGAGAGCAAAAATTGATGGGCAATATTGGTTGACTTTTCTAATCCGATTTCAATGAGTCTTTACACAATTACACTTATACTAATAAACATAAAATATGAATAGTTTGTAATCATTTATTGCACTTCAAACTTATATACTACTAAAATATACTATACCAATCATGCAAAATCAAATTTAGGATTTAAATTTCTTAAACCATGAGCTGTACTTATTTTTGACTCTGCTATTCAAAAAAATATGCAACAGCTAGAAGTCTGTAACACCAGTTGTTATGATTAATTTTTATTAAAATATCACTCTGGATCTATTATATATCATGTCATCAATTTATTTTACAGAATCCAAAATGGTACAATTTTCAACTGGTCAAGTGTACAATGCTAGTAAAGGTATCCAAACCCATGTATTACCTCGTGTGACGACTGACACTTTCTAAGGGTTAAACAATTATTTTTATACTATTCATACTTTTTATTGCTTATATATATATATTTATATCATTTAGTATTCAAACAATATATTTATTTTATTATTCTTGTTGCCATTGTTGAAGATATAATATATATTATTTAACTATACAGGGTTGATAATACATTGTGTTATATATTATATATGTTATATTGTTTTCTAGAAAATTGTTTTTTTTTTTTTTAAATTTTATATAAAATATTCTATTTTTATACCATATTAGTAAAAATAATAATAACCACAATAATGCCCAGCATTTATAAAAAGAAATTCAAGTTATATATAATTTTAATAAAATATTTAACTACGAGTTAAAACATATTATACTTGTTGAACTGATTATTTTATTTGGTTCAAAGTGCATTGAAAATTACATTATTGTGATATTGTAATAGAACTTTATTACGTTGATTGTTCTATTGTTAAAACAATTGTATATGATTTTCTATTTTAGTTATTGATAGATTCAAATTGAAAGGGATCATTGGCCAATTTCTACTAATACTTATCTACCATAAATTGTACCATTGATTTTATTGTTTAAAAGTATAATATCAAATCAATGTAGATACCCAGAAATAAAATGAATATATTTTATTTTGGGTCTATTCATTAATAAGCAATTGCATTTTACTGGGATGAGTTGGGTAGACAAGTTGCATATGCCCTAATTTATACTTAAAAATGTCGATTTAATTATCCTAAAAATAAGTCTCCCATTTATCTCACTTTTGATCTTTAAACACTGTATCACTGTATTATAAACACTAAATACCAATAGTTGTTGATTCCCAAACTCTGTGTTTGGTGCTGGTGCTAAGTAGATGTTCATTCATCAAGTTTGGCAATGTATTCAAAACTTTTTTTAATTCAACTCTGTAGAAAGAAGGTATATCAATTATTAGTGTTTAAAATATTTTTTTTTTTTTCACGAAATAAAGCCAATGATTAAAATCGGATACATGATCAATACTTGGCTGTTTGAAAAATCGTATTGCACTTTATATTATCGATTATCCATTGATATAATATCATCATTGATCGGTATTCATTTTGTTTAAGCTAGAGCTTTTGAACAATTAATCAGCATTAAAACATCAATTATATTATTAAGGTCCGTAGCTTCGAGTTTTTCAGTACATTTTGGTTTTGTACATATTATTTTTTATAAATATTAAACATACGACATCAAATTAATGTGAAGTTTTTTTTTTACTAAAACTTGACTAATTGGTGTTTTTGTCCACGTTTTCCAAATTGAATTATTTCTTGCAATGTATCAATTATATAGATACCTATTATAGTATTATTATTATTGCTTCGAATGAAATTCTCACAAAGTTTCAACTATCTATCAATATTGTTTTGTAATTTCATTTTCTATGCATGGAAAAGTAGATACGCCCCTCTGCGAACACCGTGGTGCTGGAACTCATTATTCCGGAGACATACCAATTACCAGCCATATGAAATTATATATTCACAATATTTTATGTGTTCCTGGTTTAATTTAGTATAATAAAAACATATGTTATAAAAAAAAAAAATTATGTAATATACATTTTTAGAGTAATTTGTTACAGACCCTACAATGTATAACAAACGTCGTGGCGACAGTATACATGTTTAAACCATAGTTAAACACCAATATTATCACGCCGTTACGTATTTTTGTATCATGGAAATTTCTAGAACATTACTCTTCCCGTGCTGTGCTTATGGGATATTGTCATAATATTCTACAACTTTCGCACTACATGCATTTTATGTTGCCTAATTACGACGGATAGCCCCGATTTTTTAAATTTTGTACCAACATTTCATACCCAAAAATTAACTTTTGTTGATTTCTATGTTTTCAATTTGTATAATTCTATTTTGGGAGACAAAATGAAAAAAGTGGGGAAGTCGATCATTAATTTTATTAAATTCTTGGGCCAATATTATTTTCTAAAGAATACATGATGACATTACTGATTAGTGATGACTGATGAGTAACGATGAAGAACTTAATTTCAAAATGTATGTGACGAGTCCATTTAGTGAAATTTATGTTTTTTTACACTATATTTACACAATTTTTCGTGAAACGGTTAAATGATTTTTTATGAAATCAGACGGTAAAAATGACAATTTTATTTCTTTATTTTGCTTACTTAAGGTGACTCTAGTCCGTCATAAATAAATGAATAAAAGACAAATATGTCAAACAAAATTGTGGGACTGGCTGGGCCGAATTTAATTCTGTAAAAGTCCAAAAATTCTATACTATCTCATTTAGAGAACGGTCGGAGCATTTTTTGAAGTTTCAACATTTTAAGGCATTTACATACAATGCAATTTTTCTTTTTTTTCAACATTTTCAATAATTAATATAATTTGTTAAAAATATACTTAGAAAAAAAGTCTCGACCATTCTGTAGAAAAGACGTTTAGAAATTATAGGATGTTTACATAATTAAAATCGTCGCGGCCCAAGTCTCACAAAATTGTCATAGCTGAGGCATGTTTTTACTCGAAAAGTATACCAAGATTTTTTTATAATTGAATTTCACTGACATGTGCCTGCGTGTGCGAAAACGTTGTACCCCCGACCGACCGTCACCGGCGACATATATATATATATATATATATAACATTATAACCGTAATTAGTAATTTAGATAATAAGTAATGCTCACAGATATATTTATTATATATATCTGTGGTAATGCTATAGCTCAATAAATACAATTTAGTCCGAAATTTAAATAGAAAAAGTAATAACTTTATACGTTTATATTAACATCGATATATAGAATAAATTTTATGACCATACACTATTACAATATTACACTATATTATTCACGATACTACACATTACACAACACAACTATATCCTTTCAGACACCGACTACATCGATTGTTTAATTCAATTCTGGTATTTTTATGTAATTTTAAATTACATTTTTCTTTTTTTTACCATATTTTACAATAAGTATTAAAATGAACTATACTAAAAATTGGCGTGAGGGTAAAAAATCAAAATGTTGTCCAAGTAAAGCTCGAAAAAATAAAGGAAATATTGTTGCACTTGGACAAAAAAAGGTATGTGAATTTAGGTACAATTCGAACATTAAAATAGTCTATACGATATGCTAGAGTAAGTTGCTTGTATAACATCCGAGCATTTCATAATTCCGAATTTACACCAGACTGACAAAACTACAACATTCTGTTTTCTGATAAATCGGAGACAAAATAAAATAAATTCTGCAATAAAATGTTTATAAAACAGTATTGTATTTTTTTTTAAATATTGTGTATATCTTTTATAATATCTACATACTAAAAATTATGTTTTGCTATTTTAAGGGGTTTAATTATTATTATGCTTCAATTTTATAATTATAATAAATAATATACTAATATACTAATTAATGTATGTAAATATAAGTATAAATAATTAAATATTTTATTTATGATGCATTTTTAAAAAATTAATAAAATGCATATTTTGAATGTAAACCCAACATTATTATTTATAAACAAACTAGCGTTACAATTACAATTATTAATTATAATTACAATTACATATTATACAACATTACGTTTGACATTTTATAATTCAAAACAGAGATTGGTGAGGATATAAAACTATAAAATTATTTGAACAACTAAAAATTAAATAAATCGTGAACATTTAAAAATTGCAGTTAACACCCGTAACAATAGATGGCGCTGTCGAAAAACATTTTTTATACTCATCAAATTAGTTGATTTTACTTACCCAAAAACGAACAGTAGTAATAATCGTCTTTACAGTTTTGCACTCATGAGTTTTGTATACTTTTAAATGTGCAACGCAGTGACTGATATCAAGTCAATTGACATAGATTAAGACGTTCCCGTGCTACAATAACTGTTCAAAAATCGTAACCAAAGAGAACTGTGATGATATAAATACGAGTTAAATTGGAAATGTTAGTCAAGATCATACTTCACAGGATCATTTCTGTAGTATGCATCGTCCCCTCCAGGTGCAAATCTGGAGTTGTCATCAGCCACGATGATGAGACCTTGTCCATTCACTTGAGCGTGAGATGGCTGGTATTCTATTGCACTGCAATTATGAGTATTCAGCAACGATGATCGCTAACGGTTCGCCGGATGGTGAGTGGTCAGTCTGAGTGGTTCCCTAATATTATACTGTTACTAATGTTGGGCTAATTAATAATTGAGAAATAATAAACTGTATCGTATTAATAAAAAGTGTATTTATGTGAATAACTCTTGGTGAAAATTTGAAGTTAGTACTGTATACCTAATGTGTAAATAACTATAAATCCTATAAAGAGGTGCAGTTTTTAAAGTTGGTACAATAATATCGTAGCAGCACATTTTAATCAGTGTTGGTAGTTTAATCTGTTCGCACTGAATTCGCAACGTTATCTTCATTTTATTGTTGTAGTTTATTGGTTGCGTCTCTGGAAAGATTTTAATGTATAATACGTTATTATAGTTCACCGGGTCAGCTTTTAATAATGTAATAATATTCGATCCGTTAAAATCCATGCCCCGGTCAAGAATGTTCCGTGAAAAATTACTCCAATATTATTTTCTCTGAACCACCAAATTATGTTACGCAATATGACTCCGAGTTGTCTTCGCAACAATGTGATTTGACTGGTTCAGCAGTTTGTCAATCGGTGCTTATACCTCGCATCCCAATCATTCCCAATGATTTGCCTTTTAACTTCAAAAGAATACAATTTCGTTTGCAGTAACACTTAATACAGCACATAGGAATCGATTTACGTTAAGACTGTTTTTCACACAGACAATATTATATGTTGTGTTATCAAGATTTGGCTGCAGAGAAAACCAAATAAACAATTGAAAACGACTGTTACTATAGCGTTCGTAAATCCTGGGGACACCCCTTCTACAAAGTCGTGAGAGAAGCACACTGGTGTCTGGTGGCCAGTGTTATGCGTCGGCCAATCGTATGGTCGTGGGTTTAAACTCCATACTGTCGCTAAATTTTTTTTTCGTTTCACTCGCAAATTTTTACACCTATGACAACCCACGTGGCCACGTATCACGTTTCTTAAGTTTCTTTACGCTACTCGTTATTATGAACAATTTATGTTCCCCCCTCCCCTATTTAGATTGAAAAAGTATTCTAAGTGTAGACATTTTTACTATTATAATTTTACCTCATAATCAATTGCATTTGTTTATGAAAACAAATATACAACAATTGAATAATATAACAAAAACCCAGTGATTAAATTTTATGTATTTAATTTAATTTAATTGAATAAAATAAGTATGTTTAAGCAAAAAGTTTTACAATGAAATATAAATATTAAATTTGGATTCCATTTTGTAACAATTAGCTGCTAATCTATGATGAAAAATTGACCTTTTAAAATGTCAGCACATGATGGCTGGTGCTCTATCGCACTGCGATTACAAGTATTCAGCGACGATGATCACTAACGGTTCGCCGGATGGTGAATGGTCAGCCACTCAACCTGAGTATTTTTGATTATTTGGTGATTATAAAAAATATTCTACTTGCAGAACAGTGAAGTTTACTTTAGTACTTACTAGTTACTTATACTAAGCATTAAAGATTAAACTTAAAATTGACAACTTTAAATGTCAAACATTATCTTAATTTTAATTTTTAATGTTATAGTGAACAAGTATAAGTCAGCATTCAGTCGCTTATTGAATCATTTGAACTCGATGATTTAAACCCATTGAACTATATAAATATTTGTTATCATATAGTTCAATGCTTGAACCACGACTTACCTTGATACTAGAATATTACAGCTACTATAACTTTTTTATTGTTTTTTATAGTACCTAAAGCCGCGATTTGAACCCACTTACTTATCAGTTATCTCAAAATTCCTGTTTATCATTATAAATGAATTGAATATGAAATGGTTTTGTGAGTGGAACAAGGAAGGTACTTAGTAGGGATGGGAAAAAGTATCTCCCTTTATGTCTGAATAACTTCTACATAATTAAATATGACAATTGCATAAATGTTTGTATATTTATTATTCAACTAAGACCAAACATGAGTATTTATAAATTAAATCAAATTTATTTAGAACACTGTCATTATAAACTAGTTTTTACAATATGTGTACATAATGTACATAATTATAATAATAAAATGACATATTTTTATTTTTTGTTTTGGTATATGTAAATTGAAGGGTTTTGTGCATTTTCAACAACCAGATAAATCCACTTTTTGAAATTATTCTGATTTCAATCCTATATTGGTAATAACAATTAATTATTATTTCCAGGAATAATAATATTTCTTACGTTAATAGTTGGTGAATCAGTTGTCATCTGATCGTTAACCAATTATTGTTTATCTACCTTGATGGAAATATATAAATATTGTATTAATATTTGACAATTATAATTTTTTATGATTGTAGTAATTAAAATAAGTTGAGGAAAAACCGAGTATTTAGAAAAAAACCGAGCATATCCGAGGATTTTCAACTAAATATGAAAATATTTTCTGATTTTCATCTAGCAAAGTGACAACACTGGTAAATCGTTGAACACTGCATCACAAACGAATTATTGATTCATAATTCATAAATATTAAATCACCCATCTTAGTCATGCGAATCAAATGAACCAGAAAACGATTCATTTTAGTGATTCGAATCAAATTATTCGATTGACGACGATTAATTTATAAGATTCAATTTCATAATCGAACGCGGCACGAACGCACATCAGCTGTTGCTACACATCGGGTAACGCGGTATTAACCGATCGTCGTCCCATGACCCGCGTCGTGGTAACGGCGATAACGATCGCGGCGTACAACTGCAGCTGTATCAGTAATCGGTATAGCAACAACATAAAATGCTGATATCGGGCAAGTAAGTATGTGTTGGTGTCACAGATATATACAATAATAATTGACAATTGTATATATCTGTGGTTGGTGTGGTGGAGGTGGTGTGTAATAATTATCGTGTAAAAATCGATCGTCGGCATCAAATTTCGGTCCGTCGCTTGTCTTGTCGTCTCGTCGGCTCTCCGACATCCGAGTCCGCGTACCATCACATGACGTGGTCGTTGTGACCAGTTTCGTTCTTAAGACGTATAGTTACCGTCGTACGATGTCTTTCCGCGACGACAATGACAACGAAAACGACAACACGTCTTCGACGTTCTCAATGGACGATGACGAGAACAGCAGCGTTAAGATGGAAAACAGGGACCTAACAGATTCTGATGGTAAGAGCTATGGAAAAAAAAATGTGTGCCCACAACTTTTTTTTTCATTTTTATAATAATAACTTATTATAGGACTCGAGGGGTTATATCTATTTGATTTTCGATGATAACTCTGATGTATTTACAGATTACACACAAGGGATTATATTTCTTCACTTGATATAATTATTTTCATGTATCTGTTTCTCATAAGTTTTAGTAGTTTAAATTTTACATCCATATATACAGACATACAGTTATCATTATTATAATTATAAATTAATTTATATAAAATTAGAAATTAGTAGATAAGTATCACTTATTGAATTTTCTTATTTTTCAACTGTATCAAAATATAAAATATATCAATAACTACCTACATTTAATTATTGAAATTTTTTAGTGATATCTATAAGTTATTGAATCATCATTGGGAATGATATTTCTAATCATTTCTCATTAAGCAAATTTTATATACATCACTTACAATTTCTTAATATGGAATAAAAATAATAATAATATTATAATAATTATAATTATCTTACAATTTCCCTGGCTGTATACTTTTCTCCCCTAGTTCCTTAAGTGTAGATTGCTTGGACGTGGTAGTAATGAGATACCAATTTTATTTTTTATAGAAGAAGGCAAAGAAAATCGCGAAAAACATACTGAAATACAAGAACAGTAAGTTTTTACCGTCATTTTGATACATGGTTATAGTTATATGACTTGTTAACAAAAACATTATTTTTGTTATTTCAGGGTATACCAGGACAAGTTGGCCAGTATTGAAAAGCAACTGCAACAACTTCGAGAAGGAACACACGTGGAATATGTAAAGCAGTTGAAGAAATTAGATCTTGAACAAAAGAATCAGTGATAACCTATATTTTTTTTTTCTTGAACTGCAGTTCTTATAGTTATTTATTTATTTTAACAGGCTTATAATGAACAATATATGGCGAGATTGTTTGCTTGATGCTATTGAAAGAGAGTACATTCGAGAACGTCGTTTGGCTCATAAAGAGTTTGAAGATCGTAATGCTGAACTCACTGAAAATCTGATAGCGGAATTGAATGAAAGAAAAAAAGCTATAGAACATGACAATCTGAATATGGAACTTTGTATGTACCTTTTTATATATTTTAAATGTGTGTGCATTCTATTAAAACTTTGTAACTAATGTAATCTTTTATTTTTGGCGGTTTTTAGCTCCAGACTCAGCTGATCAAAAACCAGCAATGACAAGAAAATTGAGAAGAAGGCCAAACGATCCTGTGGCGCCAGCTCCACAAGAAAAACGTCGCAAACCTCCTCCAGTATCAAATATCTACTATCAACTACAAGAAAATGAAATCGATCTGGACGTCAAGACTATTCAAGAGTCCTTAGCTTCCATTCCATCTACTTCTACTACAGCAACAACAACAGTAAAAACACGTGAAACAGTAAATTCCACATCTATTAGAAAACCAGGTTATTTATGTTTACCACTGTAAATAATTTTACTGTAACAATTTTATTAAAATATTTGTATTAATGATCCCTTAGGATTTCTTCCGAGTTCAAGTGGATCAACTGAAAGTATGAGCCCAAAAAAGTGTCCAAATTCTGATACTGAAGGTTCATCAGCTATACCTGATACTAGAATTGAAGATGGAAAACTGCTTTTTGAAAAAAGATGGTATAAAAAGATTTTTATTATTATTTTTTATTTATTTCTTTGAAAAGATAATGGGCCCACTGAACTTAATATTAAACTGTTATATTCATTTGTATCATTTTGTAAATTGAATTAAATATTAATTATTATAGTGAATTCAATTAAAATTTAGTTTTGTAAATGTTTTTCTAATGTCAATTGTTGTTCATTTAGGTATCATCGAGGACAACCAGTTTTTGTTGAAGGAAAGCAAATGGCTAAATTTCCAGCTGTTATATCTGCTATTGGCAATGAAACTGTAAGTCTTAAATTAAATGATAAAAATAGTTTTATATTATTAATGGAAAAACATACAGATGTTATGTTTATAAATTAGTTTATGTTATGTTATTATTATACATAATATTATAATATATTTGTACATTTTTATAGATTTGGGTAAAGAAAACGTTGGATAACAGTAAATTTCGCATCAATTTGTCTTACCTGTCTAAAGGTAAAATGTCGATCAAACGTAGAGCTGCTGTTTAAACAACTACTTCTATTTGGATACTTTTATATACATTTATATATATTTAATTTAACTTATTTTTTTTTTTATTTGTAATTAAACATTTATCCTAAGTTGTCATTTCTTAAACAACAGTTATCTAATAATTTAAATCCTATAATTATGTTAAATTTCCTAATGTGAAATAAATAAATATTTAAAACGTTAATGTTTGCAAATATCTCATTTAAAAATATATTTAAATTAAGACTTATTGTAAAAAATACTATGAATATATTAATACTATATATTTACTTATACAAATATATACCATTATATAATATCTGTATAAATTAACATAATAAATATCATAATATAATTATGAATACAAACACTATTTCTTGTATATAATTTTCATTATTACCATTTATTTATATATATATTTTTTTATTTATTTATTAAAAAGAACTTCAATGGACAATATATCTTATCATGTCCATACTGATACGTGATAAGTCTTATTTTTATTAAAAATACAAACAAATAAAAATACTTCAACTAGACCAGTATTTGACATTCTTAATTCAGCATTCATTTGTTCAATATAGTTTTCAAATCTTAGTAACATTTAATAACCAAAGGCTAAAATAGAAGACAAAACAACTTATAAAAAGCATTGTCATATCTCAAAAATATCTAACATTACAATATCTTTTGAAAAGTAACTGAATACGAAATGATAAATTATTTTGAAACTAATAATTGTTGTCTATTCCAAATTCAGACAATCTATCGCAACAGTATCAATTTCTGTTTATAATTCTGGTGAAATCAAACTAAATAATGTTATGACGTCTAACTAATTTATTACTTTGATACAAAGGCATTTGATACTATCAGTCACATACGGTTTCGATGTGAACAGATTTAGTTTCAATTATAAAGAACTGATTTAATTTGTTCATTTTTCGTTCATTAGTAAGAAATCCACGTTTGAGTTATAATTAATCATCCTGAGATACATCATGGTAAGCTCATTTACTGTGCACATGACATGCATATTGATGAAGGCAACTTTTGGCACAAGATAGTCCAGGTAATTGTCTGTACACAATATGACTCTAAAAATGGCAGCAATCATGCACGCCACAAAAGCACAGTTTATTTTCATCTTTCAAATACAAGTCTGTGTCCACACGATAACTAATTTACAAATCATCAAACTTCTGAGATCTAGTTTTGTGTTAGTTTATTATACTTAACAGACAATGGAAACAAAATCAACAGACTTTTGAAGGATTACAAAATTGCAATAAAAATATTTCATAGTATTCAATACAATGTAATAATAATAATTAATAATTTGTAAAAATTATTAAACATTAGAGATTAAATAAATCAAATTCGAAGTAATATTTCATTGAATATAATATGTATTTTTAAGAAAAGTTAAAGCAAAAGCTTTGAAAAATTGAGGCATACCCAATAAATAAAATGTAGACATTTTATTGGTTAGTAGCATTCTAGGGAGTAATGAATTAGTACCAGTATTAGTTATAGAACGCAAAAAAATATAAATAAATAAATTTTACAAGTATATTTTTGAAGAATACAGAATAATATCTTATTATCTCCTAATATCTTAGGACGGATAATAAGACTATTTTGAAATATAAAAATAAACATTATATCAGAAGGTTGTACAAAAATTTGATATTATATAAAATTGGTAATGAAACATACTCAAAAACTCTAAACTTAAGATAACAAAAAGAAAAAATATATTAAGAATAGGCATATCAACAAACAAAGAAACAATTATTGAACATTCTTCTTTTATGAATATAATTTTTCTTCAACCCAACAAAGATTTATATTTTAATTTTTGGAATGTACTCTTCAGACAATATGTCTGTCATCTTCCTTTTAATGTGCGACAAGTTTTGTTCAATATATTTCCAATTTGTTACAGTATCCTGGAGCAACTCTTGAGCTTTGACTAGCTGTTGGTCCGTTTCATTCATTTGATTCATGGCATTTATATACATCTGTTTGTTAAATGTTGTTAAATTCGAATAGAACTGCATATTTTTCTCTTCTGCAACAGAATTGAATGAAATAATTATAATTATTATCAAACTGATGAACAATATGTCCAAATATGGACTGACGACAGCTAACACTTACTTAATTTCCTGTGCAATAACGTGTCTTCTGACATTTTATAGTTGTCAGCTCTGGCAGCAAAATGATCCTTTCGTGTTCGATTTTTTCTGCCTATTAGATGAAAAATAAAATAATAGTAATAATAATAATAACCATGTTGTACAAAAAATATTTCACAGTGGGTGACAGTACACCAGACCTCCAGATACCCAGTAGGTGTGACAAATAAAAACATCTGTCAAGTGAAGCATGAAAAATGATTGGGGAAACAAGCAACTGTTCAAACATACCTAAACTCCGTACATTATGAGTATTGGAATCCATGTTCGACTCCGGGTGATTAGAATGACCTATTCCACTTCTCGAGCTCATGAAATCTTTGCCATCGTTATTGCCATTCTATATCGAATCATTATATTATTTATTATTCCATAACATTGTAGTGCATGATTTACCTCTGTTTGAACGTCTTCGTCGTCAGATTCGGAAGCTTCACCGAGAACGAGCATTGCTTTGTCTGACATAGTGAAGATGGCAGTGGTTTAATAATATTCGAACAAAATTAGTGGAGAGTATATATTTTTTCTGCTCAATGAGTAACTGAATAATAATTAATAGTTATGTTGTGCCGTATGCGTCTTCGGTGAATGCCAACCCGAGATTTGTATTTTCATTTTTTCAATTTTGTGTTTATTGTTATTGTCGTTATTCTGATTTATTCATTCAGCACTCGTTGATAACAATGATAAGTGATAGGTAACATTGGAATCTGTGAAAATACCTTGATTTTTTTGGAAGTTAAAATAAATGAATAAAAATGAATAAATAGTTTTTTCCATGAAATATATATATACGATAAAGCATTGTTAATTTATCGTGTTTTTCAATAGTAGATGCTCAGAAGTGAGAATTCTCGGCTACGGCATTTCGGCAGTCCGCCTCCGCCGGCAGTCGTCATTTATCGTTATTAGTCGTCAATTTCAACATAAATGGTTCCTACTTTTATAATTCATTACTTTACTTTTTTATGAGTATTTCTATGAGTACATACGTATTTTAGTAAATTTTAATAATGTATGAGGTATGTGACCATGTAATTCAATAATTAATTACCTAATTATAGAATATTTGATGGATTACTTAATTTCATTTTATATTGCTCTAGGTACTTGTTGTGAATATTGTTTTTATTGATCCGTTTTATGTTTAGTTTTGAATATCAAATACTTAATACAACTTTTTAAAAATGTCTCTGGCGGATGAACTTCTGGCTGATTTGGAGGAAGATGGATATGATGATGGTGAACCTATGATCATTAAAGAAGAACCTTATGATGAACTGGAAGAAAAAGCTTTTATTCCTAAACAAACTGGTATTTATAAAAATTAATTTAATAACATTTTTTTATAAATGTTGTTTTAGTATATTAAGTAAGTACCTATTGTTCTATGAATATGTTTAGTAGATTTCCAAAATGTTAAAATCCGTGATCTTGCTAAACTACGAGATTCAGATCGTCTAGTTGGTATAATGCGACAAATTGATATATTTCAAAGCAAACCAAAAAGAGCAGAAGATGTATTGGGACCTGTAGAGTCTGATCCTGAATATCTTCTAATTGTAGAAGCAAATAATTTGATTGTTGAAATTGATGATGAAATCTGTAAGATATTTAAAAACAAATACATTGAAAAAATACATTTTATTTATAATATTTTTTCCAGTAATTATACATAAATTTGTTCGAGATAAATATTCTAAACGATTTCCTGAACTAGAGTCTCTAGTAGTTGGCCCATTAGAGTATGTGCAAACCGTTAAAGAACTAGGCAATACCCTTGAACAATCAAAAAACAATGAAGTACTTCCAACATTTCTTACTCAAGCTACTATTATGGTTGTGTCTGTTACAGCATCAACTACTCAAGGGTAAAATATTAATTACTGAGTATAAAATTAATATTTTAATGTAAAATTATTAAGATATTTTCTAATTTGTTATAACTATAATTTCAATTAACTATTGACATTATTTTGTCTTCTGAGAAACTAATTACTTTTGATAACATATAATCAAATTTTAATTTATTTTCAATGGAATATTAATTTTAAAAATTGTTATAAATGCTAATAATATAATTAAAATGTTGGTATTTTTGAATCTTAAATCAATACTGTATTAATATTAATTAACAATTATTTGTTTTTAGGCAATTTTTAAATGAAAATGAACTATTTGAAGTTCGCGAAGCTTGTGATATGGCTATTGATCTAAATAAATTAAAAATGAAAGTTTACGAATATGTTGAGAGTAGAATGAGTTTCATAGCACCTAACCTTTCTATTATTGTTGGAGCTTCGACTGCTGCAAAAATTATGGGTATATTTTTATATGATAATACATTATGGTGTAATAAGACTATTTAAGCAAACATAATATTATATTATTACTAACCATAATATTTTGGTACAATTAATACTTGATGGGCTTTTATACAATTTTTACCTAGTCTTTCTGTCCTATATTGTTTATTTTTTTTTTTTGAGCAGTGATATTTTATTTTCAACTACATTTATATTTTTAGGAGTTGCAGGAGGATTAACAAATTTGTCAAAAATGCCAGCTTGTAATGTTTTATTATTGGGTTCCCAAAAAAAACTATTATCTGGGTTTTCACAAGCCAATGCAATGCCTCATACTGGTTTTATTTTTCATTGTTCTTTAGTACAAAATAATCCTCCAGTAAGAAACAATTATTCTTTGTTACATTTCTTGCAAATCAATTAAATTCTTTTTTTTTAGGATTTACGTAGGAAAGCTGCTAGACTTGTTGCCACTAAAAGTACATTAGCTGCAAGAGTTGATGCAGCCCATGAAAGTGTTGATGGTCATATAGGAATAACATTAAAAGAAGATATAGAAAAAAAATTAGATAAATTAACGGTTTGTTTAAATTTTTGTTTGTATTTCATTATAAATAATAATTTTTTACCTTAGGAACCACCTCCAGTTAAGTTTATTAAACCTCTGCCTAAGCCAATTGACCCGGGTCGAAAGAAGCGAGGTGGAAAGAGAGTACGTAAAATGAAAGAACGTTATGCTGTTACTGAACTACGTAAACAAGCAAACAGAATGAATTTTGCAGATGTAAATATAATATAAATTGTGTTTAAATTGAGATCTAACTTTGAATATTCATTTAAATTTAGATTGAGGATGATGCATATCAAGAAGATTTAGGATATACTCGTGGAACTATTGGTAAGTCAGGAACTGGTAGAATTCGTCATGCTCAAGTTGATGAAAAAACTAAAGTGCGAATTTCAAAAACACTCCAAAAAAATTTACAAAAGCAACAAGCATGGGGTGGTGCTACTTCAGTTAAAAAACAAGTATCTGGTACTGCATCTAGTGTTGCCTTTACTCCTCTTCAAGTAAGATTTATTTTTATTATTGATTTTCTAATAATATAATGCATTTTATAAATTTATAATAAATATTTTAATGAGAAAATTTCATAGCTTTTTTATTTCTTTTGAAATCTAATGAAAATTGGCTTAAATATGTATTATCTCACTTATATATTTATAATTAAAATTTTAATAATAATAAAAAAAAAAAAATATTTCTTGATTTCTTAGAATATTAGTTTTGTTATTAACTTGTGCATTTTTTTTTAGGGATTAGAAATAGTCAATCCACAAGCAGCTGAAAGTAAAAATTCTGGTATCAATTCAGCTAGATATTTTTCCAACACTGCAAGTTTTGTAAATGTGAATAATAAACAATAAAATGTAAATTACAGGTTTTTTTTTTATCATTTACTGTAATAATCTACTAATTATAATCCAAATAAACATTCTTATGTACCAAAGGTTAAGTAGTTTTAACCAATTATTATTATTTTTTGATTAGATAAACCATTATCAAAGTAACAAGTTTAGTTAATAATATGTTATTGAATAGTTGTTAATTATCTGTTGACTATAAATACTATCCTAGATTGAATAAAAATATTAGTTTAAGTATAGAATTATAAAATTTAAGTATGTATTTTTTAAATCTTAGACCTTTAAAACATTTCAAATGTTTTAATTTTAGTGTTAGGAAAAGTAGTTTTTTAATTAATGATGATAAATATTCATTCCTCAAAGAACTCGGTTTAAAAGAAGAAAATGCTGGTGTGTATGATGGAGAATGGAACGCAAACGGAAATGTTAGTAATTTTAATTGACTATTCCAAAATCATTGACAATTTTATAAATTTCTTCATAGATTGTAACATCGATTTGTCCTGCAAATGGTCTGCCAATAGCTTCAGTACGTAATGGTAATACAGAAGATTATGATAGATGTGTATCTAATGCTCTTGATGCATGGAAATATTGGTCTGATATACCTGCACCAAAAAGAGGAGAAATAGTTAGACAAATTGGTAGTGCTTTAAGACAAAAATTGGAGCCACTTGGAAAATTGATTTCATTGGAAATGGGTAAAACAATAGGAATTATTTTTCTAACATTATTTTTAGCTTAATTATTTAATGTTTTAGGTAAAATTTTGGGGGAAGGTATAGGTGAAGTACAAGAGTACATTGATATTTGTGATTATGCTGTTGGCATATCAAGAATGTTTAATGGCTCAATATTTCCCTCTGAAAGACCAAATCATATTATGCTTGAACAGTGGAATCCTTTGGGCCTAGTAGGAATTATAAGTGCATTTAACTTTCCTGTTGCAGTTTATGGTTGGAATAGTGCTTTATCTATGGTATTTTTCTATTTATAATAGTTTTAATTTAAATCAATTCATAACTCTAAATTGCAGGTGTGTGGCAACTCGGTAATCTGGAAAGGAGCACCAACCACTTCTCTTACTTCAGTTGCCACTACAAAAATTATTACATCAGTTTTAGAAAAAAATAATATTCCTGGAGCTATTTTATCATTATGCACTGGTGATGTTGATATTGGAGTGTCAATGGTTAATGATAAACGAGTAAATTTAATTTCTTTTACTGGAAGTAGTTCAGTTGGTCAAAAAGTTGGTTCTTTAATCTTACACTTTTAGAGCTCAAACATTTAATTTGATATCATATTTATCCAGGTCGGTGTAGAAGTACAAAAGAGATTTGGTCGTGTACTATTGGAATTAGGTGGTAATAATGCTATTATTGTTACACCGGATGCTAACCTTGAAATGGTATCACAGTCCGTGGTATTTGCATGCTGTGGAACGGCTGGTCAAAGATGTACTACTACTAGAAGATTAATTTTGCATAAATCAATTTATAATACCGTTTTAGTAAATTTAGTCAAAGCGTATTCTAATGTCTTAAAAAGATTAGGTGATCCTCTTGATGAAAATACTCTTTATGGTCCTATGCACTCATTAATAGCCATTGAAAACTTTAAACAAACAATATCAGAAGCAATTGAAGCTGGAGGACATGTTGAATTTGGTGGAAAAGTAATATTTTATATTTTAGGACTGTATAACTACAATTATATAATGTTATTTTAAGAAAGTAAATCATTAAAATTTTAACATTCCAGGTCTTAAATAGATCTGGTTATTTTGTTGAGCCGACTATTATTTCTGGTTTGAAGTATGATTCACCTGTAGTATGTCGTGAAACATTTGCTCCTATTGTTTATGTATTAAAGTATGATAATTTAGAAGAAGCTATTGCATGGAACAATAGTGTAGATCAAGGATTGTCATCTAGTATCTTTACCAATGATGTGGGAACTGTATTTAAAGTATGTTCAAAATCATTATATATCTTTATTCTACCATTACAATGTTAGATAACTATAAACTTTTTGTATTAGTTATAAAAATTATTGTCATTGTTGCATATTCGGCACAACAGGTGGGGACGGTCAACTCGTACAAGGTTTATATTATTCTATATTTTTATAATCATCAGTATATTTTTCACTTCTTAACAATGAAGAATGTTTAATTATGTTCATAATTTTGTGTTATCACATTATATTTACATAAAAAATTTATAGTTATTTTAGTATCTATTAATAATACATTGTATTATGATTGTTTGTTTGTTTTTAACATTAGTTCATAACATAAGTTGTGACACCAAATATTTTTATAATTTATTTATTAAAAAATTGAGTACTATAAAATCCCATTTACATTTTTATAATAAGATATCTAATTTTTTTACTATGAAAATAAAGTAATTTTAACTTTTAGCGGTAGAAAATAGTCAAAAATATTCATGAACTATTATTTATGTTTACAACTTAACAAAATTATTAAAAGTTATGATAAAATATATTTATTTTTTAAAGTTTGTTGTTTATTTTAATACTTAAAAAAATGTAATTTGTTAATTAGTGGACCGGCCCTAAAGGATCAGATTGCGGTATTGTTAATGTCAATATACCAACAAATGGGGCTGAGATTGGTGGTGCGTTTGGTGGTGAAAAGCATACTGGTGGAGGACGAGAATCTGGGTCTGATTCTTGGAAACAATATATGAGAAGGTCCACTATTACAATCAATCATGGATCTGGATTAACTTTAGCTCAGGGCATTAAATTTGAATAATATTTCTTTTTAGCAATCATTTTTAAAATAAATTAAAATTTGATACTAATTAAAAATATATGTATATAACTGTGTTATTCATTATTATTATTTGTTTATCTTATAATTTAGTTATATATGTATATTTTCTTTCTGATAGAGCATTACCATAAAAGTGTAACATGTATAAAACCTATATTTAAAATACATGGAAAAATATTTACTTTAAATGAATAATAATATATTTTTAATAATTCATATAAAATATAAATACTTATTGTATGTGCCAGTGAAGAAAATATTCTAGTATGTATAAGCTAGATTTATCCATATGGCATCTAAAAATAGTTTAAAGTTCAGTTTATTTTATTTCCAGCTGATTCACCCAGCATCTCTTAGTCTTTAACGATTTTGGTAATTCAACCATTTCATTGAGTATAACTTTTTGACCAAAATAACATAGGCCAGGTGTATACTTCTTTCCATTTTAATAGGTATATGACAATAGTTACGGTTCTATATAAATGTGAAAATCAGCTGAATAATCAAACCAGTCCTATTTTTTAACTAATTGGAAATACAAAAATTATAATAATTATTTAATACATATAACTTTGTGGTACATAGAGTTTAATCCCCTCTCCCCCAGCATATTTTTACATGGGTATTGACTTAAGGTTATACACGAGTGTTGTACCTACTTGTAAATTGTCTTGCATAGAGTTTATATGAAATGACTTATTATACTTTTGAGAAGATGGAAAAATACTGTAGAAATTTGAAAAATTTGGGTTGGTAGGACAGCTACTAAAAAATACTTTTTGAATAAAAATTTTTGTTCAAAGCAAAATGATAAAATTAACACATGCTTAAACCTTTAACCTACATACAAAGTTGACTACTTATAAATCTTACGATTTTTTAACACTATTGAAGTGCTGACAAGATTAACTTTGTATAACTGTAAATAATTTTTAACTTTTCAGGACTTAATTAATGAACTTCATTTAGAAGAAAAAATCTACGATCTCATATTGGCACTTATTGATTGTCGCTCCCTCTCTACCGAACGTAATATCCTAATTAACTTTCTTAAGTCCCTCAATATTCCATTCCAAACCTTCAGCATTCTAAATTCCAATTCAAAACGTATTATTATTCTCATTATCTCCTTTATTCGTGAGGCTGTAAAAATTGTCTAATACTCAATCATTATTTGCGATTGACGCTGTGGTGTAGTGCCGAAGACGAGATCACTCCCGATCTCTCGGTTAAAACGGTAAAAAAAAAAAAAAAAGTACCTATGTTAAAATGAGTGCTAATGCGACTATGCAAGACAATTAGGAGTAAAAATTAATAATTTAAAATCTTTTCACTTAAACGTAAGACATTTTTCCTAACTATATCAGTAATTAATAATGATCAAAATTCAATAAGAATTTTAAGAATCGGCTACAGCTATGTGGCTAAATCCAATTAAATTTTTAACCATTCAGTTATTGTAATAGCCAATAATTATCATTATTATCATGGTTGAGAATATGTAATAGTGCAATGCTATGGAACAATATAGTAATACAAATACAAAACCAAAAATATGTACTTCTCTATATAATTTAAATGGCCAAAATATGTAAAAAGAATTTAAGATATGTAATAAAAAAAATTGAAAATATCTATGTAATCATGTTGAATTAAAATGAAATTGTTTTCATATTTGAACGAAAAAACATAATATTTATTATTATTTATTATACATTTTTTTTTAATTCAATTATTGTCTATTTATTTTTTATTATTTTCTATTGATATTAAAATGGTTAAATTAAATAAATATTTTTAAACGTTCGCAAAATATAGTTGTTTTTAATTATTGTAAAGTTAAACAATGGCAAACCATAAAGTGGTAACATTTTCAAAATTAAAACCATAACGATGAAATTTGATGATTCAAATTGATAAATTATTTTATTTTTTGTACCTATTATGAAACTGAAATTTACCTAAGTACTTTATAGTACTTATACAGCTATACACCTTTATGGACAATAAGACAACGGGTATAAGGTAAATGGCGTATACCCATAGTCAATTATCATGCGATGTTTAGTATAAGCATGTACGTCAACCATGAACGGTGGGCAAGAGCCTAGAGACAATTAAATTATGAGACATTGCTGTCAATGGCTTGTCGAGGATTTAGAAATATTTTCATTAGCGGGAAGCCGTGGCGCCGGAACAGGTTAGTATTTTAGTAACTAATTCTGTGTTGTAGATAAGTGAAGAAAAATCAAAAAATCTGAGCACCGGAGTTGAATAACAGCGATAAAACGATTTGGTTATTGTACAAATGTCGGCACTGTGTACGTTATACGTTGTGTTCACCCCCACCGCTGTTTAACGTTATATTTTACTCTCTCCGCGATCAGTTTAATCTCTTTATCTATGGAAAATTCCGAAATTCCAATACACCTCCCCTCCCACTGATCAACCCGTTGATTTTCCTTCACACTGATCACAATAACAATAATAATAATAATAAATAAATAAATAAATAAAATCAAAGTGTTCCGTGTGCCGAACCGCGGTGGTTTTATGTGACAGCCACACTCGTCTCGACGCGCGCGCAACGGTCGTTCGAGCGTCCCGAATTCCGAACGTGTACGTTTAGGTATCCATTCCGCCTTCCCTCAATAAATGTCGCCCAACGTTCGTCTATGATGCCCTCAACAATCTTAAACGGCATCGCCAGACACCAGACACTGGCCGCTTTTAATATCATTATCGGAAAACGTCAATGGAACTTGGTGCCATCCTGATCTATTAGGCGGGCTGTTTTGCCAGGTCCTCCGAATAATAACAAAGTGCTTCCCGAGTGTTTAAATTCGTTATACGAGTCGTTATATATTATATTATATTTATTATTATTATTATTTTTTTTTAATGTAGTTTTATTTTGTATCCATACATAGGTCTCTATTTAATTAAAAATAAATTATTATCAACGAGGTTGTGAATTTATAGTTAGTATGTGTCGATAAAGTGAAATGTCAGTGCGTTTGTCCAGCGGGTGCTTGCCGGCAAACGGTGAAAAACCACCTCCGCCCTTATCAGATGTAGTTGATTCCAATAACCAACAGAACAATGTGCAGGAACATCAACAACACCACCAACAGCAACAGCCTAGGAGTAATAGTATGGACTATTTAAATTTTGAGGAAAAAAGACAAATAATTGCATCCTCTTTGTCATTAACGGATTTTTTACACACAAGTGGTACTGCTACTACACCTACATCACCTACTACTGGCAAGTTTATTATTGGTGAGGATATCTTATGAAATAAATCTAATATGAATGATCACCTTGTAGATTTAATCTATATTGTGATATTACCTGTATGGTCTTAAATTATAAAACTAAGTATACTTACTGCTTAAGATATTTAAAAACATAGACCCAAGGCTATAACATATTTGCTTATATAATTGAAAATATAAGTTATTGGTTATTTTTAACTTAATACTCCTATTATCAATAAAGAAAAAGAACTAGACAGGGACTCGCTCTGCTGTACAGTAGGGAGTGGAGTGGACCTTGTTCATAGGATAGGTCATTATAATGGATGTATTAAATTTGAATGTAATGATAGGTATCAATGCATATAAAAAACGATATTGAATGGAGATAATTAGTTAGTCAAGAATAAGTATAGCCATATAACATATTATGTTATAATAAAATTGTAATTATATATCATATATATTATATATTATTATATATCAATATTTACTCTTCAGACGTTTATTAAAAATAATTATGCTTCTGTATTTCAATAATTTTTGAATAACAGTAAGGACAACTTCTGTGGAATTTTCAAGTATTTTGTTCCAGTGGAATTTTAGTTTCCAGCGATTATAAAAAAAATTTCAAAAATCAAATATTTCAAATGCCTATAAATTACTTAAAAATTAATAAAATATTTTGAAAAGAAAATATCAGTCTAAACAACTGGTATAAGTTTCGAGTTTTTACGACTTATAATTTTTTAATAATAATAAATATTTAAAATTGTTTGAGGATAAATCATTGTTTTAGGTATTTTTCTAAACATTTAAATTTCAGACGATCATAAAATTCTTTATAAATATTTGAAGAAATACTTATGGATAACCTTATGTTAAAATTTTGAACCTTAAGTTTAAATTCCTAAGACTTAAGAATTTTCAACTACAAAATAACTTGTAAATAACTGCAATTTTGACATATTTCATAAAAATTTTAACTTTAGGCGTTTATAAAAAAAAATTTGACTGTCGATTTTTGATTTTTTTTAAATTGCTACTAGTACAACTTATAATAAACTTTGTACTAAATTTTCAAGATTTTTTAGATAGCCAAATTTTTTTTATTGGTAATTAAAAAAAAAATATTTAGAAAAATTGAAAAATTGAAAAAAGTCTAAATACTTTGAAAACTTAACCATGTATAGAAAATTCTAATATAAACATTTTGTAAAAACTTTAAATATTTGCAGTTTTTCGTTTTTGAGTTGGAAAAAAATAAAAAAGTTTATTTTGTCAAAAATTGGTTTTGCGTAAATATGCCCGTTTTTCTACAATTTTTATAGTTTTTCCCAACGATTTTGAAAACTATTAAAAATGTTTAATTCTTGACATCCCAAAGTACCAACTAGATTCACTCTCCTTTTAGTAAAGTTTCTATGTAAGGAATTTTTACTGCTCTAAAACGTGTTGTAAGACACAATAATAATAATAAAAAAAAAAAAATACATAGTAAAATCAGTACATTCATCACTCTGCTCAGAATGTAAAATTCTCTATTCATTAAAAAATGTGTACAATTATTGCTACAAATTTTAGTAAAATACAAATTTGTAACAGCTTTTTATATTAATTACTGAGAAATTGACATGTTAATATTTCAATTGTTATAATTATGGGCTTATAGATAAAAAAATATGTATATAATATTTGAGTACCTATTAAAGGATTTTCAATAGAATTACTTAACTTATACACCTTATATTTATCTTATCATTCTGCGAACTATTAAGCTAATAATAACATCTGAATAAAATTGTGATATTGACATTTGTATTTTAAACTTTATTGAATGATTTATTTATTCATGGTCTACAAATTGACATCAATATATTATGTATTTGATGTGTACTTAATATTATAACACAATTGTTTATTCATTTAAAATTCTAATAATTTTTAAATTTATGTTTAGATTTTGATTCTTTTTAATGAAATTGTCATTTTAACACGTTATTCTACTTACTAAAACATTGCCTATGTAGTTATATTATATGAAAATGACAAAATTATAGATGACTCATGCATCAATAAATTATGTTGTATTTAAAGAGCAAAAATACATTTTATTTTTTTTAACTAGGTATACCTACTGTCAATTATTCTACATTTTAAATTTTAGTTTAACCGTATTGGTGTAATTTAGGATGTTTTTTATTTTCTAGTTTTAAATTGTATTTAATTATGTACATTCTTCCCATTTACTCAGTATATGACTTATTTATTTTATGTTTAGATTGTATAGATAGATTTCAATAAATAATAAAATCAAACAATATATTCTACAAGTTTATAAAATATTAAGAATGTTCTTTTTTTTCTTCTATAAACACCATTTAATGTGGTAAATGTGCACTCTTAGCCTTATAGTATTTCTTATGATTAAAACGGGAAGGTACTTAATTCATATTTTTTTAGCACACTTTTCAGTATTAACAAAAAACTACAAACAACTTTAAATGTTACATTTTGCCAAGTGAGAATTTGTTACAAATTAAATTACAATTACAAATGTGTGTTATAATACTGTTTAAAATTGAATAGTTTGAACTAAATTGTATAGGTTAATAGTTTTTTGAATTTTTACAACTCATTATAAATTTTCAGTTAAATTGCATAATGTTTCTCAAGATTTTTCCCTTCTACAAATGTGTTCACAATTAAAAAAAAATGTATATTTATATTAAACATTTATATATAGTTTGTTTTTAATATTTAAATCTTGTTTAGCATTTAAAAAATTAATAATTTAGTTAATTGTAATTACTTTCTTTACATCTTCTGGAATCAATGTTTTTTCTTAGTATTTACCTATAGTTTTCTACTAGATATACATACCACACATTATAAGTATAATAGATATTAATCACAATATATTTTATACTTTAATGCTTAATATTTGTAAAATCTAGTAAATTATAATATTATACAAATATGTTGGTATGGTAATTATTAACTATTATGTATATTGTTAAAGTATCTATTTGGTTTGTAATAATGATCTTCTTATTTTTATGATAATGACCTATAGATATAGGTTGGTAGTTTAATATAACTTTGTGATACACATTCTCTAAATATCTTATGATATTTTTTCTTATACGGTTGTAACGGTAAATTAATGTAGAAAAAAAATAATTTGGTCATTCTATTGTTACATTATGTGATCTTGCAAGGCATTACATTTTCAAATAAGCTATAGGTATTCTATTATAATACCAACAGCCAATGTATATACATCCTATACATCTCTATAGTTGGTGTGACAGCTACAGCCTAAAATAATAATTATTATATATTTCATAATTTAAGTAGGCAAATTAGATATTTATAATGGATATTATTATTTAATTTGGTATAAAAAATGACCTTACAACAAATATGTTGTATTTCTACATTCTTTTAAAATTGTTGGTTCAGAAAAATAATTACAAATTTATTGTTTTCTTTACATTTTATCAATGTACCAATAAAATACCTTATTGATATGCGTTTTTTTTTTGCAATTGAATTTCAAATTAAATTTTAAAATGTTTAGTATTTTCTTGTATAAATGATTATAAACGTTTTATAAATTAAAATATGATTTGTCGTGGAAAAAATAAAAGTCTATTAACAATTAGTTGCAATTGTCATTAGTCTAGGTTATTTGAATAATTTGTATGTTGCTTATGTGTGTAAGATAGATTATTTGAACGTGTTATTTTTGAAAATATACAAAATGTAAAACGAGACAAAAATTATGGAAATGCATTTAGCCATTTATAATTTTAAATAAAAAGTACAACTCCAAGTGTGTTCAGCCACATTTGAATTATAAGGAACTGTACAAATGTACTTTAAACTTCCTCATTAGTTTATTTAAAAACAATTTGATTTGGAAACTAGTCATTTTGTACCAGAGTGCATTTTTATCAGAAAAGTCTGTTGCATTGTACTGGATTACATATTATTTTGTTTGAGTTAATAAAAATCCTAAAATCAGCCTGGTAGTTTTTAATTATTTTGTACTTTCTATAGATGTTGATTATATGATTTGGAAATTTGTTTACTTTTGGCTCCTAATCTAAAAATTCATTTTTGTAATGACTCACTTAACTGGTACATTAATACAAATTGTGCGCTAACTTCCTTTTAAATAATGAATTGTTTTATTGTATAAGATACATCATACATTTATATATATATATTTAATGCTATATTGTTTTAGACTAAATTAAGATGAGATTACTATATATTGTTTTGACCCCTGAAAATAATATTTCTTATTATAATTATTAAATATTAATTGTTATTTTTAGCCAAGAAACAAAATGGTACTGCACTTCGAACTAATAGCTTAGGATCAGGAACGCGTACCAGTCCATTGCAGTTAGATCGAAAACCACCCAGCAAGTTTTCTGCTTTAGGTAAACTTTTCAAACCATGGAAATGGAAACGAAAAAAAAAATCAGAAAAATTTGAAACGACATCTAGAAGTAATTTTAACTACTAATTAGTATATGTATTATATAGAAGAGTTTTTTTTATACATTTTTATTTATATAGATTTGGAAAGGAAGATCTCAGTACGAGCTAATCGAGAAGAATTAATTCAGAAAGGAATCCTGTTTTTAGATAGTCCAATGGCTCAACCACATACGATCTCTGAAGCTGGTATGAATATTATGCATTTACATTTGTACAGATTAGATACGATTGTTTTATATTTATTCTTTCATCATAAATCCATTTTGAATAAACTTACATTAATAATTATGATAAATTATGGAGCAATGATGTAAGAAAGATTATAATTGAAAAAAGTAATGTTAATTGTTAGTCATGGTTTTTATATTTATATAATTAACAAAAATATAATAAAATAATAACTATTTATTTTCATTAAATTTTTTTCAAAGTTCTTAGTTATTATTTATTTGAAATATTTTGAGTTGGTTAATATTATTTGGTCAACGTATTTCTCAATATATTCAATATATAAATAAAGTATACAGTTTTAAATATAGCAAAGTAAAAATGAGCTTCTTGGTTATTTATTATTATTATTATTATTATTTTTAAAGTAGTAAGTTTATAAAAATATTACAAAATGATTACAATGATGTATGAATGATATTTTTTACTATTGTATTTACTGTATATTCTTAACCACTTTAGAATATTCACAGAAGAGTTGAACATGTTAAAACTCATATTTTATCTATTTAAAGTAAAAATTAATATGTTTACTTAAAATGAATGAATTCTTTTGATTGTTTATTAGTTAATTAATTCATTTTTGATTGATTGATTGATCATCTTTATTCATACATATTGCTTTATTATTGTTAATATAATTAATAACAGATTGTAAGAAAAATTCAATTCAATTAAGTGTTTATTATAAATAAGTTAGTTTCCACAAAATATGATATACTTCCACTTATTTCCAATTATTCCAATCATTTTACCTACTATTAATTTAAATTCAAATTTTTTTAATAGATAATTCACTCCAACTAAATCAAACTTCAAGTGCAACAACTACTTGTGTTACCGTCACACCTACTATTGGTACGTCGATGCTTTTTCAACAGCAACAAAACAGATATTCTAATCAATTTATGAATGGTAAGAAAATATTTTAAAATTTATTATTAAATAATTAATTAATAAGATTAAATAAAAATTAATACTATCATATATCACTTATTTTATTCAAATAATACAAATTTAAATTTAAATATGAATTGTATTTTTGAAAAGTTTGAATTTCTGTGTAGTTTGCAACATTTATAATTTATAACATTATAATTGATTATATCGATCAATATTCATAATGAATTACATTCAAATAGGTATGATTTTTAATTATTTTGAAACCTTAAATTCAATTTTAAATTTTGATTCTAAAACTTGAAATGTTGGGTTATAGTATTTTGTACTTAATAGTTTATAATTTAACGCTGAATCGTATACCATGTGATTTAAATTTTTTGTTAAATTTGAATGTATAGATTACTTTTGATATTTCACAAAATGTTAACTATTTAAAAATCTGTTAAATTCTAATGGATGTTAGTACAATGCTGCATTTCTAACTATCTTTAAAAAACCTTAAAATATATAATGTTTGGTTTAATAGATTCATTAGAAATTTATCTTTATATAAAACGTTTAATTATACATTTTTATTATAAAATTAATTTCTTTTCACTAATTTGAATTTATTTATATTTAGGTATATATTTTACTTAAAATATGTTTACCAATTTTTTAAAAATTCATCAACCTTAGTTAGTATTCATTGTTATTATTATAAAAATTTAGTATCAATATTAAAATATTTTTTTGAATTGTAATGAACATATTTTGATATTGAATTATATATCTATTTATTTGGATATAAAAATGAAGCCATTAAAAGTATTTCCCCTGTTTGATTCTGAATCCAGTGTTGTAAGAAATTAGATACTATTAAACATAGTATGGATACCATAATAAATCACAATGTTTATAAATCTTTATTATTTTTAGTATTTACTGTATAATTAATAATAATTCAAAATGTCTGGAATTAATTAGAATAATTAGATATTTAGATTTATCTAGTTTGATATTCATCATAAAAAAGGTTTTCTTAAAAAATTAATTCTAGTATATTTTTATATACAAATAAGAAATATTTATTGCAATAAATTGTACCCATAATTTTGCAAATAGTTTTAACTTATAATTTATTTACTTTAGATTTCCAGTAAATTTATTTAGCTTGATTAATTATTAATTGAAATTATAATTACTAAATTCATAATATAAAACAATTAATAAAAAAGGTTTAAATATTTATAAATTATAAACATTTAAATTTATTAAAAATGATTATACATTTAATGCATTACTAAGAATAAAATATTATAAATATGTAATCATATATTTAACTATTCCATTAATTAATTACTAAATGAATTAACTAATGGGTATAATTTAAGATTTTGAAATGTTCCTGTTAATCTATTTTAAATAAATTGAATTACTATGTTCAATGTCCTCATAAAAAAAAAAGTATAAAATTTTTACATATTTTAGAACAACTAAATGTTAAATATTTCAAATCAATGGAAAAACTTCTTTTTTTTTAAAATTACTTATTCAAATAAATATTCAATTGATTGATAAGCCCACAAAGAATTTACTTACTAACAAAAATGGATATTTATAAACAATTATTATAGAAATTCCATTAAAAAAAAACTTTAAACTTATTTTCTCCTCAATACGTATAACAAGATAATATAATTGATTGTGAAGTCTTTAAAAAGTTATTTACCACTCAATCAGGGTAAACTGTGCCAAAAAATTCAAACTTTATGGACATACAACACTATTCTCAAATAAAGGAACACCAGACAATTTATGTTAATAATTTTATTTTTATTTATGAGAAACACTTTTAACTTATAAAAAATATTTTCCCGAGTTTTACTTTATGAATAAAAGTAAATGGTGTCTCTTGATGTAATGAAGAATTTAAACTATAAATTTGCTATTCTTTCAATTTTAATAATATAGGTAACAAATATTTTCTTTAATCATATTATGATAGAAAAGTAAAATTTTTTATAATAATAATTATATTATTACTTAAAAACATACTATACCTAATACCATAAAGGTGTAGCACAATTTCTTGTAAAATGGTAAAATGTACGATTTAAACAATTATATGAAATTGTTATTCTCACATTTTATACCATAGCTTTGCTTTGCTATTTTAATTTTTTAAGTCAGTTCAGTAATTAATATTTTATAGTCATTTTTTAATAAAAAAAAAAAACATGTATTTTTAACAAATTATTATTTAAGTTACAACTTGACTTTTTTTATTTACTTCGATTAAAAATGTATAAAAGCAAAAGGTCACTTCATTCCTTCATTAAACACAAAATTAAAAATATGCTTTACCTATGAGGCTCAAATATAATAGACAGGTAGTTTATATGTCAGAGACGTCAGCTCAGGTTTTATGCCAGTCCCTAATTAAATAGGTTGTTAACTAAACATATACCCTGACTGACTGATTTATCTTCCCATAGCCGAAATCTCTAAATCTATGAGAATAAAATGTTGTCAGTACCCAGTAATTTTGATTTATGATGCAGAGACTCAATAAAAGAGGATTTTATACAATTAAATCTAAAGGGGTTATAAAGGTGAAAATGGAAAAAATTGCCTAACTGGAATTTTGAAGGGATGAGCATGATATTGGTTTATAGTTTTGTCTTATGATGTAGAAGCGTTTATTTAAGAGTTGGTAAATATAATTTACTTTATTTATTTCATATTTAACCAAGAAGCAAATAATTAAAATATTCGAATCATTATTGCGGGCAATCACTAAAAAATGCTTGGCTTTCATATTCAGTTACATCCAAAAGGAATTGTACTCACCATTTATTCCAGATAATTCAGATATTTGCTACTAATTTTCTTGTCATAATCATGATTAAATTAAAAATAATTTGAATATTAATTTTTCATCTGTTAAATTATTTAAATGACAGATTTCAAAATTAATTATTACCTATGTCAGGCTTTCCATTAGGTATGTAAACCTTTCCAGCTTAATAATTGCATAAACATTATTGAGTTGGCTACCCTGATTGGATTTTTAGGTAAAGCGGAAATGAATTATTACTCACAGGAAAAAGTAATGTTAGGTCGTGCATTCTCAACTGTGCCATGGGGGCCCCTCAAATCGTATATCCACGGCAACGGTAGTTAGGTTTTTAAACTTCATGTGACGTGACCCGTCGTACAGCCGTTGTCGTCTCGTCGCCGGTTAATTTGTTATTTTTTTATGAGCTTTTGACAGTATACCAGTAGATGATTTTCAAAGGTCAACTCTGAAAAAAATATAAGCCACTTTACCCGTTTTTTATATGAAATATCATCAGACTGCTTTAGACGTGTTGGAGGCAATTTATACATGTTACGTTACCGAACTACCCCTTAAACGACCAATGATGGGATATATAATGAAATGTTCTTGTTTTCATAGAGGTATGTTAAATATTTGAAAACACCGACCGAATATTGTGCAATAGTATTTTATTTTATTTTATAATATTTCGGTTTTGTAATCCATTTTTTTAATATTATTCTTGACGATAGGAATATTTATTTCTATTTCGAATTCAAAAACAAAAAAATATATCAAATTTGATATAACACGTATTGTATTCCATATAATTTCTATTTTATTGAAAGCATAAAAATATATTTAATATATTATTGATTTATGTTCTAGTTGCCATTAGTAAGTTATACACTATACAAATGTGTTCCTATGAACTCATGTATTATGTATGTTTATCTAATATGTATGATCTATGAGATTAAAATTTTGAGTTCTATATTTAATTTAAATAAAATGTCACGCAAATGAGATTTTTATAGTAACAAAATATGTAAATTATCAATATTGTTTACTTATGTTTTTCATTTTATTTGTACAGTGGAAATAGATAGTGTTAAGCTTTGTTTTTAAAATTAAACGATAGTTTCATTTAAAGATTTAACACTTTATCCAACAGTTGATATACATGGTAGAAACCTGAATTTCCTACGCTTTTGGAGTGAATCACTATTTTTAATTTAGTTTTTGAAGTAATAAATTATGAACACAAATTATAATTTTTAATTAAAAACAGTTATTTTAGATAATATTTTATTATATTATTAAATTAAGTGACTTAAAAATAATTCGTTTTTTTTCTCCAAAGTATAATGTAGGTTTTTTATTTGAAAATTTCTAGAAATGGAGTATTATTGAACCATTCCGTTACGTTGCGTGACATTTAATATGGTATATTTGTATGTAATAATATCTAAGAACCAATAACCCTAATGATTGTGTTTTTAAAAGTCTGTATTAATAAATTACACGAAAAGTCAATAATAACAATTTTATGAAAGCATTACATTTTAAATGTATATTTGTTGAATAAGTTTCGGTAATCCCGTCATTAAATCTTCTAAGTCAGATTTTAAGACCTAAGAGCTATTGGAGAGCTTACTAATAACTTGACATAAAATATGGACAATTGAATGTATTTTGATTTTAATAGGCGCCACGAAGAAAGGGTGGTCGGGAGGAACATTTTACTTGTGAATTTATGATTTTATTATATACTCTGGTCACGGATTGTAAGAAGTAAGAATAGTACATTGACTTTAACTGTTTCATACAGTGTTCATCTAAATATGACCGTTTATGTATGCCAAACATAAAAGCATAAACAGTTAAAATAACTGTACACAATCAACAATTTGTGTCACAAAATATATTCATAAAATCATAAAAAAAATATTACTTATATTTTTGATTTTATTCAACTGACATCACGCCAATTAGCATTCCCTATATAAATACGTTTTAAAATGTATTATGAATATGTTAATATGTTAATTTATTGTTTTGTGATTACAAATTCATATCAAATATAATAACGTATTTCTTAATTGTGACAAATTACCTATTTCACGAAGCGTATACCTATTATAATACCTACATACCATATAAAACAATATATTTTCTTTTAAAGGTAACACGAAATATTTCAGTTCAATGACCTTGAATTGAATGTGCTTTTATGGAGAGGATAGGAAATACGAATATATTCTTTGATGATCCCAAAATTTTCATTTCTTTTAGTGTGCACATACACAACTCGCATTTTTTTAAATAGATACAGGTATTTTTTAAATTTTTAATACCAAATTTGGACAGACCTAATTTTTTAAAGTAATTTTGGAGTACTCCTTTACTATGGCTCTTAAAGTATACTATACTCTTATAGTATTAAAAATAACTGTTGTAACTTTAAAAAAATCAATTTGTATTGCGCATAAGCACACCAAAAGAAATGAAAATTTGAAAATAATCAAAAAAATTTATATTTTTATATTACCTAATTCCTCCAGAAAATCTCATATCAATCCGAGGTTACTGAACTGAAATATTTCGTGTTACATTTAAAAGAAAACAAACTTTACCTATATGGTGAAATACTTTTTAATTTTTATTATGATTTAATACTTCAAAAAAATATATTTATCACCTGTTTTAATGACTGATTCAATTATTTCGGTATTGTTTATGTTGTTAATGATGTGTTGTTTGATTTCATTCATGCGTCAGGTGCCAAACCACGTAGTAATGACCTTGGTCAAGATCTCGTATAAACCTACATTAATTATATTATAATATGTTTGTTGCATATTATCTTAATTTTACTTTCCTGATTTAAGTTTAACATTTAACAATGTACCTAATACAATTTGCTAACTTATTATAATATTACCAAAGTACAATACATAAAATATGTATGTATTTCAATTTCAAAGAACTCGCGTGAAATATGCTTAAGTATTTTAAAATTAAACTTGATCTTGTTTCTTTAGATATTCTGAATAAAGCAATAAATATTTGGTGAACTTTTACTGTGTTATACGACAAAACCACGTATATACTTGTAAAATCATCATAATTCCTTACTCCGTCTGTTTGAATGCTTAAAACGAAATATTGATTTTATTTTTATGATACATTGCAAATTTACCAATAATTTTACTTTAATTTTTACATATTCTACACTCAATGTTATTCGTCATATTGTAATAGTATTATGTATAGTAATTATTGTTGAAGTATAATTGTATGATATTAAACTAAAATTAATGGATTGTAAATCACCATCGGAAGGTTCGCTGTCTGATCGTATTTTGAAAGATTACTATTTTATATTTTCATATATACACGAACTGTATGTCGCTGTCAATATTATATTAGTTAACTCTATAATTAACAATAATATAAATAATAATTTAATTTAGACAAGATGTATAACGTATCCGATTCGAGTATAATAATGTGGATTGATTATGTTAGTCGGGGTGGTTTAGATTTGTGTATTTTTACGTGTTCATTTCGACCCGACGACGATATTATGTGCACAATATTTTGTGTGAATATATAATACAATAATATTATACAGGGTGAAAATCTCCGTTCGTCATTCGGTCGTCGTGTACCCCGAGAAATTCGAACCTCGGACGTGTGCCCGACGGCTAACCCACGTCATTATTCTGCGATTTTAAAATTTGCGCGATTGCGATGTATTCGTGTTGTTGTACGCATAAATATGTTGCGCGGCCAAGTCGTTTTTAGCATTTCGCGTCCACACGCCGGAGCCGCCGACGCGCGACATGCGAATAATAAATCGGCACTTGTTGTTTATTTTTAGAAATTCCTACTCCGCGTGCCACCGATTAATCAATTGATGCGTCACCGACGGCTGCACGGAATAGGTTGACGGTACCTACTTTATTGGGCCGTCGGTAATGTGGTACCCGGACACGCAGAGTTGTGCTGTGTATGTTATAATACTACGTAGAACGTTGGCGGAAATCCTAGTACATTTTTGGGGGGCAAATCAGTGTTGAAATTTCCAAACTACGAAAATGTATAACAGCATAATTTATGTCACGCAAAAAATTTTTGGGGTTGGAGTATAACAATATATTTAAGCTCTTCCTCCTCCGTTTCCGCCCACGCGTTTAATACTGTGTAAATGTGTACCTAATCATAGCGACTACTATGATGACGGTAATTCGAAATAAAAAAAAAACAAAAACAACAATATTTTACGGTAAAATCAACGTTCGCGTGATGTGCGCCCACGCTTGTTGCGAAATCGTAATAACGTGTAGTTAATAGTTATGTAGTAGTGCAATCAACTGCTTATGTACCGTGATTTAATGGCGGTTCGTTTTGTGTCGGATGTAATATGAAATATAGTGACCGTGCAGAGGTGTGCGCGTCGTTTCCCTGGCGCCTCTGCCGCTGTTTGTTGGCCGACGGGTGGGCGATTCGTGGCGTTAAAATTTCTTTTCGCTCAAACACAACACCATCCACTACGACACACACGCCACACAATCGCAGACGCGTTGAAACGCGCGCGCAAGATAGATAATTTCAGTCGATACCTCCGTTAGCAGTGTTAGCACAGTAGTCGTACGTTGCTGCCGCGCAAAAAGATAACCGCCACACACACACACATTACATCCTTACGTATTACAATATTTTTATATTTATCTTGACAATATTGTATTTATAACAATGTGGTTGTCCTACAGACGTCTCTTGTATCTTTCTCTTGGCCGTGGCCGTACCTAAATTCGCTTTGCTTCAATAAAATCGGCACCACAGATTCATCCGTATACGCAGTGGCATATTGATTTTTAAGTTATCCTTTTTGGTGACAAAATATTTTCTTTTTTGAACATGACCTCGGTGGTCAATGATAATAGGGCGTTCCGTCCTCGGACCCGAACGGGTTTTCCATTGGACAGGTACGGCCCCGTTGCAGTGATGCGCACCGCGAAAAAGAAGACATCACCGTCGCTACATGCAATTGTTGTCCGGTCGACAGTACGTTTTGCCCGCAGGATAGCAGGTAAAATCCTAATGCTACAATGGATGGACAACTGGGTTACTAAAGTTCAATTAAATAAGTTGGGTGTGGTATAAATAAATATTCATATTAAATTTTGTATAAAGGACTTAAGGATTTGAATGACTAAAATTTTAGGAAGAACTATACCTAAATCATATAAACATATTAGCCTATAAAGTCCCTCTAAACAAGTCTATTGCGCATACCAACGATCGTAATTCATAAATAGATTGGATTCGTTTGAACCAACTTTTCTTTATAATTACATATATTATGTACCTATATATATATAGATATTGATTAAATTACTGTGGGTTTTTGGTCTGTTTAAAGTATAATCGCTACGTGCAAATAATTAACTTACTTAATTTGCGATATTGTACTCTAAATACCGTAAAAAATAGTTAATATTTTACAAATTTAAAATTAGTCTAAACGGGTTCACCAAATTTTGGTTCAAACCGGTTGTAGTTGTATTTTAGTAATCCAAACGTGTTTTTGCTCTCGTATGCTGCGAAATCGTCACGCACGTGGTTACAGTTTCCAGTGCTATATGTATTTTTTACAGTTTTTTTAAGGAAATTTTTTATTTTTACTACTATTGCTTGGTGTCGTGGTTACACTTGTGGAGATTTTTATTTTATCAAATTTTATGAATGTGTTTGGAACTTAAGATTATGTTACTACCTATTATTGTATTTTATTACAGACAAGAAATTTAACTACAACTAATAACAATTTCTTGATTAAATAATGAATACACCTACTTCAATATTGTCTTTTTTTTAAATCAACTCAAACAAGCTAGAATTAGTATCGGTTCTTTTGGGCTTAAACTTCTTAGGAAAATTAAAAATGTCTTACATGTTGATTTCTCTAATTTCCATCCATGAACTCTCTTAGCTCTTGTCCTATAATGAAAAAATGATGATTTATTTATGAGTAAAATAGTTTTATAATAGTTTATAATTATGTATTCAATTACAGTTATTACTTATTAATCATTAGATATTATAACGTATCCTTTAACCTGTATAATGAATTGTTATAGACGTACTACTATTTTAACTTTTCCTATAACATTATTTGATATTTCTATTTCACGAACAATATTTATAATAATAATAATTATTATTATTCCCTATTTATTAGAAATAAGTTGATAACTAATAATACTTATAATAAGTAATGACTAATGATACCATAAAATATTTTTGGAGGACTAAAGAATTTAGTTAAAATGTTCAAGTACGTTTTACGAAGCCTATATCTATTCTTAGTTTTATTATTTTAAGGATTTATTATCGTTTTATCTATGCCAAGGTCACTGTGCTACCCCTTAAAAGTTTAAAAAAATATTTGTTAAGTTTTCTAATCGGAATCTAACAATTAAAAATTAAGATAATAATTATTTGATGAGTTATTAACTAATATTAATTGATATTAAACTGTTACTGTTGTTTTTATATATTTTGTCATTGAACTTAAACATTATAATTAATAATTCATAACTTGAAGTTTATAAGTATGAATAATTTAATAAAAGAGAACTTCAATACTTATTATGACATTTACAGAACACGGATAATCCACTTTCCAGCAGACCTTCAAATAAAATAAATATACCTTAGAACATTTTCTTTACCTACTTAATTTTTAAATTTTGTATTCTATACATTTTGTACTAGTCAATAATATAACATAGATACAATATACATTGTATAATAAAGTTTAAAATTCATAACTAAAAAATAAATTGTTTCTTTTCTCAATGCAAATCTAAATCTGAGTGGAATAGACAAATTGATTTTTTAATTTTTAATAAACGAAGTATTAAATAAAGTTATAGAAGAAGGATCTGATAAAAGTTGTTTTTCTAGATATTTGTGTATATTATTGTCACTACTCATTTTAATGAAAATATAAAAATCCCCCGATCTACTTCTTAATGTCTTTTAAATTTTAAATAACATTAAAATTACATTTACATCATTTATTTAAGCACATTTTTAATACAGTTATTTAATTCAAATTGCATTAAATGATGTAATACAGGTATATATTTATTTTTATAAAAAATTTAAATTTTATGGTTATTTAAACTTTAAAATATTTATTAATATGAAAGAATTTGGCAATGTTAAAGTTTTAAAATATGAAATTAAAATGAAAAAAAAAAAAACAAACTTCTGTTTAAATTGTATAATGTGTGATAAATTATATTAAGATATGATGTATTATAGAATATAATTATTAACTCAATTACATTCTAGTAACAAAAATAAAAAAATTCCACTTTTATAGAATATATAATGATTAATGAGTAATGACTATGTTTTTCCATATAATCAATTATTGTCTACATTTACATATTTATGCCCTTAACGGCCTTAACTATTTATTCCCGGAAGCAATTTTTTGGGAATTTATTAATAAACTATTAAATAATGAATTAACTTAAATATTAAGAATGATTTCTTAAAATTTATAATATTTACTTTAAAATGTGTCTACAATTCATAATCAATTGTGATTTCAGGGATATCGAAAAAATAATGTTTTGAACATTTTATAGTAATATTAAAGTTATTAACAGTTGTGATAATTAAAGATATTTTGCAAAAAATAATGTATATTTGGCAACTCACACGACCATAGATTACCTAACTATTTCTGGATCATTTAAGATACGTGACGTGAAATGGAATGTGTCTATCTAATTTTAGAATATTTAGGCTTTGTGTTTTGTGTATCAAGTAAAAAGAATTATTAGGTATAATCGGAGACAAAAAAATATATTTTTTTTAATATTATATTAGGATTAGTTTTTTCTCTTATTTAATAAAAATATATAATGTCAATATCAATTTTGTAAAATAGGTAAAATGGTTGGTATTTTATTATCTATCAAAATGAATAGTATAACATCTGTTAAACGATTAATTAATTGTTAATGGTTTATGATGGAAGTAGTAAGTACATCTGTATTATAAACATACGAGAGAAAGAGAGACTAGACTATGTTGTGATTTGTGTAAACAGGAACAGCGTTGAAATTAGATAAATCTGTTCTAACGTAGTATTCTAGTATGATCTTTCTATGTACAAGGGGTGGGGTATGCTGTTAAAAACTCAGTCAGTTACCCATCCATAGAATTAAGCATCGTTTGGCGTGGTTTAACTTAATGTCACGTGTCATTAAAAAATCTTTTGCGACATGTCGTGTACATATATTTAGACTAATACTGATAACAAATTCTTCGTCAAACTGTATTTGAAAAAAGTATATTTAACTACATAATATAATGCAATCATGTTTTAAATGTTAATATACCTAACTACAAATGTAGAAATTCAGATGACCATTTCTTTTTATTATTTACGCATATAATATATATTTCTGACGTTTTATATTTCTATAGCAGTTTTACCTTTTCAAATTCTTAGAACTTATTTTTGGAGTTTCTAAATTGTTAAAAATGCGTCTAAAGGATGAACGAAAAATTATTGAATACTTATAACATTTTCTTTAAATCCTTATTTTAAACAAATTTAATTTTAATAAATTTTTGTATTTAAAAAAAATATATTTACGGATTCCATAATATTCACGTATTTTCATGAACTCAGACGGTTATCTAATTAAACATTAAAATATAAACATAGAAATTATCACTGTAATTGTTATATAATTCCTATCTAATGTCAAATATTTGAAGTTTATTAGTTTTTAATAGTAGGCAAATTTTGTTTTCATAAACAAATCTTTGAAGCTTCAGATTCTGAACGGAATCTATTGGTTATACAATGATGTGTTTTTTTTTTTTTTTTGTGTGTGTGTGTGTGTGTGACCCTTTTTGGCAGTAAAAATACTTCGATTTCCGTTATTAGCAAGTTTTCTGAAAGGAAAATGAATATTAATGATACTTGGGCGAGTCAAAAATTAAACTTTTTCAATTTTTCGAAAGCACCGGAATAAAACCATAAAAAATTACGAAAAAACGGGAAATTTTTACGCAAAACCATGTTTTGATAAAATACAATTTTTTAAAATGCTCTAACTCAAAAATGAAAAACCGCAAATTCTTGAAATTTTCACCAAATCATTATATTGGCGTTTTCTATAGATGGTTAAGTTTTCAGAGTATTTTGAAATATTTTGACTTATAAACGATTTAAATTTTCGATTTTTCTAAGTTTTTTTTTTTTTTGAAATACCGATAAAAAAAATTTGGCTCTTCAAAAATTCTTAAAAATTGAATACAAGGTTCAATATATAATTATACTTATCACAACTAAAATAAATTGAAAATTGTTTTACACAAATTTTTTTATATGCCCCATAAGTCCAAATTTGTATGAAATATGTCAAAATCGTGATTATTTACATGTTATTTTGTAGTTAAAAATTCATAAAATTTATTTTATTTATACTTAAGGTTCAAAATTATATGACTGTTTGAAATTGAAATATTTAAGTAAATGCATAAAATATCGATTTATTCTCAAATGATTTTAAATATTTGTTAAATATTTAAAAAGTATAAGTCGCAGTAACTCGAAATTTTTACCAGTTATTAAAACTGAAAGTTTTTGTTTATAATTGTTGATAAAAAAAATTTGGCCGTAAAAAATACTTTAAAATTGAATTGAAGATTCCACAGAAGTTGTTTTTACTATAATTTCAAAATTATTCATATCCATAGGCCTTATTTTTTTTTTTTTTTTATAAACGTTTGAAAATCAAATATTGATATAATATTTCAAGTTAAATATAACATAATATATTATACAATATACCTATTCATTTAGACCAGTGGTTCCCAAGCTCTTCTATTCTACACCTCCTTTATATATTTTCAAAAATCTCGCTCCCCCCTTTTTTAAATTGAAAAAATATTGATCATATTTTTTTGTGTTCTTTAAAAATAAACTTTAATGCGGCCAAACACTTATAGTCATTATTGGTTATCCATTATTGATACCCGAGAACGAATAAAGAGAACCAGTCTACTAATTTTATTTCTCTACGTTTTAAAATAAAAAAAATGTAATCAATAAAAATTGTACTTCGTAATAACTGCTTGCGCCTCCCCAGCAATGTGTACACGCCCCCCAGTTTGCAAAACCAGTGATCTAGACCAACATCTCTGTTCAGACTCGTTATCCATGTACAAAGAGGATAATTGCATCATTACTTCAGTGAATTTAGAAATTGTTTCATTTTAGTAATCATTTAAACTTAAATTCAATAGTTTTTGATTTTGCGAGTTCAATTATCTGTATATTCCCCTTACAGATGAAATCGATCTTAATTAAATGTCAGTTGTAACTATTAAAATGTGAAGATTCCTAAAAATACAAAAAAAAACCTTAGAATTATTGCTTTGCATCAATAAGGTTGAAGCCTTGAAGATTCCATCATTAATTTGTTATTGGTTATAAATTTATAATAATGACTATTTTTTTTAAAAAAAATATATAGTTTTAAACTTGAATGAAATAAATAAATTTTTTTTAAATATTAAATTTTTTTTTATCATATGCTGAATAAAATATAAAGTAAAAAAAAAAAATGATTTTTGTTTAGTGTTTTCAATAATCTTTGATATTTAATTTTAAATTAATTAAAAATAATTGAATAATTAAATATTTTTTTTGTTTTAGACTTGAACAAAGATAACAAGACTGAAATGGTGCAAGGCCATAATGAGCCGGTAGAATTAAGTTTTGAGCAGCAGCAACCGCAGCACACAGCTGAACAGCCTAGTAACTCAAAACCTGAACGACCCAACTCTCTAACTGGTCCAGGTGGCACGCTCACCAGACGCTTGTTTTGTTACCATGCACCTAATCAGTCATTATTGGGGGGATCAGGTCAGTCACCCACCAGACCTCCGAATTCATTATTGCCATCAGGTAAGTAAAGCAATATTACTTTAGAGTTTATGAATGTATTTTGTAATGTATTTTTTTCTTTTGTTTGCAGGTTGTGAATCCCCTAAATTAAATTGTGATAGGGCATCGTCAATGATTATCCCTGGACAAAACATTTCTCAGATGGCCAGTGGGGTTAGGACAGGCTATTATCATTCCAGTCCTAGGATAATGTACAATAATCATCCTGGACATTCATCATTAATGCTTTCTGATTTACCAGAACCCCCTATACCGGTGTCTGAAGTTGGGCCTATACCTCCACCGCCCATGTTCAGTTCACCAGCTCAACAATCATACTTATATCAACGTAATAAAATATTAAATTATAACTAACCTCTGGTTACTAAATAATTTTGTCTACAGATAATGATCGTCAGAATCATCGTTCCAATGATAACAATGATGAGGAAATGGAAATGGCAACTAACGAAGATGATTATGATGATGATGACTATGAAGAAGAGGAGGAAGATGATGATGATGACGAAGAAGAAGTAGATGATGATGATGATGATTCCAATGGATTTAGAATAAGAAGTCGTCACAATTTTCCTAGTCATATAGAGCAGATTCCTGCTAAGGAACCTGTGTTTAATGCACAACCTCTGAAGTCCGCCTTAAAAAAACCATCAACACCTAATCAAAGTCAACAGGAATCATCACAATTGCTCAAGTATGTTGTTGAATAATAAATACAAATTAGTATTGGATTTAAAGAAGTAAATAAAAATAATTTGCAATAATCGAGGTTACATAAAAGAAAAGTGAATAGTTTGCTTTATTGCCAATTATTTGGCAATCATTTGGCTCTTCAATTCTTATTTGTTTATTTTTTTCTTAATTTGTTTACTGCTGCATAGCAGAAGGGCTCCACTAAAGCCCAGGATACGTTTTTGGTAAATTGATTTTAGTTTTTTAATTTTTCCAGTATTAATTTTTTTATTGTATGCTATTACAGTGGTGCTAATCGTCCAGTAGTATTTGGAATTTCATTACCGTGTTCATTACAAGAAAATAAAGAAAATGCTAGACCTAACGAATCTAGTGATGATGATAGTTCAGGTGATGGACCTATACTATACAGAGATGATAATTTAGACAGTAAGTTTATTAAATTATCAAATAATCCTTAATGTATCTGAATAAAACATAATTATTGTAATTAATTATAAGACCGATTGGCTGAAAAAATTGCAAGAAAGGACAGTCTTGCTATTAAACTGGCTTTACGTCCTGATCGACAAGAACTCATAAATCGTAATATTCTTCAAGTTCAAAGTGAAAAAGAACGACAAGAAACAAAAGAAGTTATTGGTGCTCGTCTCATTAGGTAAGTGTTTTATTATCTTAACAAGTTTTATTCTAATTGAAATGTAAACATTAAATATGAACATATTTTAATATCTTCAAATAATTTCAAATGATGTAATTGAAAAATAAAATTTTAGACGTCTGAGCATGAGACCAACTCAGGAAGAACTTGAAGAAAGAAACATCTTAAAAAGTAAATATTTTATTTTATATTTTTTTAAGCAAGTTGTTTTAGTGAATTAAAAATATTAAATTATGGTTCAATTAAATTTTAGAACAAACAGCTGCAGAAGAAAAAAAGTTAAAAGAAGAAAAGAAACGCATGTTGTTAAGAAAATTAAGTTTTAGACCAACAGTTGACGAATTGAAAGAAAAGAAAGTTAGTAATGAATAATTTTATCTTAAATTTTATTTAATCTCAAAAACAAAATTTGTTTTTTGAATATTTAGATTATTCGATTCAATGATTACATAGAAGTAACACAAGCACACGATTATGATCGACGAGCTGACAAACCATGGACACGATTAACAACCAAAGACAAAGCTGCTATACGAAAAGAACTTAATGAATTCAAAAGCTCAGAAATGGAAGTGCATCAAGAAAGTAAACATCTCACCAGGTAAATAAATGTTTTTTAACACTCATTGAGATAGATTGGTTCTTCCAAAGTTTTAACTTTAAACAAGTCTTATAACTGAATCTTTCTAGGTTTGGTGTTTCAAAACTCATTAAATATTGTGATTCTTAGTATTATAAAATTTTTTTTTGATATTTAAACTAATATTTTAATTAAATACCCATACATATGTAATTTCCTATTAAAAAACTAATATACTTTTCAAAACTTTAGTTAAAATAGTATGTGAGCAAAGTTTTTTTCAACATTTCAAAAGAGAAAAATTAATTTATGCTTTATATATACAGATTACAAATATACTATCATAAATGTTAACCTAACCTTTCCTTAAAACATCTTGTTCCCTATTTATTTTTAAAGACAACTCAATTTTGACAAAAACATTGTGTTACTGGTAGCTTTTGTATAATTCTTTTTCAATTACTAACCTAACTAATTATTACACTAACTGCATAGACTTTTATCTAATATGAGTCATACAATTATTTTAAATTTGATTTAATAGCAATATTATGATGTTATAAACTTATAAATATATTTTATCATCTTTTAGTTAGTATAATAAATTAAAAATGAATTCAATATTTTCTTTTAGAAAAATCTATATACTATTCTAAAATTAACATAAGAACTATTATTTCAAATATTATATTATATTTAATAACTCTTACCAAAGAAATGATCAAATTGTATTTAATATAAAATAACTATATTGTCTATATTGCATTTACTAGATAATAACTACATTTTATCATATTAATATTATTGTGAAATACACCAATAAATTTTAATAAATTAAATTGTTTCTTTTTACAGGTTCCACCGACCATGATTGTTTTATATGTCGTGTATAAAATTAAAAAAGCAAAAAAGAAGAATATTAAAAGAAATTGGCAGCTAATTAATCTTGTTTAGATAAAAAGTAGGTTTTAAATACACATATATTAGTAAATTAAATATTTAAAAATTGTTAAAAATATTTAATAACCTAAAAACGTATTTAACAGTCTTTTATCAAGTGATATAGAAAAACATTTATATTCATTATAAGTATTAGTATATCCTTATTTTGACGAAAAGCTTTTGTCCGTCCACATAGTGATTGTGTGCAATATTTTTTACCCAATAAATCTAATATATATTATACATAATATATTGAAAAAACAATAATTAAAGTACTAATAATCACTACTTCTGCTTCATTTACATTCCCCCCCAATGTTCATTCTCCCTCCTCATACTAAATAATATTTTGTCCCTTTTTTTTTTTTGTTATTGTTCACATGTTCAATATTAAAATAATTTATTGTACAATTACCATGTTGAAAATGAAAGCTCATTGTTTTGTTTGTTTTTATCCTTTTTTTTTTTTTTTTTGTAATTATGACTAAGGAAGATATTTAATATTTTATTAATTATATTTATTAAATATTTTATTTATTTTCCCGATTAGATTTATTTATTATTATTATGTTATTATTACTACATGTATATAGTAGTAGATTGTTTCTACACAATAATGATAAAAATTTTCTTCCTATACCAATTATTTTTTGTAGTATAAAATTGTACTTGTAATACATAATGTTTTTTTAACAATTAAAAAAAAATGTAATTTGTATATCTGAACACATTCATAACTTATTTTGAGTATGTATGCGAGTATGTGTCATTGACAAATTTTTTAACCATTTAAAAATTGTATTGAAAATTGAACTTTCTTAGTCCCTGTTTTCTAATATGTATTTTTTACTCTAAGTTTATACTTAACCATGAAATTTGTATCATAACTGTACACTGTACATCATAAGACTGATGGTTAACTGTAGCGTATTTTTAGTTGTTTTTGAGACAATCATGAAATTACCCATAGAAAATTGATCAATTACAATTTTAAATATTAATTTTGATCCATGTTTATTATTAGATTCACCGATAAAATTTGAATGATTTTTCCAGATTATAATTTGTTTAAGTTAAGTGGCTTCTTTTATTGGGCTTGTTGGTTAATTATGTAAAAATACTTGTAATCAATTGGCAAAACCACACTACTTTAAATTGCATTTTACTGTTCTAGTCTACATACTTATTCAAATCCATACATTAGACAACCATTTACCCTTGTCTCTCCCTGTGAAAGGCAATCCGCGGGAGAAAATATCAAAATAGACCAAGACAGAAATAAAATATTTTAAGTATTTTTATTGGAACAAATAAAGACACTATTATCAGCAAATGTCCATTCAACTTATGTATAAGATAGTTAAAATAAAATAATATTGGATACAAACAGTATTACAATTATTACAATCTCACAGCATTTAACAATTAAAATAAAAAAATTAGATTTCAAAACAAAACTCAACATAATTCATTAACCTATATTAAACTAAACTGGATATCTGTAGTATTTGTATTAATAATAATCAATTTTTTTTTTATTATTATTTCATTATCAGAAATGGATCTCCAGCCTTAATTGAGCAATTGATTTTACAATATAAGCAATTAAAAAATATTTAAAACAAAAACAGAAACATGTAATGGTACAAATAGTATATCATTGATATCTTTATAGACACCATAAACAATTTTACTTCTAATTAAGTAAACACAATTAAAACAAAATAATATTAACGAAATGTCACCAACCGAATTCGTAAGATGTGTTTGGAGAACATTTACGTTTAGCGGCAATAAATGGATCAGATACTCCAAGCACCGAATTATTAATGCTACTAAAATATATAAGCCTATATGATCCGGGATTTAGCACAGATGTTTCTGAAAATTTCAAACACACACTTTTGGAACCATCTGAAAAGACTTCAGGAAGGAATTTCACTCTACACGCAGATGTCATATTATCAAATCTTCTGTACTCATCATTTGATTCTTCAAGTTCAACTGTCTCTGAAGGTAAGTAAACATATGATAAATAGTCTTCAAGGCTAGTAAAATTTTCCTAAGGAAATATACAAAATATGCTTTTAAAAAAATTTTCAGCAATAAATAAAAATATTTTAAACACACATTAAATACTCCGATCCAATCGTTCACCCCAGGATTATAATCTTTTATTCTCAAATTAACTTCATTTTCAGTTTCTAACTGCCATGCTTGTACTGGATAAAAGATTACAGGTTGTTCAACAAAGTCAGAATTTTTATTACTATTTATCTAGAAAAAATTAAAAATAAAATTTAGGTAAGTATAATTTTTTTATTTAATTACCTGAATACTAGATTCACCATAAACTGGTCTATGGTCACTCAATTTGATTGAATTAATATCATTATATGATAATACTTCTAACTCACACCTTTTATTGGATGAATCAATAGTTTTGTACAAAATACGATCTGTCCATGCAGGGCGTCTCCTAAGAACAATAATAAAGATACATTTCATTAATAAATATTTTATTTGTAAAAAATATTTTACAAAAATAAAAATAAAAAAATTCATTAATCTATAATATTATAAATTATAAAAACATTTTAATTCAGTATAATATCCAACATGATTTAAATAAATTAATAATTAAATTTTATTTGACTTGATTTGTAACAATACATTATGTATTATGGAATGTATATATCATTAAAATTCAATGAAAGCTTAAAAAATATAAAGGCTGGTTTTTTAACCCATAATTAACTAGGAAATCTTTTTTATTTCATTATTAATGAATTAATGACTATTGATGGCAACATAGAATTATTGAAAACATACTTGAGATCGTAACGAGAAGAACCAAAAATATATCGATAGGTAGGTGGAAACATAGGCATTATTTCGAAAAAGCCTTCAAAAGCTTTTGATTTTTTCATGACTGAACTTAACTCATCTTGTGCCCAAATATCAGTTAATGTACTTGCAGTTTTATATGTTGATTTTCCATTAATAATAGAGTGAGCAATTTCTTCAGCTGATTTTAATTTACTATTGTCTAATCGGAAATTAAGATCACCAAACCAAAATACATAGCTAGAAAAAAATAAAATAAACATAGTAAATATATATAATATAAAATATATGACATAGGTCTTATAATTTAATAAACTTATTATTTAATATTTAAACAATAGAAATTGATAAACTAAATTATAAAATATAGATATTTAATAAAGTTAAATATATTTAAATAATTTGAGGAATTTGAAATGTAGTAAAAATATATTAAAATCTAAGAATCAACAATCTAACTAAATTAGTTGCTAAAAATCAATCAATTACCCTCAGTTTAGTGGCACAATGATTAATTTAATGTATTTGTTATGTAACAGTAAATATTAAAGGTATATTTATAGTAGGTATAGACATTTCTATAAACAATTAATAATTATTAATTATTGGTGGAATTAGGTCAACAAAATTATTAAATTACTTACTCATGATTTAAAATATTCTTCCTTGATGAACCAAAATATTGGCTTTCAATAATTGTGTGATAGTCGTTAATTCGACGTTTTAAATATTCATCATGTGCTGCAAAATGACTGTTAACACAACATATTGTGATATCAGCAATTCTAAAACTGAAACTGACAGCACCTTTATTTCCCTAAAAGTTGTTTGTAATTTAATAATATTAAAAACTATTAAATAATAACAAAATAAAAATGTTACCCAAAGACCTAATAATCCAGTTCGAGTTTCTGAAATTTCCATTTCTTTTAAAAGAGGAATGTGTTCTCTTTTACAAAATACATTTAACAGTAGTCCAACCATTTTTACAGTTCGTATTTTCACATAATCAAAATTACTCAAAGCATCCCTAATTAATACAAATAAAAATTGTTTGAAATATAATTGAAACATGTTACATTAAAATGTACCTAAGAGCTGCAGTCCAAGGATCATCAAATACTGAATCCAATAATAAGTTTTGAGGTTGTGCCTTGATTTCTTGAAAACTAAAATATGATATATAACAACAAAGGTAAAAAATAGGACCATATAAAAATTATGAAACAATGCAACTATTTTTAAAATGTTTATAATAAATTATAATTAAAAATAAAACATAGAAATTATGCAAAACACGTATGTTTACAGTTTCTTTTTTCCGTACTTATTAAGAAACATAGCGTCTATAATTTGAAAATATTCAACATAAAAAAAACTGAAATAGGTACAATAACATTTTATTCATAGCATTTAAACAAACTCATATCTATAACAATTATATTAATAACACAAATAATTTCTAAAAATGTTTGTTGTAACCACAGTCTGGTAAAATAATATAATAAATAAAAACTCTGCTATCAAGGAATTTGTTCAAATATATAATGTTTTAACCTGAGTATTAGTTTAGCTATGAAACAAAAACATTCTATGTATTACATATACATAAGTAAAATCTATAATATGTTCTGTAACAATGATTTAAATGACATCTATATTGTTGAATATCCAGAAAATAAAATACAAAACATTCAATATAGTTACAACTATTCCAAATGTATTAATTTTACAATAAAGTATAGCTAATACATCCACTATTTTAATTGATAATACCATTTTAAGTTTATTTGGCTCATATATTTAATTTAATACATGCTAGCTTTACCCTAATCAAGAAACTGTAAACGGTTATCCAGTGAAATTAAAATAAGATTTAACCAGTCATATAAACCTATCTATTGAGTTTCTCTTAAGTAGATACTTGACTTTTATTAAATCCTAGAGGTCATATTTTTAATTTTAATTTATAGGTTATTGTTTAAAGATTTGTAAGGCCACGGTGAATACAAAAACATCGGACAATACATAAAACTCTACACAATAGAAATTATTAGGTATAATAGATCATCATTATGATTAATTATTCTCTCTAGGTTTTTTGCATTAAAGTAATACACGTTTAAGAAATTTGTGTAGCAGGTCATACTGTAATTATTAAATGGGTTAAAGCATAATATTGTAAAACACACCATAGTAATTGGAGTAATAATTATAATGATAAACTAACCAACGATTAAACATAATTATTATGCCTATATTTTTCAATACCAGTATATCAGGGGAAAATCATGCACATGATGTAACTATTGTGTGACGAAACATGATTCACGGTATTAATAGTATTACATACCCAAAAAGACAAAAATCTGGTAACTGTTGTTTAGTACGACCATCCCATTGTAGAAAATCTCCTAGGGATTGATCGGGAGATTTTGTAGCGACATTATAGGTAACAATGTAGAACCTAGAAACACCAAAGAAATAGTAAAATAGAAACATACGACAACGAAGAGTTAAGAGACAACATAGATGTTGTATGTACAGAGGTACTCACGTCAAATCGTCCATTTTGCAGCGTCCATATATGATACACAATGAATTCCCACCTAACAGTCAACCTTCAATCGATTTTCAGCATGAAAATAGTTTGTCAGGCCTAAAAAAAAAATACAGTAACATCAAATAATTAATAACAGACAGTGAGTACATTGGGCTAGGAAAGCAACAATAACAAACACAAAAACCACAACAAAAGGACAACTCACGCATAATTCACAGCCTTGTCGCCTAGGCGAGTGGATGACACCTATACAACATTTATACAACACTGACAACAAGTCGGAATAGTGCTCGCGTACTGTATTACACTATTGCTATAATGTTATGTCACGTACTTGTCGACAGCACATACTCGCGAAGCGACGCTGTCGATAATAGGATAGGTACGATACCTCTCCGTCAATTCAATGTTTATTACCGAGTGTTGATAGACCAAAAAGTACGTCCGTCACAGTTTCGTGCAAGCGGTCATACAGCTACGGCATACCATCAGCGGCTGTATACGGCTACAACTGTCGTAGTGGTGGCAGTGGTCAATGGTCACCGTCGTGGCGTCGTAGTATAAAACAGCAATAACAGCGCGGCGATCAACGTTAACCGTTCCGGGTTACATTTTTTTTTTTTTTGTACTCGTCCGTGTCACCGTAGTGGGGCGGCTAGCTTAGCTCTAGAGTACTGCCGCCGTCCGTTGACCGTGGACCTGCTCAGTGCTCGGTGTACTTGCACGAGTTACTATACTCACTCGACGAGTTATTGCAGACTTTCTATTTTATTTCCCTTTGCTTTCTTCCGTTACCACTACCGCGTGAACTTCCGAGTCCGGCCCCCGTACACGAACAGTATTTACAGGCAGTAACAGTATAGCCGTTTCAGACTTGGCCAAACTCGTATTTCTATAATCGCCGACGGTTTTGGAATACGTTCCCGGCAGCGGAAGCCATTCCGTACAGGTGTACCGGTTGTGTAAACAGCCAAAGCTCTTGACGCGCCATCGTCCAGTGGATACGCTGTTGTAATATTTTAATACGTAATAATAATTACAATGCGCACGACACACGGTTAACTACTAAGCCATGGCCCATGATTGGAAATTTGCTATAATGCGATTTGTGTAGTGACCACGGTGAAAAACGGCTGACAGTGGCGACTGGCGAGACGTCGGTGTTATCACTTTTATCTGTGTTGATACCGTTTCGACGACCTTGACCATGACCTGTTAAACGTTAATACCCGTGACCCGTCCAGGGTCCAGCCACCAGCACGGTTATCGTCTTTCGTGTACTGCATGTGTGTAATAACACGATTTTTAACACAATTTATAAGTCGTGCGTACTGCATATTGACAAACGTAATTTGATGTTTTATCATGAGGACGCATACGTTGTCTTCGTCTAACATAGCAAATCTACGTTCGGCAGAACCGATTTAGTGTTGTTAGCTGAGTTGGCTTTAATATTGAACTAGTAAATTTACCTAGATAAAATTATTAAAGAGGCTGTATTTCAAAAAAATTACAATACACGAACATTTATTATGAGACACATTACATTTTTTTAGAATAAAAAAAAAAAAATTAGTTTTAACTTATACATTAGGTACTTATTAGTTATTACTTTATTTTAAAAACGACGAATCATTTGTAAGAAATATTAAAATTTCGAACGTTTATCATATAATATAGAACGTGTTGGCGAATATATGCAGTTGGGACCGGGTAATGTAATGAGCAGCCTAACACATTAAAAATAATTTCAGACAATTTAGGTTTTCTATAGATTCCATAAAGCTTTACATTTACCCATAACAGCCAATAGCCATAACTGAACCTGTAGAACAATTATCAATAATAACACAACATAATCTACACATACACCATTATCTCGTAATCGGTGTTCATTTTCAACGATGTTTTTTTCATTTTTTGGTTAGGTTAATGGTTTTTTTGTTGTCATTAAATCAATAGTTCTGTTAGAGAGCTGTATAGTATAGAGCCTTAGTTCTGTATGCAGTAAAATTTGATTAAATCAAATTTATTTTTATTTATTTTATTTGAAATACTGAGTGTTGCTTAATAGTTACATTTACAACATGACAAAAAAAATTGTGAATATTGCAAAATTTGATAAAATCAAATTGTTCTGCAAAGTGCCAGTCGCACTCCTTTAAAACTTATTTCAGTCAACTATGTATAGGTTTTTTTTTTTTCAAATACCATTATTACGGAAATTTCTTTTTGCTGTCATGATCTTAACACATTATAAATTCATAATTCAAGATATTTTTTGGACATTGAACCATTATTATGTTCTAGTGAATGTTTTAGCATTTCATACTTCTTACCTATATAGTCATTTATATTTTGTAATTAAAATAGACTTATTATATAGTTAGAAAGATACTTTTTCATTAGTTCAGATTAGATACATTGATTTTATAATGCAGGTTCATTCCTAATTCAACCAATATTTTTGTCAATTATTGCTGAAAAATATCTGTGCATCATTGCTTGTAACTTTATAAGTAATGGATATTTGTACTATTTCCAAGTCATTATCTTATAGGGTAATTTAATTAGAAATATTGTTATCAATCAGTCATTAATGATAATTCCTTAATTTATAAAACACATAATAATATGCAACATAAATATTCGTTTTTGCACGATAGCGTGTATACTTAAATTACCTTGAAAGCAGACATAAGTTCATAAACAAAAAAAGAAAAACACAAATAATGGTAAAAAAAAAAAATGTACATATATTTTTTTAAAATCATGTATTCTGATACATATATATATATATATATATAATGTTGTGTTATTTGTTTAATTTAAACAAACAAAAATCACATGTGTTTAATTTAATTTTAGTATCTTTGTATTTTTTCCTTACATAGGCTAATAATGTTTCAACAAATATTTTTATCTAGTTAGTTAAACATATTTTTCTTACAAATTTTGGTTCTACTAACCTATTTTCTGGTTTTTTGATATTTTTAAAGATGAAACCAATCACCTTAATGAAAAAAAAACCTAATGTAGAAATTATCAAATGAAGAACAAACCATAAATTATTTATTTATACAAAAACAGCCGTCAAAAAGAATTAATTAAAAAAAATTTGTCTAAACAGAACTAAAACTAAAGATAAGAACAGTCTGGGAGAGTTAATTTTAAATTAATAATTATCATATTATGTTCTTTCAAAAAATTAAAAATTAAATTACTTAGGAATATGATGACTTAAGTCCCGAAGTTTTAAATGTGCATGCGGCCAAAAACTTCCGCTCAACTGGATATCATTTAACAAAACATACCAAATATCACCAATTGATTTCATCACAAATTTATGCACAGCAACAATTAAAATCTCAGGTTTTTAAAGAGAAGAAATGTAAAGTATATACAGAGTAAATTTTCCACGGGAAAATTATTTTTTTTTTTGTTTTTTGTTTTTTTATATATGTAAGGTTAATTTACAGCAACATTGAAATATGGACTGTGGTGATTTTCAAGCGACTGAAAAAAAAATATACATATAAAATAAATATTCATGTTCAAGATTAGAATGACATAAATGATAGCATTAAATTAATTATTAAATGATAGTATCGACGCCTACAGCGAAAAATGCCGTAATTAAAATTTTTTCATTTTGTATGAATTAACTACCAAAACTATAGATTTACCAAAATCCTTGTAAAAAGGTATTATTTGTAATTTTTATATTCTTGTGTAACTACTAAATTTAATGAAGGATTACCAACATAGTAAATCAAAGCAATTTTAATGTAATATAAATTAAATTAATTTAAATTATCTAAAAGATAATACATACATAATGTATAGAATAATCTTCAGTAGGAACGTCGACGACGACATCATTATGATTTAAGGAATGAATTTAATATAATTAAAAAGTGAAATTAATAATCAATACAAACCGGCTACTCGTTGAGGAGATACTGCATTAGGTTGGCGTTGATCTTGTTTGTTGGTTGATCTTGTTCGATAGTTATAGCCACGGTTACCAGGGTTATTACGTATGTAGCCATTATTTTGTTGTTGTTGACGGTAGTTATAATTTACTCCTTGACGATTGTTATTATAGTTGCCATTATTATAAGAGTTAGGGTTAGAACGGTAATTACTATTATTGTTATAATAGCTTCCACGGCCACGATGATATTGACCACGTCTTGCCATTGCAACACCAAATGTCTCTGAATTTAATTTACGCTCTGTGCGCCAATCGGTTCTTTGTGAATGTCTTTATAAAATAGAAATGTTGAACTATATTATAATTTTTTTATTTTAGTAATAAATACTTACCCTTTGCTTCTTTCAACTGCTTCACAACTAATTGTGTCAAAGAATGATTTTGATTTATCATAAAACACTTTTTGATCATCATCACCATCAGCATCATTTTCAACAGCACCTGTATCATTTCCACTATCAATACGATGATTTTTCTTTATGGCAACTAGTTCTCCATCATTGGCATGAAGCGATGAATCACCATTAACTGCTAAAGCACCTCCATTAACTAAAGTTACTTCTCCAGATGCATCATCAAAACCATCATCTAAAAAAAAAAAAATATTACATGTATATAATTTGTCAAGAGTTTAATATAACCATTAAAATTAATATTTATAACTAATTATTCAGTCAATTTAATTGGATTAATACAGCTTCAAAATGTAATAATATAAACTATAATTTTTTCTAATAATATACTTTACGCAAAAAAAAAAAAAAAAGAGTGCGAGTAAAGCAATACAGAAATTGAGAATATTTAAGGAAAATATAGTCTATATTATCATTAAATTTTCAGACCACAGTGTAATATAAATTAAATACAAATTGGATTCAAGAAGTTGAACATAAAAATGAAGAACTATGGAAATAAAGATTAAATTTTGCAAATCAACTCTACCTTATTAAACATTTTACTATTTAAACATATGTATAATACTAACCTATCTTGGTTCTAGATAGTTTCTTAATTATCTCTTGGAATTCACTATTTGCCTTATCAAAGTCATAATCCTCATCAAATTTCAATGAATTTGTTCTGGGTCCTTGGGCTTTGCTCGGAGCTGGGAGACCAGTAGACCTGTTATTATAAAATGAACGACCACCAGTAGCATTTGGAGCTGTATTCTGTCTTCTAACTTGTTGTTGTTGCTGTTGCTGTTGTTGTAGTGGCTGCTGTTGGTTATTTTGTTGATTCCAATTATTACGGCTATTCATATTGCGATTTCCGCCTTGACGATTAACCTGGTTAAAAAAAATTGTATTCATTAAATTACTATTCACAGTACAAGATAACAGTACTAACAAAATGTTGATTATCTTGATGTTGAAAATCATTCCTTTGATACTGTTGATCATTTCTTTGGTAATGTTGCGGTTGATCGTTTCTTTGATAGTTTTGTCTTTAATAAAAAAAAAAAAAAAAAAATGAGAAGTCATGACAAATTAAAACTGAATTTACAATGCTTACCCTTGTTGTCTAACTTGTTTACGGGTATCAGACGAAGATGTAGATCTATTACGTTGACTTCTTCCACCTCTTCCATTTCCAGGACTTTGTTGATTTCCTGTTTGAATGTTTTGATCAAATGTAGGACTGTTTCTTTGACCATTAAAAGCATTAGGCTGAGCTGGTGTAGATGAACGAGATCCACCAGATATTAAATCCAAAACATCTTTAAACAAATTAAATAAATTAGACAATTAATAAATTTTTGACTGTATTCAATCCTATTCAATGAATAATAAAAAATATGGATATATAAGTATTACATTTATTCTACAGCAATAAAAGTCAAGCATGCATTGTAGGCAGTGAAGCCTCATCATATAAGGAATAGATTTGTGTTAAATTTATATTATATAAGATTTTAGTAAATGTATGAAAATCATTATTTATTATAATTTTTCAACAAATATAAATCAATAATTTTAAAAATAATACCATCCTAATGGTTGTATAAATACGCATAAGATAAAAATGTATGTATGATGTTATGGGCTATTATAAGGACCCTATTTAAAGCTTTGCTGGCCCAACATAATTAAAAAAACCCAAATACATATTAATTTATTCATAATTTTAAAATTGATATTGAATTATAATAAAATCCAGGGATGAGGTATGCCGCTTAAGAACCAGGATTTTGTATGCCCCATTATATTGTCAATGTTATTATTCTACATAGGTTATTTTGAATTAATTTCAAAACTATTGAGACATTAAAAAAATGACTACACAAAACACCAACTAGACACTTTTTTAGCAGCACTTGATTAACTTAGATATCAAAATTATTTAAACAACTATGAAGAAAAAAATTGCAACTTAGCAAGTCCAATATGTTCATGTATCAGCTAAAATCTAACATAACTGAGCATTGATACGCAAAGAATTTTAACAATGTTAATGTCAATTAAATAAATTAATACTATTACTACAGTACAAGTAAAAAAATTATTTTCTAAAGAATTTAAAAACTTAGGGGAGAAAGAAAAATATAAAATTAAGTATGTATTAAGTATATATGTGTTGTTCTCAAACTTATATTCTCCTCAGCACACTTTATATTATTTGATTAAAAAGTACTATAAGACACAATAAAAATATAAAAATATATCATAGTTCAATTACGTGTTAAAATAAAACCCAAGCAAAAAAATTTTTCTCAGAATACATAATTGCTTTACCAAAATTTGCGATAAGAAGCAAATAAGGAGTTTGAAACTCATTACAAAAAAGCAATAGAGATGAACTAAAATTTATAATTTCTATCCAAAACAAGCACTAAAAGCATTCAGAAGATTGATTGACATGCATACAGCTATTGTAAGATTATACAATAGTACCCTGCAATATGTACAAGCATGCCAAAGTTGCCCAAGCAATTGGGTTTGTGTATGCGTGTACATACCAGATTGGGTAGTCATCGATTGTTTCTGCTGAATTACTGGTTGTGGTTCTAAAATCAGAGGAGACTCACTTGCTTGCTTATGTGATGGTCCAGCATTTAAGTTCACACCAGACATAGGATTATAAGAGTTTCCAACCTGATTGACTGATCCTATCTCATCCATAGGTTGATAACTAGAATTAAAACCACCCATAGTATTTGGAGGAACTGACAACTAGAGAAAAATAAAAAATAAAATATTAATATAACAGTCAAATACATTGTTAATGAACATGTTACTTGTACAATAGCGGGATCATTTAGAGGTATTTGTGGAGTTATCACTTTAATATCTTTAATATCAGACCCACGGAATAATATGTAATTATATATCTGACTTTGAGCTGCAATTTTAAAATCTGTTGAACGGTCTTCTGTACCAAAAGATTGCACTGTGACAAATAAAAAAAAACTTGAATGCAAATTTACAAAAATTAATATATTATACAATTCAGAAAAGGTAACAAATATATTTAAGGAAAATATTTAATAATTTTAATACAATCGCCATTACCACCAAGTTAATAATTGAGAACTTATAATTTTTTTCTTTTATTTTACATTTATTTATACCAATTTAATTTAAAAACCTTAAGATTTAAAATTGTTAGGGATTTTTATAAAAAATTAATTTCAAAATTATTTGAATTTGTTTATTTATTGGTAAAAAATATTTTGAAACATAATAGAAGCATCCAAAAATGAAAAAAGTATTGATAATTTAAATAAAAAAAGGCAAACTAAAAATTTCATGATTATTATTTCATAAAAACAAATACCTACAATTTTTTGAATTATGATACTCTGTAAGACAAGGACCTGTTCCTTTCCACCTGTATATAAAGGATTGATTTATGATTTATAAAAATTATCAATTAGAAGTATAAATTATTAGACTTCACTATTTTTTAATTTTTCAAATTTTTTTTTTTTTATTAAAATATAAAATAAAATAACATTTACAATCTGTATATATAAAAAAAAATACAATAAGCAAATCTGATAACAAAATATAATAGCGAGTAGGGAAGCTATCCAGTGATAGGACCCATAGACGTGACTGCTTAACTAGCACATTTTCAGTTAAAGAGATCTCGACATCAACGTCGTTTAAGACGACGGGGGGATGGTCCAGGATTGAGAAATAATTTTGAGTGGAATCTTTTATAATAAGTTTTAACTAAATTATCAACTGCTTCTATATTTAAGTCTTTGTGGAGAGTGTGATTGGAAATATACCAAGGAGCAGATGTGATTGAATGGAGAGATTGATTGGAAAGCTTCAATAATTTTTAATTGCGATGATTTAGCACAACCCCATATTTGGGCTCCATACAACCAAATTAGTCTTAGCATTGCTTTATATAAAGTTAATTTATTATGAAGTGGAAGTTTAGATTTTAGTACGGGACGTAATATGTGTAATCTAGAATTTAGTGACTTTCTTTTGTTTTTGAGGTGAGGGCCCCAGGTTAATCTTTTATCTAAAATAATACCAAGGTATTTTACTTAAGATGAGGAGGGAATAGGTATTTCATGGATGGTGGGAATAGGCAGATTTTTTTTATTTAGAGTGAAAGGAACATGAACAAATTTTTCGGCATTAATTTTAACTTTCCAATTAGAGGACCAATTATCTATAAGATCAAGGTGGATTTGAAGAGCGTTGAATACTACGGTTGGGTTCCTGTTAGATAATAGGATCGCTGTCGTCGGCGTAGGTAGCTATGGTGGTGTCATTGGTTTGGAGGATGTCAGAAGAGAAAATATTGTAGAGGTCAGGGGAGAGATCCCTTCCTTGGGGAATACCTGCTAGGATTGGAAAGATAGAAGAAAAAGAATTACCATGATGAACTTTAAAGGTTCTATTTTCAAGTTAAGAGCGAATTAGTAAGTAAAATGGTGTAGGGAGGAATAGTTTCAGTTTATATAGTAAGTCATTGCGCCAAACCCTATCAAAGGCTTGAGCCACATAAAGGAAGACTGCCGAGCAATTGTTTTTATTTTCGAAGGAGGAGGAAATTTTATCAACTAGTCTGTGAACTTGTTGAATAGTAGTGATGTGCTCGAAAACCAAACTGTGCGTTGGGATCAAAAAATTAGGCACCTATTTAAAAGAAAAGTAAAATATTTGAAATTGTAAAAACTTTTTGGATTGAATTGAATTTAACGCGTATTAAAAATGTTTCTAATTTTGATCCGGTTAAAAAGACATGTGTTTGTATTTGTTGATAATTAATTAACTGAATTATTAAGAATTTGCATATTATATTTTAAGTCATATACATAGGCTTCTTCTTGTGATTTTATTTGCTTATAATCTACTTAAATTGGATGTATATTATTTCTTAATTCATGAATATAATACTTATCTAATAAGTAGAAAAAGTTAAGGTATCTACCCCAAATATACATATATGTAAATTTATGTCTCAACCTCTTATACATTTTTAAAATTCATCTCAATTTTTAATTTTATTATTTGACCATAAATTATTTAACATGCAGTTCTCTCCTATATACTAGTAGTTCACGCCTGTCTAATATAATGTTTCAATGTAAAAATAAAACAATTAATTAAGTTCAAATTTTTTTAATATAATACAACATGTATGTCAAACTTCATACATACAAATATGGTCGTATTATTATTACGTATGTGGTGACAAATTTTTTTTAATGGAAATGAACTAATGAGCAATGCGGTATGTTAACACGTTTATAATATTTGGCAAACATTTTTAATTAAGTATAGATAGGAAATTATATTACCCATGAGAAAAGTGTAAGGTCTAAAATAGATCAATTTCGTAATTGAGATAATTCAAGTATATCAATGTTAAAATATCAAGATATCTCTGAGAAATATAAGTAAAACTGATGGTAGAAGAATATTAAAAGATAAAATCGGGAAATCACGCATTTAAGATAACAGTTTCTAAATATAGGACTACCGTCTGTTCAAGAGACTGAATACTTTTTAATTATTTAAAACAAATAAATTATTTCAGCTATTTACTCATTAATTTTGAATACATATACCCTTCAAAAAACTATTGGACTTGTCAACGTCCAATATATTAGAGGTTAGACATAATTTAAAATTTATTGGATAATTGGATAAAGGGAAAATCGAACAATATATTTAGGATTTACCACTTAAGACAAAAATGTATTCCACATAAAATAGTTACAAAATCTTAAAATATATTACCATGAGACAAGGCAATGGTACATTCCTGAGGGTCGACCGTAAACAGTTTACCCTCGTACCTAATATCGGCCTTTGATATTAAGCTGATCTTGCTTCCCAACTCCGGCATACTCATTTTAACGAGTTGTTAAAAGTTGTTCTTATAGCGGCAAATACGCGAAAATAATAATAAGTCAATGAAAACGCCACGACAGTGTAATTATATGCACAATAATTATTAAAAACCGAACAACATGCGCACAGAATATCATACAACTAGGACGAAAAACGTACGATACGGAGAACACACAACAAACGTTACATCTCCCAGAGAAATAAAAAATATTTTTTCCACGGGCGAGATACGTACAATAGAAGCAAGACGACGCAAATGACGTCAGGCCCAACGTCGCCATTTTCCTGGTTGGTATATGCAGTCTAGCCAACATCTTGATCACATGGTATACAGCTAAGAGGGAATTGTGAATATCGATTTATTTGGAAATTATCTCACTATTTTTAAAACTGAAAAGTTTATCATTACTTCAAATATTTCTTATCTATATTGCTTCAAATCTTATAAAATACCGGCTTATAATTATAATTTATTACGTACTTATATGTATAATACATCTATTGAGTATTACCTACTACCTAGTTTATCATAAAATATTAAACAAATTTTCTTCATGAATCGAATGAAATATAAATATTTTGAGGTTGAATCGTTATTCGTATGAGGTATGAAGTAAATCGGCTCAAATTCTCGACGACTGAACAAGTTGTATTAAATTCTAATCTATAAGTTTATCTAACAAAATAAGTTTTGAGCAAGACTAAGTGTTTGACATTAAAAATATATTGCTATTTTATTTGTATAAAGAGAAAATTTTAAATAATTAAAAAAAAAATAAACCCTGTTATAAAACAATAACTAATTTTTTGTTTACATCTTTATAGTAATTTATTATTAGTTGATATTATTGGGTATGCATCAATTATTAATTCGCATACTAATTGATAGTGTACAAACATTTTTCATAGTAGGAAATATAATAAAATATTTTGTTACGTGACCGTAAAAGATTAGTCCATTTGGTGTAAAAATAATCCGTGGTTAAATCACTAAATAAATAAAATCTATTCTGTGGTTAGGTTAACCAAACACTTTAAGTTTTTCATTAGAAAATCAATACTTAATTCCAAATAGGTTGGAATGCAAACGCAAAAAATGCTTAATAGGGATGGGTCTCGGCTTTAATTCTGGTTTGTTGGGTGCAACCATGGAGCTGACAATAGATACTCCAAAAGAGATCCCAACAAATCTATAATAATAATGTGGCTTATTGTAATAAGAAATAACTAATAAGTTAATAATAGTAATAAAATCTTTTCAATACTTATTTGTTATCGAAGTTTATATGGATTATGATTTATGACTAATCCGATTCACATACTCACATTTTATTCATCATCATCAACGTAAAAGAAAAACAATTTTCAGTAGTTTATTTTCCATTATATTTTATAATGATTTAAAAAATACATAAAAAGTAACTAGGGTACAAGTATATTAGTACATGAAGGTCACATGTTTTACAAGGAAAAATGTTCACTGGAAGTGTGCATTAGGTACATAAATCGTTCATGGGATAGGTCATTATAATGAATGTATTTTAAATGTGAATACAATGATGGGTATCATTGCATACGAAAAACGATTCTGATTGTAGGTGATTTCATAGTCTAGAATAGGTATATATAATATATTATAATGTTATAATTAAATTGCCATATTAAGTCAATGTTTGTTCTTCATAAGCTTATATAGAAATAATTTTAATCATGTATTTTATCTAGTATTTATTTAGATTTTGAATGACCGTAAGACCTTAGTTCTGTGGAATCTTCTATCAAATTTTATTGTATTTTGTCCCAGTAAAATTTTGTATATTATAAAAAAATTATAAAATTATAAAATGATTTATTATTATAAAAATTATAAAAAAAAGAAAATTAAAGAAAATCAAATATTTTAAATGCCTATAAATACCTTAATAATTAGTAAAATATTTAAAAAAAAACTCCAATCTAAACAACTGGTAAAAGTTTCAAGTTTCTACAACTTTTACTTTTTAAAAATAACTCAAGAATTTAAATAAAATCGTTTGATTATAAATCGTTGTTTTATGTAATTTCGTTTAAAATTTAAATTTCAGAAGTTAATAAGACCTTTTTTTTATAATTATTTGATGAAACACTTATAAAATTTTGTAAAAAAACACAAATAATCTAGTGTTAAAATTTTGAACCTCAAGTATAAATGTCAAACATTTTATACATTTCCAACTACAAAATAACTAGTAAATTATAGCAATTTTGACATATTTCAAAAAAATTTGAGCTTTAGTTAAAGTTTAGCCTAGGCGCTTATAAAAAAAAAATTGTGATCAATAATTTTCGATTTTTTTAATTACAATAATTACAACGTATTATAAATTTTGTGTTAAGTTTTCAAGATTTTCTGGACAGCAAAATTTTTTTATAGATATTTCAATAGAAAAAATACTTAGAAAAATTGAAAATTTCAATTATCTATAAATAGGTCAACAATATGACCATGTATAGAAAATGCTAATGTGAACATATGATGACAATTTCAAGTATTTGCATTTTTCAGTCAACATTTTCTTTGTCAAATAGTGGTTTTGCGTAAAAACATTTTCGGTTATTTTTTATGGTTTTTTCCAAAGCTTTTGGAAACTTGAAATTTTTTTACTATTGACATCCCAAGGTACTAATTATTAGATTCACTTTTCTCTGAGAAAAGTTGCTATATATAAATAATGAAATTAAAGAATTTTTACTATTCCAAAACGTGCCGTCACATGACACATACACACAAAAAAAAAATCCAGATGGGCCTTGCTCTGCAGTACAGTAAGGGGTGGAGTTTATAGCATAGATTATCATAAGTCATTACAATGGATTTGGTAAATTTGAATGTAATGATAGGTATCATTGTACACCAATAACGATTCTGAACGGAAATATGTTGGTCTAGAATAGGTATATTATATATTATATAAGGTTGTATTTAAATTGAAATATTATGTCGATATTTGATTTTCAAACGCTACAAAAAAAAAAATAAAGCCTATGGATCTGATTTTGAAATGACAGTAAAAAAAACTTCTGTGGAATCTTCTATTCAATTTTCAAGAGTTTTAAACCAGCCAAATTATTTTAATCGATTTTTCAAAAAAAAAAAAAAAAGTAGGAAAATCGAAAATTTAAATTGTTTATAACTAGGTCAAAAAATATCAAAATACTTTGATAACTTAACCATATATAGAAACCACCAATATAAAGATTTGGTGAAAATTTCAAGTATTTCATAATTAATTGTGTTTTTTTATGATTATTATAATTGTATAAAGCCTAGGAGTTCTACCGACATGTCCTAAACGACACGGTTCATAGGTCATCGTCCAAATGTTACCCTCGTGTAGTGGGTGCGAAGTAAGCCCCTAAAAGCCTGAAAAATCACAACATTAATTATTATATAAACAATTAATTGACAGTTAAAACCATTTATTGGCATGTGCTGACGAAAAAGTGATTTATTTAAAAAAAGGTATATATTTATGCAAATACTTCATTCACAATTACTACTATTTAAATTTAAATCTCTGTATAATCCAGTACTATAGGTAAAGTTTATTAAACGTTTGCCTCCAAATCTTTAGTATATGAGGTTGCTTGAAAATCCCATTCTCATATCTATGTCATTCATATTCTATGTCTTCGGCCTTCACCATGGACATAGATAATATTATCCATTAGTATTATTTTGTTTTCTTGTCTTCTATTCCATGGTCCTCAAAATATACTATTTTGAAAATCCATTACTCCTATGTTTTATGGTGATACATTATACTACATAAGACTAACACCTAAATACCTAATTATTTTATTTTTGGCCATTTTATATATTTATATCTAACACACAGAAATTTATTTACATAAATTTAACATATTCTTAGTTAGTGATGAATAGTCAGAATAGTGACATAGAAATTTTATGTTTCTTCAAATAATATAATTAAAACTATTAGTCCAATAGTTCAGAAACTATCATCTCTTAATTAAAAACTTTGGATATTAAATTGTTAATCGTGATTTTAAAGTTTTTTACTATATATTCAATATCACAGCAGCTATCAATGTGTATTTTAACTACACTATTTTTAAAATTTTTAATTCATTAATCAAATCACTGCACAGGTAATAAAATAAGGATATAACTAAAAAACACATAATATTCAAACAACAAAAAATACAAATAATTAAACTAAAAAGAAGAAATTTATATTAATGAAAAAATAAAATACAGCCAATATCAGAAAGGTCAAGCCAATCAAAATTTACATAAATGTAATAAAATGACTTAGGTAAACAAAAAAAATTAATGTATTGCTTCATCTTGATTTTATGTTTAACTTGCAAACAGTTTATTTTTAGAATATATAATTGAATACATGATAATATATGTCATAAGAAATTTTTTGTTTAAAAATAAAATTTGTTCCAAATAATAACCGTAAAATATTTTCTTAATTATTATGGAATTACCAGTATTCATATACATTATACAGTAAAATTCATAAAATTAATATCATATTTTACATTTATAATTCAACATACAAAGTTAATATGCATAGGAATACATTATTCATCTTTTAAAAGTTTAAACAGTGTTATATTTTAACTAACTGGCACAAGCGTTGAGCATTATTGAGCAAGCTATATAGACTGAATTCATTTTTTAACAACTCCTTCAAGGTAATGATGTAATTTATCCAAATCTCTTTTTAACCATGCTGCATTTAGCCGAATAGATTCACAAGTTTGTTGGATTGTTCTTTCAGCACCTACACAAGGATTTTGTTTAAAGAAATTCTCAACTTCTTCAGCTTTTTCCACAGAAGAAAAGTTTTCTGTTGTGTTTTTAACTAAGCGAGTTAATAAAAATCCACCCTAGAAAAAAATGTCAAACATTAATAAATACAATTAATTTAAATATGATAAATTAGTTTTTTACTTGGTACTGGTTAAATAATTTTGACCAATTATCTTGAATGAATTGCCAAGCTAAATCTCTTCCAATTTTGGAAGCACCTACTGAAATTATGACAAAAACAGTGTCTTGCGAACGGACCTCATCCTATAAAGTAAAAATATTTTTAATTGTTATATTTTACAGTTGATGAATTAAATAACTTACAGACATTGCGAAATCAAGAACTTTTTTTAATATATCTTTATTTTTAGACGAGCCCATGGCTGCGCATATTCTATCTTTTTCTTCGTGTAAATCAGTTTCTCTATAGAGCTAAAATAGGTGCAAGTATAATTTATAAATTATATGAAATCATTTATAAAGTTAATTAAAATTATATTAACCTTTAATAATTGGTTAAAAGTTGTCTCACCACCGGATGACAAACATGCTTTATATATAGGACTTCTTAAATCAGCTACAATAGTTTCTTTACCACTTAAGTGATTTTCAAATTTTATCTGGGCTTCAGAAATAATATCAGGATCAGCACTTGATACCAAACGACCCATCACTAAGCCTCTCAACATTGTTTCAAGATGACTTTCTTTGGGTTGAGGAGTCCATCCCAATTTTGTTGAAATTTTTTTTAAAAGAATTCGATTATATTGTTTAAATAGTAGTTCTGTCTCTCCTTCTACATTAGATAATAATATGGCTATTTTAACAAGCACATTGCTCATTGAAGCCCATACAGAATAATTGTCTTCATCAGTCATAGCCAACATTAAACGTAGTACTTCATCTGTACTTGAGAGTCCAGCATGCACTAGAGCAAAAAGATCATCAAGTAACCCAAGACGGTCTAAAGGTGGTAATGTTCTTGATGATATTGATGGTACAAATTTGTTTAGCAATTCTGGTGTATAACGAGTTCTGTAATAACCAACAGTACTTGGGTTTATTTTAACCCATTCGCCTGAAGAAAGTGCACTGGCAGGGATAATTATATCTTTTTGACTTTCCGACAAAATATCTTTATGACACACAGTGCCAGGAGAGCTAGATGTAGAAAATGTTAATGGAACCATCCATACAGGTCCATCACCTAGATAAAAAATTCTGTTAATTTAAAATAAAAAGAAGATAGAAAAAATTTACTATCAACTTGTCCATTAGCAGTGAATTTGGTTTGAGATACACGAAGAGTTCTTGATCCGTCAGCATTTTGAATTTCTTTTTCTACTGATATCACAGGAAATCCTTTTTGCAAAGTCCAAGTAGACATGACTGCTTTGATAGGTTTATTACTTGCTTCTTCTAAAGATAACCATAAATCTTCAGTAAAAGTGTTACTGTATTGATGTTTATTCAAATACAGATTCATTCCTTTACGGAAATCCTAAAAATAAAAAATATTTGGTTATACATTAATATATTACTATATTTATACATTATAAATTAATTGATGAACAACTTACATGATCTCCGATAAAATTATGTAACATTCTGATGACTGAAGCACCTTTATTGTATGATATATCATCAAATATTTCATCAATTTCAGATGGATGACCAACCGGTATTTCAATTGGATGACTGCTATTCAATGCATCTAATTCAAGAGCTCTAATATGAGTGCCAGTGACAAATTGTGTCCAAATATCATATTCTGGGAATAAATGTTCGACACACAGAAACTCCACAAATGAAGCATAACCTTCATTTAACCAAAGATGAGTCCACCACTCCATAGTTACTAAATTACCAAACCACTGGTGAGCTAATTCATGCCCTACAACTAATGCTATCCATTGTTTACGAACTGCTGAAGTATTTGCTGGATCAACTAAGAGACATGATTCTCTATATGTAACCAAACCCCAATTTTCCATAGCACCTAAAAATGTAATTGATAAGAAACAGTTTGATTACTTATAATTAAAAATCTACATACCAGAGGAAAAATCTGAAATTGCAATCAAATCCATTTTTGGTAATGGATAAGCTACTTGAAAATAATCTTTATAGTAAGGTAATGCATTTTTGGCAACTTCTAAAGCAAACTTTCCTTGATCACTTTTTCCAACGGGTGTGTAAACTCTGACCAAAACACCATCAGAATCTTTGTCCTCCACATAATCAAATTCTCCTACAACAACAGCCACTAAATACGTAGACATGATCGGAGTTCTTTGAAACTGAAGTAAACGATCTCCATTTTCTTGAATTGTATCAGAAATTACAGGCTAAAAAAAAAAATAAAAATAAAAATCTTATTTTAAATGATAATTAGTATAGCTAAAATGTACCATGTTGGAAAGAGCCGTTTTGTCTTGAGCCACAGACAATAAAATATCAAATTCTGCCTTAATTGCCGGCTCATCCCAACAAGGAAAACACCTCCTCGCATCAGTTGCTTCAAATTGAGTAACAGCTGAGTATTTTGTCTCTCCACTTGGACTTTAAAAAAAATGTATACAATATGATATTAATTATTCTTACCATATTAGATAAAGCTCGATGAGACATGTTACACACGCCAACAGATATGTCAAATACAGCTTTTAGAGAAGGTTCATCCCAACATGGGAACATTCTACGTGCATGTACGGTACACAACATAGTGACAGCAGAGTTGTATTCAATCTGATGGCTTTAGATATTATATATAGATATTCTAAGCAACTTTTTTTTCACAAAAGAAAAATAAAGAGACTGCTAAAATAATTTAGATATCTTACCTGACATATTTACTCCTGTAAAATCCTTTCATTTTATCATTGAGTTCACCAACAAATATGAATTTTAAGAATGCTTCTCCTAATTTAAGTTCTTTATCAAATTCCAAAGTGACGGTTTCATCTTCAGTTGATAGTGTAACTGAAGGTTTGGAAATAGTTCCGTCGCATTCTTTTAACTCAACTTCTTCAATTTTCAAATCCAATGCATGTAAAGTTATTGATTTAGTTGACTTCAAAATCTATATAAATTTTAAATATTAGGTTTAAATATAAACTTAGAACTAAACATATTTATTAATTATAATTAACATTTTATAGTTAACTTATAACGATAATTGTACTGTATCACTCAAAACACTATATAAATAAATAAATATATTTTAACATGGAAACAATTCTAACCATCCAAAGATATCTGATTTAAAATGAAAGCCTAAGTGTTAAATAAACTTTATTATTAAACTAATTTTATTATTAATAGTAGTTTGATTAAAAAAATGAAATGTGCATAAACATTATATTAATTATAAGGCCGAGTTTGTAATTAAATTAGAAAGCTATTACTGTTTTCAGATTTTAAAATAGGTAAATGCGTGTTCTTACATATATCGTAAATATATAATAATACGAATCTATTTTAAATGGATTAATTAAATAATTTTATAAAGCATAGTTAATTATTGTATTGACCTGAATGTTAAAATTATTTGTTTTAAATACATCATAAAATGCGTCTTAAATTGTTAAATAATGAAAAAAAATTTATATAAATTGGTTCTTGGTTAACATGTACATAATATTCGAAAATGTATTTTATTTGAAAAATAACTGGCACAGGTGTACATTTTGGAAGAGTCTGCTTTATAACTGTTTATAGGTTACAGTTATGCGTATATAAAAGAAAAGTGAACTCCGCATGCGGGGATCTACTTTAGTACAGTTATGTTATTGTGTAAACATATTGAACACCTGCGCGATCAAAGTACACGATGTTTTCTTTCTAGATATAAAGCATCTTAAGAATTTTAAGTTTATAATTTATAATGGTATTTAAAATTATAAAGTATATAGTATATTACTAAAAAAAAAATCCCGCATATTCATTAAATAAACTAGTATCCTTGACCTTGATAGTAAAAAAAAGAAATTATACTAACTTTACGATAATGAAGTCAAATAAAATTAAAATTGATGATTGTTTATGAATTGTAATTATGGTTATAGTTATAGTAAACAAACTATTTAAGTTTTTTTTAAAGAATTTGAAATTTTTTATTGAGAATTTGGTAGTAATTTTAACAATAGTTGAATACTTATATAGTATTAATTTAGGGCTGTTTAATTATTAATTTTACGTTTTAATCGATTACCTCGATTAATTATAAATTAATATTTAAAATTATTAATTGATTTTAATGATCATTAAAGTTTTTTTTATAAAATAATTAAATTCAACAATATTGTACTACGTATTATGACATGAATACATATATATTTGTCAACAATGCAAGTACATATAATGTATAAGGATAATATTAATTAATATTGTGTCAATGTATTATGTTTATAAGTACCATAATGTTATTGAAATATTAAATTCACAGCATAGGCATACGCAATTTATTTTGGATTTAATGAGCTGATGGGGATAGATATGTATTAATTTTTAAAGTATTGAATTTAAATTAAATATAAAAAACACTTAATATCACAGAATTTATTCTGTTTTTTGATGATATACCCACGATAGTATTTGTTTAATGCTCTCACTATGGATTTTATGATATTAAAAACAAATTATCTATTAAAACACCTTTTATTACAATCATTTATGTATGAATAAATTACATTTAAATATGAATTAAATTTAAAAAATGCTCTAATGATGGTCGCTCTACTATTCCACTACTATTCTACTATTCTACTATTCCACTCTCTGGAATACAACTGCAGACTCGACCGTTCGGAACCGTAGGCCAGTTCGTCCAGTCCGGGAATTTGCAGACCAATGCAACTCAAAGTCACGTAGACCATGTCGCCCTCACAAGCTAAATTATCAACAATACTAATTATAATGATAAAAATAATATGTTGTACACGATACAAAATAAAACAAAAATCACAGACCAAGATAAAATCAAAATAATCTTAATTCGTGCTAAAAATATATGTATTTTTATTGATGGATGAATCTGATACGCTCTAACCCCTCTAATCTAAGGCCGTGCTCTAACCTAATGAGTGACGGCTGACATAATAATCAGTGCACGATGATAAAATTATACTACATTAATATATTATTTTATCATGCAGCGCACTGTAGTCTGTAATACAATACGATACGCCCTGCGTTTAGATCAACGGTCCCCACTACGCGGCTCTTGAAGAAATTTCATGTAGTCCGCACTAAAACTGAATTGTACACTCTCAAACCCAACATAACTTACTTTGTTTATACACATTTTATAAATGTCATTTCATAATATACTTATTTTGTTTCTGTCATTAAGAATAAAACTGAAAAACTAAAATTAATCAATTTCCATAAATACACAAGGAAAATTTATTTTAAATTTTAATTATTATCATAAATAATACAATTAAAAATAAAGGAACTAATTTCTATACCAGGAGAAAAAATATACGCCTAACATAAGTCCCTAATTATTAAGTCAACATTAATCAAAATCCGAACCGCAGAACGTCAAATAATCAATCCGAATATCAAATTTTCGATTAATTGATAAATATATTTGTGATAAGTACATTTGATTAAATAATTAATCGGAAATTCGATTATCAGCGATCAATAGTATTGAATAAAAGCTGGATAATAATCGATGAAATAAAATATTAATCGATTCATTTTGGAATAATTGAAGAGCCCTACTTAAATTATTATTTCTTTATTTAATTGAACGTATTAAATGGTATTCATAATGCGTTCTTGAATTATTTATATTATTCACTCGATAAGCTATTAAAAAAGTATGTTAATTTCAAATAAACATAACTAGAACACAATAAGCTTGTTTAATAAAATGAGATTGAAAAAATGATGTGATTATGGTAGCATTCACATTTTTTTTTTATATAAGTAGATAATAATATGTACTATTATATTACTATGTACAATGTACATGGCATTAACTTTCATTGAAGGCGTAACCATTTATCTATTAAATATGCATGAGTAGGTTTTGTATGTATTTAAATTATATTTTTAAATTTATTTCATAATTTAAAAAGGGAAAAATGATTTATTTTCTATTAGAAAAAAAAGCTATTCATTATCATTATATCAACAATTATTAGTTTTCGATTATTTATTATTATAAGTTATTAAGTTATGTAAAAGTTTTTATTTCATATTTCAACATGTTTTATGTTTTAAAGATATGTAGGGTTTTTGTAATCAAATAATTGTTTTTATTAATTCGACAGGATATTTTGACTAATGAAGAATTGGGGAAGAACAACTTCATGATATATATATTTGGTACAGTCGTATCTAATGATTGAACCTATTGACTTATTATTGTATTTATATAATATCAGTGTTGGGTTAGTAACTTTTAAAAAGTAATGAAGTTCCTTTACTCGTTACTTCAATGAGATTGTAATGTAATTACTTTACTTTTCAAATATAAAATGAACTATGTTACTTTCTCATTACAAATTTTTTTTATTGTTAAGCAATTATTGTCATTCAATACCTACAGCAAATATAGTATAGTTTGAAAAAGATGTTTAGTTAATAACATAAATACATAATTATGTATTTATACGTTCCGTGTACCTAACTATTTAATATTTAGAAGAATTTAATTAAATGATAAATGTAATTCACTATTCCCAAAATTTACGGCTTAATATTAGACATGTCAAAACCATTGAAAACAGAATATTGTGGAGTTTGTTAAAACGCGGGTGTATATTTTTAAGTTTTTTTTTAAAAAAATTCGCAATAGGTACTAAATAATTTAAAACTGTAACGCATTATTCTGTGTAAATTACTTATCAAAAGTAATCTTCATTACATTTTCGTTATTTGAAAATAATTGTAACGCAATTACGTAACGCGTTACAAAGTAACGGCGTTACTTTCGTTACGTTACTACCCAACACTGTAATAATATAATAAAATATCGAGGAATATACCGTGATCAACAATAAGAATAGGTACAATTATTAGTAAATTAATTAAATTCAAATAATAACGTAATTTTTTACAAAATACATTATACGTCATACTATTTAATCTTTTGAGTACATAATAATTAATACATCAGAAATATTACGGAAATTCTATTTTCGTTGTAACCAGATTAATGAAATCTGAATTGATTACGATCAATATTGGTGTACTCGTATTATTATTTATCATGTACTATAGAAGGCATAACATTTTTTTTAAATATACTCTATATTATATATTTAATAATTGTAAATTTTACGTATTTTGATTGATAATTGTTATTAATGGGTACGTAACCATCATGTGTAATTAACAAATTATAGCGAACAAATTATTAAGATATGAAAATATAAATTAAGTAAGTCTGATATATGTTAAGTTTTTCAGACTACAATACTGATACCGATATGCGATAAGTATTTTCTTTATCATCGAACATACCCATCAGAAAAATAATGACAAATCAATTATTGGAACAATGTTGTTTAGATTTTACCTGAATTTTTAAATGTATTTTTAAGCATATACCTATTTTAACGTTTTAAAAACAATTTCGCAAAATAAAAATAAAAAACTTTTCTCAAACAACAGTTGCAAGTAGGTAACAACTAATGACGTTTTGAAATTATTGTTTTGCCCTTATACAGAAAATAGAACCAAACATGAAACACAGCTTTTTTTTTGAAACGTTGAGGCCAACAAGATTTGGGCGGCACATAATTTTTGTCAAATGTTTTAATTTTTGTTTTTAAATTTTTTTAGTATTTTAACATATACTATATTTATATATAGGTATACAATATTATAAATACATGTATATAGAATACATTACAGCGGTGCTGCTACTTAAATATAATTTTTTTTTAAAGTTTCATCACATTGCTATATTAGTGATACAAGAAGCGATACATTTTTCTTTGTCTATTATTTCTTTTATAAATTTATATATAATGTGATCAGGGCCGGGTTAAGGGGGGGGCCCAGGAGGCCCTGGACCCCGGGCCTCCACAAAACGAGGGCCTCCACTTAATGGGACTTTTTTGCATCCAAGTGTAACACACAATATAATGTTTGCAAAATAAATTTAAATCACAAATCGAATAATATTGTTCAATCATATTTTATGTAGTAAAATTATTAAAGTAATTTAAAATAGATTATCATGACTCGTAGAGTAGGATAAGCG